>VXAB01014072.1:0-255140 GCA_013399175.1 Odontophorus gujanensis
ATATATTTATATAAATATATAATTATATTTTTATATAATTTTTTATATATTATACATATATTATATTCTTTTCACATGTATTTTAATAGTGATACTTATGACAATCACCCTAAATGCTATTCTCACATCATAGTTCAGTCAGTGGCATTAGTTGTTTCTGTAACTGTTTGCCATCCTAAGTGGGCCAGGGAGGCTTGCAGCAAACTTTCTTACTGCTGCCAGGCACCTCCAAGGATTAGGAGAGAAAAGCAACCAGCGGAGACAGATAGAGAAGCAGTTCTTCAGCCCATTGCATATGTTTCAGTGCTCCAACAGGGATGTGAAAGCCTCTTTCCATCTGCCAAAGAACTGTAACAAAACAAGGGAAAACATAAAGAGTATTTTAGGTATATCTGGTATGATCTCACTGGATACAACAGCTTGTTGTAGCTATGAAAACAGCTATTTGCTAAGGTTCTCCAGAAATATCTGACTTAGCAAAGTGAAGCCTCTGATCTCCTTAGTGAGAGCATATGAAATGAAAAAGGAGGAATCCTGATGCCTGTTATGCACCAGCCCCTGATGGCCGAGCAATTGGCTTTGGGGAGGAGGAGGAAATGGCAAAAAGGTTGGATAGATCATGCAGGCTGGATGGAAAATATGGGGTGAGCACTGACTGTACAGTCAGAGCTCACTGGGGATGATGTGGTCTCGGGTAGGGAACCTTACACGATGTCAGAATACAGAAGCATTGCCAGTTGTAAGAGTAGCCTACTCTCAAATGCAGGGAAGGCAAGTCTGAGGTAACTTTAGCCAGAGAAAGTGACAAAATCTCCCAAAATGTTCAAGGAAAAGGAATAAGGGAAACATTATGAAATGCTATTGAAATGGTATTTAGTGTCATTAATGCTAGCAACGCTGAATGAAACAGATTATAATATGTCTACTGCAAATGATATTTAATGGTAATGAGAAGGTATCTCCCTCCCTCCCTCCCTCTTCACCTCTCAAGTCCAAGGAATCCTTTTCTTCTCTAATGTTAAGTACCAAGATTAGTCCAGTTCCTAATAGCTGGCATGTACCCAAGAGGTACAGCCAGGAATGACAAAAACTCTTTATCCAGTACTGAGCTACCAAATATTTTGTCAAGCATATTTTTTTCCCCTATATATTAGTTTTTCCATCTGGATCCTATATCTGAAGCCTGCTCTCCACCCAGGCGTCCAGATGCAGCTGTAGATGCTTTCCTGCTGCTGCCCTGGGTCTGTGTGCAGGCAGATGGCAGCCTCAAGAGCCACATGGCTTGTTTTCTCATCTCCACTGCTTTGGAAATCTAGAAAAAGTTTGTAAGAACAGACTGTAGCTGTGTATAGTAGGTCCTGAACTGTAGTTAGACTAAGCACAACCTAAGAATTATGGTAAACTTGCAGTTAGTGGAAGGATGTATGTTTTATAAATGACAATTTTCAGCTCTTGACTAAATCATTCTTAGTGGTTTTCTTTGTACTACTGTGAAGTTCTTGACTTGTTATTTACACGTTCAATGGTTACTTAAAAGTCAGTGAATGACACTTGGTGACCATACCTCTATCTTTATTAAATATATGTAGTATAGCAGTGAAGCATTTCTATACAGTGTTGCATCACATGTTGGAGCAGAATATTTTCTATGTTCCTGATAGAGATATTATCAGCCATGGGTTAAATAACTTCCTTGTTTTAACTCTTAGAAATGTAATAGCAAAAACAAGTACTTCCAATGTCTCTCTATGGGGAAATACAAGAATGTCTTACATAAAAAATAAGAATTCACAAATGTACTCCAGTGAATTTGGTTGATGCTTTCTAGAATGATATGTCTCTGTGGTCACATGCAGGGGAGAAAGAAGGAAGCTTGATATTTGCTTTCCAATTATAACTTGTGTTATATTTAGGCCTGTCATTTCAAATGCAGTGTCAGCAGTAGAACTGCATCCAATTGCACTGGATTTCAACATGGATTTAAGAGAATCACACCTTACTACTGAGCAACAGGTAATTCTTGTGTTCAGTTGTGTGGGAGAAAAGGAGCAAACTTTATTAAAGTTTCAAATCTCTCAATTTCAATTTTCTTTCTTTGCTCCTAGCTTGCTAAAAATGAGATGAATCAAAAAGGGTCTACTGTTCTTTTTTCTTTTTTCATATTCTGCTTAAATGGACTGCAATCAGTCATTCCCTTCCTGCTTTAGGCTGTGCTATAGTCACTTTCTGAACTTGTTTCCTTTATCCTTCTTCTAAGAGTTAGATGGAAAATGTGCTAATCTATGAGAAAATCTGTAAGGCTAATTAAATATATGAAATTATTCCCTTCTTGACAAAAGGCAGATTTTACTGAATTCTAGCTAAACAAAGCATTCATATTACCAAGACAGATTTCATTTGAAAAAGAAATAATCTTACAACAGGAAACTCCAGCTTTACCTATAGAACTGGCTCTATCTACTACACTTTAGAAAAAACATATACAGAGTTCACAATTCAGCAGCATATTATTCAATAATCAAGACTTCTCCAATAATTCTTTCAGTTGTTCTTATTACTTTACTGAAAATTAGTCATCAGAAAAGACATTTCAATACAGTCTGCATATGGTAAACAAAACTGTGTCAATTACATCTTTAGAAAAACTGTATGTCATAAATAGGAACATTAATTATGTCAGTGGATCTATCTGTGATTAGGTCTGAGTGAAGCATAGAGTAAGGATATTAGTATTTTTTTCAGAGCTCAGCTCTGCATATCTTCAGTCAATTTACATAACTTCTGGGCTTTGGATAACCCTGCTGTAACACGGACATAAGAATTTTAGGTCCGTTTTGTAAAGCTTGCTAATCTTAAAAGCTTTGCACAGCTTGGTGTGCGGTATTACAGGAGAACTTTTACAAGTGAAATGCTGCCAACAGAATTAGAGTTGGAAGAGGCAAACTGAAAGAGAGATTGAGTTACTAATGAAAAAATACATAGCAAATTGTGTGTTAGAATCATAGTCGTGCGGAAGGGTCATTGTAGTTATAAGGTTGTTGTTTTTGTTTTCTTGACGTCATAGCAGATATCTGCTTTGCAATGATGGGGTAATCAAAGGGCTGAAGCACATCTCCTGTGACAAAAGGTTGAAGGAGCTGAGCTTGTTTAGCTTGGAGAAGAGATGGCTCCATAGAGTCCATGCTGCGGCAGCCTTCCAGTACTTGAAGAGATCTTACAAGCAGGAGCAGGACTGTATTTTAAACAGTCTGATAGCGATAAGACAAAGGGAAATGGCTTTAAACTAAAAGAGAAGAGATTTAGGTTAGGAAGAAATTCTTTTCTCAAAGGGGATGGTCACAGGCTGTCCAGGGAAGTAGTGGATGCCTCATCCCTGGAGGCACATCAGGTTGGGTTGGATGAGGCCCTGGGCAACCTGATCTGATAGACGGCAATTCTGTCCATGGCAGCAGATTGTAACTGAATGTGCTTTAATATCACTTCCAACCTGAGTCATTCTATAATTCTATGATAAAATATGTTTTAAGATTTCTCATTTTAATTTGCTGTTCATGGAAAATTAGTCTGGAAAAAAATTGGAGGGAAAACCTAATATTTGTATGTATGGTGTAAGAATGTTGAGTTATTTTCATTCTGTGGGAGTCTTAGGGCAGAAAATCATTTTAGTCCATTCCTGAAGTTTTCCATCCTGTCTTGTGGCCCCATTAGAGGGAGGAAACCATTTAACCTTGCTTTTGCATTGCAGTCTGTACCCAACCAGTGCAACTGTACTGTGCAGTGGCAATGGCAGCAGGGGACACAAGGATGTGGTTGCCCCAAATGAGCCCTGAGCACTTCTTGTCCCAGCTGGGAGGGAAATTGCATGGAGTTGAGCATGGCAAGCTGTCAGCTCTTCATCTATGCATCCTGGTGGTTGGAAGCTGTCCAGCTTGTAGACACAGGGAGCCATCATGTTAGTGATCATGAGGGCCATTCAGTCATTTCCTTCCTTTTTTTTCTAATCTTTGTCTTTTATGGACACTGCAGTACATCTGACAGAGTTCCAGCTTCCATGAACAAGTCCCTTTAGCTTTTCATATTCCCTCATTAACAAGGAGTGTAGATGAAACCAAAAATCATATAATTTGAGAACAGAAACATCAAGATAGTTCAAATATGTTGGAAACAAACCAAAACAATTGTAAAATCTGCAGAGGCATATTTGAAACTAGTTTTTCTGTTATATGTTTAGGGATGTTCTACTGTATGTTTGGGAGGCTCACAGCTTGGAAAGCAGAATGGGTGAAAATACAGATAAACTCAATGAAAATTCAAATGCCATTAACTGAAGTGGAGATAGTGAAATACCAGTTTGGTAGAAATTGTTTCATTTCAGAGTAAATCATAGTCAGAGGGTGCACCTGGTGCAGTATACTCTGTAATTCAAAAGTCTTCAGTGTCTGTTACAGCTAAAATATTGGCAAGTAAACTCACCCTGATTAAAATCATAATAGAGAATGCAAAAAGGATTTCAGATTATATACAGAAGGATAAAAGAAACAATTAAAAGATCTACTTGATTGTTCTCTATTGCTTTTCTTATTACGTGACTTTGTAGCCATGCAATGAGTAGAAGTTACTAGAAGGTATTCTATTAAAAATCTGCGTTTCACATCTGCTTTTCCAGACATCAAGAACTTGTAAAGCAAAGATGCAGATCTGAGGTGAGTCACAGCTTTACACTCAGACAAAAGCCTTACAATCAGGCAAAACCAGTGACATGCCAAGACACCGAACTCTCAGTCCCTCTGCTGTCCAGAGTTCACAAACATCCCCAAAAGGGATATAAGTAAAAATCACAGAAGTTCATACTGGGAGTTCTTTGGTGTGATCACTAAAATTTTCCTGAGTCAGCAGCCAAAAGTGAGTTTATTTTCATGCCTATTGTACGAATCAATTCAACACTACATCAAAATCCACTTCAATTTCAAGGAAATGCTATTTTCATTTAAAAGCTAAATGAATTCCTCATCATTCAAAATATTGCCAACACTTTGCAGGTGACCACAGAATACCTACAGAAAACAGCCTTACTTAATTGTAATTCAGAAGCTCCACAGAGCTTCCTGTGCTGAGAGGATGAAGCAAACACTCAGCTGAAATAGAAACAGGTGTTTCAAAGCCAGCAAGAAGATATGAACATGAAAGCTCTGCTATTAGAAAGCAAAAAGCTCATTTTCTCAGTGTTTAAACTTACTTTTTTTTGTGGTTGCTATGCTACCATCTCTGCACTTACTTTATAGCACTTCGAGCTATAGCAAAAAAAAAAAGTCCTTTTTTTTTGGAAAAAAAAAGCAGGCCTAAATTGAAAACAAATGTGAGACCAGCCTGTAAAGTTTTTATAGCTTGTAAAACCTGAGATTCAGCAATATTTAAATTGGTCAGTCTGAGGAATCATCTCACCATTTGCTTGCCAGCCCTCAGGACCATTTCTATTTTTCCAATGCTTTTCAAGTATTGTCTTTTACTAAGCTTATACCACCATCATTAGCAATACTTGTTTCAGGATATAAGCAAGTTGCGGCTACTGATAACAATAATAGCCGTCAAATACTTTAATATACATGAAAACAGAGCCAACTCTCAGTAAAAATAAAATTTGCATAATAGGAAAAAATAGCCTGCATTCAGATGATATACCACAAGAGCGCTAGGCAAGTACTGCAGCATTGAGAAAGCAGAAAGTCAATACTAGGAAAATGGGCTGAAGATACTCAAAGGCTTTAATAAGCATGTTGGTGAGATAAGAAATATGGGAAAGAAAAGAGCACCCTTTAGACAACCAGGAAATACAGTCAGCTACAACCATGAAATTGTAATGATAGATTCCTTCCAAGGACATGCTTCCAATAACTCATTTAGGGAAATCAAAAGCAATCAGCCCTGAGGAGAAGAACTTGGGGTTCCTGCTGGATGAAAAGGTGGACACAAGCCAGCAATGTCCTCTTGCATCCCAGAAGGCCAACAGTATTCTTGGCTGCTTCAACAGAGGGATGGCAGCAGGGAAGGGACAGGATTGTCCCCTCTGTTCTGCTCTCATGAGGCCCCATCTGAAGTAGTGCATCCAGGTTTGGGTAATCTGTACAGGAAGGATGTGGAGCTGCTGGAGCGAGTGCAGATGAGGAACACACAGATGATCAGATGGCTGCAGCATCTCTCCTATGAAGAGAGGTTGAGGGAGCTGGGCTTGTTCAGCTTGGAGAAGAGTTAGTTCTGAGGAGACCTCATTGCTGCCTTCCAGTACTTAAAGGAACTTACAGACAGGAGGAGGGGCAACTTTTTATATGGTCCAGTAGTGATAGGATGATAGGGAATGGTTTTAACTAAAGGAGAAGAAAATTCATTTAGATGTTAAGAAGAAATTCTTTACTGAGAGGGTGGTGAGGTAAAGGTACAGGCTGTGCAGAGAGGTTGTGGCTGCCACATCCCTGGAGGCACTCAAGGCCAGGTTGGATGGGGCCCTGGGCAGCCTGAGCTGGTGGTTGGCAGCCCTGCCCATGGCAGGGGGTTGGAACTGGATGATCTTTAAGGTTCCCTGCAACCTTAGCCATTATATGGTTCAATACAAAAAGAGAAGGAGGGAGAGCTGCTTGTTAGACAGCGAATTGCACATGAGGGGTACAGTTAGAAAAAGGCTTGAGTGCTGAGGAGAACTCGGCGCAAGGGGATGAAGCTCATGACGAGCATGGGCACATCTGGTCCTTGCTCAGCCAGGTCAGGAAGCACGGTGAAGCCCTGCTGCTGGTGGCACACTGCCAGCTCACTTCTACCTGCTCTCATAGTGTGCTGGGATTTAACCACAGGCTCAAAACAGAGCAAAGGGAAGCAGAGCAAATCCTATTATATAATATGTAAGGTGTGAAGCATTGAAATGCAGTACCAGATAGCAAGGAAGTGGGCCTCATAAGCCGTATTTCATATTCCCGATTTCATCATTCATTGATTGTTTCTGTGAAGAGAAAATAAAGAATACTGTGTACTGATAGATGCATTTCATTCCTATCTACCTTTAAAGAATCATTCCTCAGGGGGAAATTGTCATGCTGAAAGTTCTTTCTCCTGTTTTTGTTTATTTTTTTATTTTTATTTTTTTTTTAACACAACTGTGCGCATACACACTTACTTGTACTTGGGATTATTAATTCCTCTTTTTGCCTTTGAATGTCTTCTCACATGTGATTCTTCAGTTCATCAAGTCTATATGCCATTTATCATATAGCCGTCACTTCCATGCCCCACGTTGAAGCAATATGTAAGGGATGTATTTTTCTATAAATATGTAAGTCCACTAACAGTAAAGATGTCAAGGAATTACTGAGTACCTAAAAGATGTAATGGACTGTAACAAGAAAGAAATAAAATTAATGCAATGCATTAGGAAAAAAAGGTAAGGTCAATCCTACAATGGAATAATTTATCTAGAGAAGCTTGTTGCAGTACCATCACTGCAGAGGTGATGAGGTGAATATTAGATATGGTACACAAGGAAATAGTAGGGTACAGAAAAATAAAGCTGTAGTAAGCATTCTGTAGAAAATAGTAATGCACTGATGAGCAGCCAGAAGGGAGAGCCCAGTATTTCTTTTCCATACTTTCTATTTAGGAGTCTGCTCTTGTGACATTAGCAGTTGTTAGCAGCAATGGAAAAGAGGCAGAACAAGATGATCTAGGCAGCCCTTTCAGCTTTAACATCTATAGGATTCATTCAGCTTCCTCTTGGCACAGGATTGAGTTCACCCTACTCCAATTTATATATATCCAAAGTTTTTATTTTTGTACTCTTGCATGGAGAGGAAAAATACTACAGCCTGACAAGAACTTTAAAAAGTTATTTCCCATTTGAAGAAGTGCATTCTTGCTGTTGTCACTTGGTATGGCTTATTTTCTGCCCACTGGCCATGAGTGCATTAAACACTCAGTAATGGTTATATCAGTAATAAATAATTATGGTAAGCAGCAATATATGCTGTGCAAAGACTTTTAGCAATCATAAAGATTACTTCTGCACTGGCAGATTTCTCTGCTGTGGAATTACAAGGATTTACTGTACTGGAAAGAAAAAGTTGTCAGCTGATAAGATCACATATCAAAAATATGCAAAAAAAGTTTCCTTTGCATTTCACTAAGACAGAGACTGCATTCATTTTCTGCATCCTAATCTGGAGACCTAAAAAGTATAGCTGTGCCAGTATGGAGGGTGCCTCACCTCTCTGCTTTTCTTGTATTCAGTCACATAGGACCATCATCTACCTATTCCATTCATAAAGCACAAGTAGGAGAGGAGTCATTTTTATACAGGACCAGAGTGTGCTTTGAACTGAGATTGGTGTGCAGTCTTTGGTGTTTGCTCATCTCTGGAAAACTTTGAAAAAGTCAGACAGGAATAAAACCTGGCCTGTCTCTGTTATTCCCAATATGCACAGTGAGCCAAATGGGGAAAGCAGTGGGAGGTGGCAGAAAGGCAGTGTGTCCCTCTGCCTTTCTTGCACAGCCTTGTAGATTCACATTCTTCCCCAGGGTGAATCTTTTACCAAGACACTAAGAGAAACCTTTTTCTTGAAGTTTATGAAGAATGTGTTCTAATTCAGGTTTCAGCAGTATAAATGGAATAAATGGGATGGATAATTTTCTTCCTCTTCTATTACAACACTAATTTCTGCGAAAAGCATAGGTTTATACTGGGGGAGAATCTATGTGGTCACTGCTTCATTGAGTATGGAGCATGAAAAGGGAGGGCATGCCGTGCAGATTTTGTTCTCTTTTGTGCTTTCCAGACTTACCCTGAGAACATTAAACATCAGTTATGTGTCCGGTGCAGATAGATACATCTAAGATGTTTAATTTCCTGCAACTGAAGGCAGCAGGTATGGATAAACATTGTTATTTTTTGTTTATTTCTTGATTTCACTCTTTATTTTTCCCAGAAGACCTTTCTTTTGTGTTTTGTTTTCCTGAATGATACACAGTGTTTTGTAAGCTTTATCTACGCAAAGCATACCAGATGCCTGTTCCACTTTGAAACACAAATATATTTATCTCCTCTTTTAAAAATGCGTATACTACAAAATCTGTGGGGTCCTTACATACTGACCTTTACATCTTATCTCTTCACTCACTTCTTTCTACTCTTTAAACTCTCTGCTGGCTTATTACTTTATTATACATTCCTTTCAAGTTTATTCTGGTTTCTCAGATTTCTTCCCAAGCATCCCGTGGAAAAGCTCGGAGAAATAGGTCTCAGAGTTAATTTGTTCCGTAACTGGCCATATATTCATGCTTGAGACTCCTTTCTCACTTTTGCCTTTTCCCTGTTCTTGATCCTAGGTTGTGGAGTTACAGTTTTTCAGGTGACTCAGTTGTTTTCTGAACTCTTTTTTCCACATTCCCCCTCTCCTCAAACCCTTAGTATTAGTGAATTCAGACAGGTGACCTCATGACACTTGCTCTATATAATTATACCACGAGGTTTCTCTGGAAACAAAACTACTACTTGTTTGGTGCTCTTGAAGAAAATGCCTTCCTGCTTAGAGCAACTTATGGGTAATTATTTAGCAGCAAAATGTTACCACAGGAAGCAATGCTGCTGCGCTGGTCTGGGGAGGCTACACACAACTAAACTCCTCTCCCTGGAAGCCAGGCTCCTCTCCTGTGGAGATGCTGGTGTTTAAGATATAAGAAATTTAAGAAATGGTAAACCATAGAGAAATGGAATATAAATGAGGTATGAATACAACAGCCACCAGGTCTGCACCACAACAGTGTGTGTAAGCAGAGGCACTGTCAAGTCTTTTTTGGTGTGATATACATTTAAAGACATTTTAAAAGTTTTGTTTTCTGAACTAGTAACGTTTCAAACGGAATATCAACCCTCCCATTTCAACATTTTTCTGAGACCGTAAGCTAATCACAGAATCATAGAATGGCTTATGACACATCAGATGGAGGGGACCTTTGAGGCCACCCAGTTCCAAACCCCTGACATGGGCACAGTTGCCCCCCCACCAGATCAAGCTACCCAGAGCTACATCCAGCCTGGCCTTGAACACCTCTAGGAATGGGGTGTCCACAGCTTCTCCAGGCATCCTGTTTTCTCTCTTCACTGACTATTATTAGGTACCTCGCTAAAGCTATCAATACAGCATATCTGTGACAAAACAACCATACTACTGGCTAAAACATTACTCCAGTCAACTACACTGTCCACAATACTACAGTGCTACATAAAGTGGCAGCTGTCATTCAAAGCTCATTGCGGAGCAGAGCCTGAGGACTGGTGTGCAGGCCTGCTTGCAGGTTGTTCTTCCCTGGGCTGAAAGTCTGGCTGAGGTGCGTATGACAGCTGAACGCAGCCTACTCATTCAGGCTTTGTGCAGGTCAGGAAACTTGCCAAAATGTCCACATAGACATTACGAGGGAGTTGAAGGAGGCAGATATGACAGTTTCCATCTACGTGTTCCTTAACTGCAGTCTCTGCAAGTAGGTGTAAATTGCCTACATTTTAAGAACACTTTCTTGTTTTCATTGACGTGCCAGTGAATTTCTGGCAGTTTTCTCAAACATGATAATTTTGCACAAAAAAGGCCCTTCAAGGGAACTTGTGCATCAAATGCAGCCTAATGCAATGTTCAAAAATCCATTTGGCCTTTATCATCTTTTTTGTTCTGTGCCATGATGCGTGTCCTGAGAGCACTGGCCAGATTTATGGTGCTGCAGTCCCAGTAAGTGTAACTAATGCCTGATTTAATTGCTTTATACATTGTTCCTCCTTTAATTCTGTATTACATCCCTCTAGGCTGAAGCACAGCATCTCATTCCGACTCAGTGCTGAAATGAGTTTACACTCCTTGCAGATTTTTCTTCAACCACACTTCAGACCTGTTCCTCTTTCAGTTTTGCTTCAACAGTAGCACACATGACAAGGATTTGATGTTGTTCCTAGGCTTATTTTACATTACTTCACTCTACATTGAATATGCCCAGGCCAGGCCCATGGAATTGTCAAAATGCTGCTGAATCTCATGGTATTCCTATTTTTCTTCACTATAAATTTAGCCTAATTTTGAATGAATTCAAAGTCTTGTCTTCATTACAGTAATCTCAGCAGGGAGCAGCAAATAAGAAATGAAAAAGTCTCCAGGACTGTGGGGCATCCTGTACAAGCTGAAGCCCAAGCGACTAACCTTTTATAAACACAGAGTGAGTGTGAAGTGCTAATGATCCATTGGACACAGAAAACAGGCACCAGCAGGGGAATTTTTTACCTGCATTATTCCAACAGAGCTTTTGAAAATAATTATGCCTTTTTTTGTATAATGTTTCAATAGATCTTCTTGCCTACTGTATTGTAACTGTTCAATTCCTTGTATGAAATCACTAATTAGAATGTATTCACAGCAAGGTTATTTATTGAAATTGAGTATCTGGGATGGACACAGAACACTTGAGACTAAATTAGCCTTTCACCTATCAATAAAATACAATGGAGCGAGAGGAGAAAATGAAAGGAAAAAGAAAGAATCCTGATTCCAAATTGTTCTTCTTGCATATTTGACGAATTATGGAGAATAGAGATTTACTACCACAATGTTATTTAAAGGGATATTTTGGTTTTCAGTCAGCTACCCAGAGTAGCTGAAAAGGCAGAAAAAAAAAGGTAGAAACAACACTGAAAAGCATTTATCTAGGAAGCTGCTGCTGTCCCAGATGTGAGAGGAAGCAGTCACATTGGAAGGTGCCAGAGGACACATCAGTTTGGTACTTTCCTTTGAGCACCGCGTGTGCTGACAAGTGGGAAGTGGGGGTAAAAGGGAGAAGGGAAGATTACAGTTACAAGTGAATCGCCTCTCTGGGATGGATCTGTCCTTGGAGTTGTCAGATGTGATTTCCTGTGCCAGTCCTGGCAAATATGACCCTTGGACTTTTACTGTATAAACCTGTCATCTAAATTGATGGAGGATATTTCATCTCCCTCGCCCTCCATCACTGATTTGTTTCATATTTGGGCCAACTGAGTTCATTCATCCTGTGGGAGTACAAGCTCAGCAATGAACATTAGTCAAAACAGACCATTTTAAGCAACAATTGCAGAACAGTTACAACAATTAAAATTAGGGTTGTGAATATAAGCATCGGCACTCTGATTTTCTAAGATACTTGCACACAATCAGGAAGCAATCCATATTGAGAGCACCAAATGTTCAGTCAAAATGCTCCTCATGTTGAATATTGGTTGCTCATGAATAACCTGAGACCTAATGAATTAACATTTCATCCAGAAATAAGTCTGAACACCAAATATCTGACTTCAAATAGAGATCTCCAGTATTTCCTGCAAACAGCCTGGAGATCCCAAGAGCCATACTGTGTTTTAACTGTCATATAACTTGCCACTGTGCTTGGGACAGCTTACATGTGGAGTAAATCACATTTCTGTTTGTTTTGCTAGTTTCTATTTTCTCCCACAGGTAGACATAGCATATAAAATAAATGACTCCCAACGTATCTGTGAAAAAATATCTATGTTGGTAAAGATTGCAAGAACTCCATTTTCCATTAGAAATTAAGAAACATACAGATATCTCAAGTTTCAAAACACTTACAGTTTTGTCTCCTCAACTTTAAGCTTTTTCAAAGTAGTTGTTTTTGATGAAATGAACATTATGCACTTTTGAAAGGCCTCTACAATAACTAACAAACTAGGAATCAAACTTTCTGGGACTCAGAGCCACCATCTGCTGAAGACTGTCTCAGATCCTGTAAAATGAACCCGAATGCTGAGTGTCACTAAGAAACGTTGTGTTTTCATTAGAAGACTCTCTTCTGTTTGTCTTTCCTTGGGAAGCTCATTGCTGAACTGGTTATTTAGAACAGTACACATTAAGATCTATTACCCCACACAACCTATAGATGTCATTGCCCTAAAGGGAATTTACTCATCTTTTTTTTTTTTTTTTTTCCCCAGATAATGGTGGTGAAGGGAAACTACTTCTATATAAGAAGAAACTTTAATTCCAGCTAGGGACACAGGTGCAGCTTTGCTGATCTTGTAATTTAAGTAGCACAAGTATATTTAAGCAACTTAGACTTAGAAAACTAGGTGGAGGGGTTCCCTGATAGCTCACAGCTCTAGCATTTAGTCAGGTTGCTAATCCAAACCTTTAGTGCTTTTTCAGGGCACATTTTAACACCTTTTACAGGTTAGTCTCCTTGGCGTGTGTATTTTCTGCTTCCATAATTACTCTCTTATATAAAGATCTCTAAAAATGGATAAAAATTACCCCGGTGATATTGATTATCTCCTCTTGCCTCAAATATAATATACTAAATATCGGCCTTCCATTTCATTTTTTCATGGTTAATACATCTATGACAGTCACCACAAAATTGCTTTGGAGACTTCAAACACATTTAATGTACAATTAATGTCTTTACAGAGCCTGTCACTTGCCTTTCTTGAGCATAAGCAGGCACTCACTTGTTCTGTGTTATATGTGATTTTTTGCTTTTAGGTATTTTGCCAGGCACTTAAATTTTAAGAAAAATCTTACCACCTCTTTATGCTATATGAAACAAAAACTGAGCTGAAATCCTTTGGATTACATGCATATCTAAAACACTGTATGTTGTATTTTTTGATAAGCTAAGAAAAGACTTGAAGTCAAAAATTAACAAATGGGTTTATTCTTTATTTCATGATAAATTGATAGCATGTTTATTTCTCATAATTATTTTATTTGCCAAACATTTATAAGCACATATTACAGTAGCCTGATCCCATGTTAGCAAATCAATTCACCTGAATACTAAAATCTGTCACAGAAGTAAAGCTTCAGAGCAGGAAAAGCTTCAAGATAACTGATAGCCTACCTTTTTCATGAAAGTTAATTAACGTAGCTGTGTTGTTTACAATAATTAATATCTATTGGCAATTTATATTCACTTTTTTCACTTATCAGTTCAGTTTCTGAGCTTACAATAGGAAGATTGTAGTCAGTCTCCTCTGTCTTGTCAGTCTTCTGCATGCAACTGGGGTTCTGCCCAGCCACACTATGTTGTTATCAAACATCACCTACAATGACACATGAAAAGCTGTTCCTGGAGGATTTGTATCTATGCTTAGGACTGTGTACATCCATTCTGCAGGTAAACAGGGATACTTTAACACTCTATTATTCTGCAAAAAGCTGATGCTATAGCACTTTAATAGACTAAGCTGAGTACTTGTTTATTTTTTTCCTAGTTGCATATATAAAATTTTCAAAACTTCAGGGAATACATTTATATGTAAAGTTCAACTGTGTGACATTAAAGTTGCTGCAATATTGACAGAAAAGTCTATAGATACACATCTGAGAGTATAATTTTCTGTTTGCCTTTATTTACCAGCACATAGCAATCTCCTTTTTTTCCTTTCCTTTTCTCCTTCCTTTTCATTTCTTTTTTATGGGTATTAATTTTCTCTCTGGTGCTTGAATGCTTTCCCTCTGTCCGCCCATCCACTATTCTTGCTGTGAATATGTTCTTAATTAGTGTTCTAAAATATGAGTTTATAAATATGATATAGTAGGTGTGGAGGACTGAGGAAAAACAGTACTAAAAGAGCATAATTATAGTCAAAGGAAACAAAAGAAAAAATGAAGCTTCAAATGTTCTTGCTTTCTATTAGACTTTACCATTTATTTCTGCATTAGTTCATTTACAGTGTCTCTGAGTTTAAATAATGTTGTCCATTATATCTAGGGAGCTTTAGACCTCAGCTCAACAAAACAAGTATATTTAAAATTTAAGTTAAGCATGTGCTTAATTTTGTCCTTCAACTAGATATTTAATAGTGTTGTAGTTTCATGAGAATTAAATGTATGCCTTGGTTTCAATTCTATCGTTGTTTTGCCTGGCCAGAATCAGAATTTTCATAGTGTAATCTCTTAAAAAAAATAAGTAAAAACAAAGAAACAAACAAAAACTGCAAACAAATTATTTGGATCACTTTGGGAGTTGCTTGAGGAGTTTTTACATAACTGTGGGTAATTGTGGTTTTAACAAATAAAGGTGGTGTACTTTGTTTCAACTATACTCAAGTTGAAGAATGAATGGCATTCAATGAAATAGAGCTCTTGAGTACAGAAGAATAAAAATCAGTTCCAGCTTACTGCAAAATGCAAAAAACAAATCTCAGAAGCCAGTACGGTACTGTGGCTAGAATATGGAGTTCTCAGAATCCAAATGCAAAGTACTGTAATATACTTTTAAGACTCCAAACTTTATTTTGACTCACTCTCAGATAGATGAAGTAACTTCCCCATTGCATAGTGCCTGAATCAGATTGTATTTGTGAAGGTGCACTTTACAGAAACTATTGATCTCAGTGCCAAATTAATATGTTTACAGGAGTTAATACAATTTTGTAATAATGGTTCCTGTTTCTTGAAGATCCATAGGCCTATAACTGTACTCTAAAAGAAGATAAGTGGTATTTTTCAAAGTGATTAGATGTCACTGTTGCAGCGTCATTCTGTTTTGACAGAAATAACCTAGAAGAGCTACATTAGCTGCCAGAAGTAAAAGAAAAAAAGTACCCTCCCCCAAATGCTGCTTGGATTAGTTTTGCGGTGTTTATGTTCTGGTTGTAATAAGGAAAGGTAAGAAAAATGAGAACAGCCAGATCTTCTGAGTAAAATTAGAAATGAGACTCATTCTGGAGCACATGAATAACTTAAAATGAGAAAAACCTGTATTTCTGGAAGTGTGGTTACTGCCATTACTCGTGTAAGAAAAGGCACTGACAATGGATAACTGCTTCTGTTTCCTCCCCACCAAGAAAAAAACAGTCCTGAAAACTTCTTGGTTAGGAATGTTGCGGTCTAGATTTCTGGAAGGCAACCCTCATATTTTCTTTTGCAATCTGTGAGAAACACTCAATAATTTCCCATCAGGTAAAGACGTTCGGTGAGGCAGCAAACTCTTGTACGTTCTTGCAAGGGCGGGCGCGCGCGCCCCCTCGTGGCAAGGGAGAAAATTGGCGCTCAATCAGCGCCATCCGTACCGTTACAAACCCGTTCAGCAGCGCAACCTGCACGACGCGATTGTTAAGGTACGCTTTCATATAAGGTTTATCACCCACCTGTTGTTGGACAGTTTATACTGGACTCTTCCTCCTCTGCCTGTCTGCCTTAGCTAGCGTCGTTTCTACCCGCTTGGTCAGAATGTTCTGCAGAACAAAATACGTGGTAGACTCACTCTGCCACGTGCTAGGCTCTGCCTCAGCAGGTCTGTGTGGACAACGGCCCCTGCAGACATCTTGTAAGAAAGTTTAGTCAAGGTCTGTACCTCAGTGCTGGAAGTTTTCTGCGGGAAAAACGCCGTCTAACTCTCACAAGGTATGAAATATTTGAGCGCTTTTCTGCGCAGATCTCAGGGCAACGTCTAAACCTTTTTTTGGTAGCTATGCTGAGGTTTGGTTTCTGATCTGCTGAACTGGCAATACCCAGGAGCATCCACAGAGGCTGGAGAAAGATCTGGCTTGAAGCAGTGTCGCTTCTCTCAGTTCCCAGCTCTCTGGATATCGATATCCATATAGACGTGGAGATCCTATTCTGATCCTGTTGAAATTCGTTAATCCACTTCTAAGTATTACAGGACATTAAAAGTAGCACAGAAAGGTGCTGTACCACTAGGGAATTCTAAACGTGTAAAATGAGGGAAAGTAAATTCAGCTGAAAGCCATATCAAAAAAGCATGTAATATGCCACATTCTAATCAGGGTTAGAAGAATTAGCTCTGATGCTACAAAAAAAAAGCAGAAATGCAAAAGGAAAAGCAGAAAGACAGAAGCAAAAGCAGAAAGTGTCTGTTGTTTTACTGTCTGCAGTTAGTTTTTCATATGATATTTGGAACAGAAATTTTATGAGCATTTCACTAGGTAAAACATACATGAATCCAGGTGGTAGCTGCATTTCAATCTGGATGTGATGAAAGATGTATATTTAGTATTCCAGAGTAGGCTGGAATTTGCCTTCTTCCATAAAGAAACATATTTGTTGTGGGTGCTGCCAGAAACACTAATACAATTAATGCTGCCAACATACCACCCAGCAAAAACAGAAAAAAATCACAGAACAAACTTTGACTCACTTGAGAAAATGAATTTTTTTATTACCCAGATAGTAAGTTTAAGAGAAAAAATAACAATTGTGTTTTATTTTGGTTTTATCCGTCTAGGTCTAAAGCTGTTGTTTAAACAATATAACCTTCCCCACAATATGTTTGAGAAATGAAATGTTAGTTAGTCATTGGTGTAGAAGTATGCACAATGTAGAAAGTTTCTGTGTCTGTCTGTAAGTGCTGAGCTGCACTACCTTTAGAAGCACAGATGACCCCTCGATAAAAATCATAAATAAGTATAATAACAGAGTTACACTGAGATGGATGATTGTGTAGCATTTTTTATAAATATTAGTCTGTAGTGCATCTAACAGCTTTGATAATTTGTAGATCTGTACTGTTTGAAGTTGCTGACTCGGCCCTTTTCCTTGTCACTGCCATGCTTGCTTGCCCTCAGAGTTAAAAGTTGCGCCATGTTTACATAAAAGTGAGTTGCTACATTGTTTTATTTGCAAACATAATCTGATGTGCAAAAGTAACCACAAAACTTTTTTTAATCAGAATGAAGAAATAATGTCTAGTATGATCTTTTATAGGTTTAAAGCCAGTTTAGTTTATCTGTGAAGATTGCTTGGTATTCCTCGGTGAGCTCAATAGCAGTTGAAATCTCTCTTAAATCATCCCAAAGGTCTTTTTGATTCCTGTAACAAACAGAACTGTAACCTTGTTGCCAGGACTACTGCCCCACCAGCTTGACTTTCAGAAGCTATCTTTTGCTTTCCCTAAGGCATGTATTTCAGCTTGAAATTCAACTCTTCAGTTTGAAAGTCTTTATTTCTGAAGTATTTTTTTCTTTGGCTGTCTCTTTGCTTATTTATTCATGTATTTGAATCTGAATCAATCTTGATTTGTGAAATTACCATATGTTTAATTGTCAGGAAATGTGTATATGTATGCCAGCTGATTTTGTAAACCCATAAAAATGTTGGGAGTACCTTACAACTTCGGACTGCATGCTGTTTACTTTCTGCTCAATTGGACATTCTTTGGAAAGATGTCTTCCTGTCAGCTTGTTTATTAATTTGCTGAACTCATTGTTCAGGTCTTGAACTTTTCCCTAGTTTTTAGGATGTGTTTCTCCTGGCTATTTGTGGGGCAGGATGGCTAGAAGACTGTGTTGAGGAAAAGGATCTGGGGATGTTGATCAGTATTCAACTGAACATGAGCCAGCAATGAGCCCACGTGGCCGAGAAGGCCAACAGCATCCTGGCTTGTATCAGAAATAGTGCAGCCAGCAGGAGCAGAGAAGTGGTTGTCCCTTCGTACTCAGCTCTGATGAGGTTGCATCTCAAATACCATGGTCAGTTCTGGATTCCTGGCTACAAGAAAGACATCAAGGCCCTGGAGTTCATACAAAGAAGGGCAGTGAAGCTGTAAGGGTTCTGAAGCACAAGCCTTATGGGGAGTAGCTGAAGGAACTCTGGAGAAGAGAAAGCTTAGGGGAGACTCTATCATTCTCTACAACTGCAGGAAAGGAGGTTGTGATGATATGGAAGTTGGCCTCTTCTCTCATGTAACTAGCAATAGGATGAGAAGGAACAACCTCAAGTTGTGCCAGGGGAAGTTTTCATTGGATATTAGGAAGAGCTTCTCAGAAAGAGTGGCTGGCACTGGAACAGGCTTCCCAGAGGAGGTGGTGGAGTCATCACATTTAAACAAATGTGATACTTCTGAACACTTGAAAAACACATTTAAGATTTAATTGCAGGAACTCTAACAGAGAAATTAGAGTTTAGGTTTACAGTGCTTTAGGTATTGCTTGTGTGAACATTGTTGTTCAGTGGAAAATTGGAAGTTGTGTATATCATTTTGGAGAAGATTATTTATTATTTGAGAGATCAAAACAGAGGAGGTTGTGATCCAGACTTTCTACATGAAATGAATATCATTAAGGCTGTATAAAACTTTTGTTTAAAGTGGAACTTAAAGCATTATCTTTTCAAATGCCATGATTATTAATAATAGGACTTCATGAGGTAAAGGTCAAAACTAGTTTCTGCTTATCCATGTATGCTTTGTTCAACTTGGGTCCTTTTTAATGCCAATGACAGAAAAGATCTGGTGTGTTATTTAGAAGGATAGCTTTGCAGGAGACTCAGAGGTGACCTCTGTGTAGCAGTGGAATCATACCCAAATAGGAATAAAGAGCTGCCACCACTGCAGATTAACTTCACAATCTTTGTGTAGAAATTGTGTCCTTAATACTTAAAGGAAACACAAAGAGGGGAAAGCTGATTGAAAAGAACAGATGAAGGGCAGGAAAATGATATAACACTCTTGTGGAGAACACTCAGTAAAATGTGTTTTTTGTTTTGCTTATCTACATAGGTTGACTCCAGATGTAGAAAATGCCTAACATTGTGTTGTTCAGGAAAATGTAGAATTGATGTTGCTATAATTAGAAAGAATGACTGATTTTCCTAACTAAACTGTTACCTCCTTGGATCTGCTGTCAAGAGGAAAAAAATTAGAGGCATTTCAAATACAGGTTGTCTTTACTGCTGTTTAAAGCAAGAAAAAGAGAAATAATTTGTGATTTCTAGCAGCAGCATTTTCCATATGGACAATTTGCTGCCTCAGTAAGCCCCTTAGGAAAATAGATTGTTTTAAAACAAAAGTAAAAAGGCCAGGCATAATTCAAGTCAGCTTTTGGTTCAGAAAAGCATGCGCTTTAATTTAAGCATATGGCAAGTCTGATGTGTTCAACACTATGAAGGTGAAGGAATTAGATGATCTGGCAGGTCACTGATGAAGTTTCTTTTGGTTTGGACATTCTGGAGCTTCATGAAAACTCCCAGGTCATTGCATCCTGCATTTAGAATATACCTGTTCTAGCTTCTGAAGCTAAAGTTAAGCTGTCTATAAGGTGTGAATTAATTTAATGTGATGACAGGAAAAAATAAAGCTTTACAAAGCTCAGACACTACAGTTTCAAAAAAGCTGCTACTGTTCTCCTGTATCTTACTAATTGTCTATAAAATGTTGGTGAAAGATAATATTCTTCTGTGTATTTGGGAAAGTCTTCAGACATGTCCTTAGATATGGCCTGAGAAAGACTTGTGACATCTGACTTTCAGAAACGAGCGAGAGTCTTTCAATATACTAACGATAAAGCACACAGCTTTTTTTGTTTGTCTTTTGGTAAAAAGGTGTTAGCATCTGTTGGGCAGGACAAGGGGAGAGAGAACAGATCTATTTATTTTAATAATGAACAGTCCCATAATTGACCTAGATACAATCTGCTGCTATTATACTGGGAACTTTTGTCTGTGTTTTAGCTGACATAATGTTCTTTTATTCATTCCTATTGGAAAAAATTCAGCCCATCAGTTTTCTGCAGACTGTTATTTTCAGTAACACCTCACATGTAGTTAATGTCCCTGAATGATTAGCTGTGAGAAAAGTGTGGGCAAGAGACAAGTTTGAATGAAGTTCCTGATTTGTTATCTTTGGCATCACCTTAGGTGGTTTATTTGCTGGATACATTTGTGAGGTCTTGCAGTGCTCAAAATAAACCTGTTCCTTCAGATTTAAGTATAACTTCTAATTGTTATGTAGCTGATATAATATCCTAATCAGCATCATATCTGCGGTTTATAGAAACGTTGTTATAAACATGCAGCTTTAACCTTCATTGATTTCAAGGACTCTCTCATTATCCCATTTTCCAGGGCGAACTGATTTGTAATTACTGAGTATTCTCATGTTTAATTTGATGTGATAAACCTGAAACTAATAGATAAATGGGCTCACTTCATTCTGAGACTAAAATAATTTGTAGAAAATAGAAAAGATGGAGAAAAGACATTTGAAAGTAACATCTGCAGGCAGGCAGGACCTAGAAACATACAGTTCACATAGCAAAATATTTTAACAAGGTTCACCTACAATTCAGTATCAGAACATCAGGTTGTTACTTATATGCCTTTTTTGTTTGTTTGTTTTAGCTCTGTGCTGGAAAAACTCCATCAAAAAAGGTGGTCGTTTCATCTTTTGAGGCAAACATCTAAATACAGGGCACACTGTGCTAATATGAGTTTCATTATTCATCGAGACCTTTCCTTTATACCTGACTATTTGTTTTGAAAAAGGCACGTGAGTCACAATTTCAAAACATCAGTTCTTTCTCTGTAATGGAACTATATGTATAATGTAAGTTACCCTCATAGTTCCGTTTTTTATTTTATTTTTTATTATTATTTTTAAGTCTCATGCATTAAGAAATGAACTCCATTGAGTCATAGTTTGTGTAACCCAATTCTATCTGGTTCCCACTCACCACTGCCGTGTGAGTGCAGACAAGTGTAATGTACTCAGCTCATGGAGGACTTGTTACTCCTGAGTGCAGATTATCATCAGTGAAAAATAAAGCCAGATGAACAACAATCAAACCATTTGCAGGAGTTAAAATTTTCCTTTTTCCTTATCCTCTTAATGGTCCTTGAGCAGCTATGCTTAAAACAGCTGGTCAGCCTCAGCCGAGAGAGTCCTGGGGACTATTTGCGTCATTGCTCTTCTTTTTAAGCGTTCTGCAATAGGACTAAATTGCAAATTTGGAGATGCCAAATTAGAAGTGATTTCCTGTCTTGACTTGATATCTCTGCAGATGTTAGCCCTTGCAAACTGCACTTTTACCTGATCCACTCCTCAAGTGCCTTGTAATCAAGACAGTATTATTGTCCCATTGCAGCATCCCTACTGTATGACACTGCAAAATGCATATGCTATTGTGCCATGGCTCTGTGTGAGTTGAAGAGGCACACTTAAGAAGAGATGAAATGAAGGATGTTGAACTATGTATTATACCTTTTGTTCTACATGTAGTTAACATAAAAATAATGAACTAGTCATACAGGAAAATTTTCTGTCAGTGCATCATGCTAAATAATCTCTTTGCCTAGGGGAAATTCCTCCTTATAACTGACTCTGGCTTTGTCTGTGCCTCTGTGGGGTTGTTACTTATTTAACTTTGTTTTATTTTCTGTTTAAGCCTGTATTCATTTGTTGTCTTTTGTCACTGTATCTGCATGAAGATAGTTTCATGGTATATTGCAGTGGAATTCTTTCGGTGCCTTGGGATTAGGAAACATCAGAAGAAACCTTCTATGTATAACAGAAACTTTGATTCCAGAAACTTCAGTGAAGTAGAAGCTCTTGGAAGATATAACAGCATTTTACTGCTTGATAAAAATATAGCTACTGGAAAAAGTCTATAGGTATGGTAGATGTACATACGCTTTAAATCTCTAGTGTTTGAAAAAGTTCTCAATTCCTTTAGTAAGAGCAATAATATTCCATTTCTGAGAGGAAAAGTCGTTCAATACAAATATTTTTATCCTTTTCCTCATGTTGCTGGATCACAGACGGAGAAGAGAAACTGATGGCAAAATCCTTATGTGCCATAGAGTTCTGTAGGTTTTTTTTTCCTTGCCTTTTTTTTTTTTTATTGTGATTTTCGTGTGCGTGTGTGTTTGTGTTGCTTTTTTTTTCCTTTCCAAATATCAAATATTTCCTGAATTTTCTGTTAGTAGTGTGAGATGTAGACTTAGTGATCAACATCAGATATTTTGCTTCAAAGAGAGAAAGGGGCTTGTTATTTCCTGGCAGCTAGTGAAATTATTGATGTGGCTCAAGGGGCTGAAAGAGAGACAGGTTCATTCCTGTGCCTGTCCCGTGGTAGTTCAGGTATCTGTAGGGGGTCCTGCAGTTGATTACAGAATAAAAATGCTGTGGAACTCAAAGTTGCCAGTCCTAACTTGTCTGGCAAGTTATATACTGCTTGCGTTGTATGCTGCTAATAAATAGTCTCCCACTGATGTCTAACCTGTGCCAACAAAGAACAGGAATGCCAGAAACTGATAGCTAAGTGAACTGGTCCTTCAGCTCAGATGTTAGTAGCTGAGCATTATTTATTGCTGAAAGTTAGGTAGGCGATTCCTGCTGAGCCTGGTACAGGTATGCATACAGACAGCAGCAGCTCCCTATACTAGGCTTAGGCACATTTTTACCAGCTATACTCTGTAAATATGCAGACAGTATTACAGAAATTCAGATCCCTCACAGCAGCAAAGACCCTTTACTACACCTCAGTAAGGGAAGATAAGGGTCGTACATGCATCAGCAGAATCTTGAGCATGACTTGGATTTGCTATTAATCATTCGTCTTTGCACTGAATCTTAAAAAGGGCTTGGACTCTACAAAGCCTTGTGTTTAGGCAGCGGGCCCTTGCATTAGCATGCAGAGACAGAACAAGTTGTCTAAGCTTCCTAGGCTGTGCAAGGTTATGCCTGTGCTGTGTATCTCAGAGAGATGAGAACATGAGCTCAGCCCTGCCCATGTTTGGCTGACTATCTAAGGGGATTCAGCACAACTGACATGCTGAGGGAAAAGTCCCCTGAAACAAAAATGGCCATTGCATAGCTGCTGGGAGCTCTCCAAAACTCTCAGTACAGGAGATGCTGAGTTATACCATGTTCCTTGAGGCACTCCTCAAGAAAATGCCATGAAAGTGTGTTCATGAACCTAAAGGACTGGGATGACAAGTTCCTTTCTTCGTAAAGCACAGCTTCCAAGGGAAGAGGAGATGTTAGGGAAATATCCCCCTCCTGTTCACCTCTTTGCAGTACTTCAATAAGCAACTCACCTCTTTCTGTTTTTACGATGAGTAAATCAGTAAGGTACAGAAAATACAGAATCATTTTTATTTTCTGCTTGAGATTTTTCACACCATCATTTCCCCCCATGCTTTAAACTTAAGGGGCTAGGGGGTGAATGTGGAAGTCATATCTCCATGTCATCATCAAAGATGACCAAACAATCTTTTTAAGTTTTATTGCAAAATTACTGTCTGAGCAAATGTCTCAGAGGAAGACTACGGGCAAATTAAAGGTGTCTGTTGTTCAGTGACTGGAATGTATATCTGGAAGAGGAAAATCAGTTTCTTGCCCTTGCACCAGGGACTGTACATTGTATGTTATGGATTAAATGATATTATGTATTAAATAACAACTCATCAAAATTCTTGTCAGCAAAATGAAATTCTGGTTGCATGCTCAATCAGGTTCTCATTGAAATATGGACAAGAGCTTTACTTCTGGATTAGTTCTGATTTAGACAGTGAGCTGCTCGGTCTTGTCATGACCGAAGTAACTGTGGGGATTGCCCAGAGATATGACCTTGGATATTTTAGCGTCGTGGAGGTATGAAAAAAGAGCTTACCCTACTTCTGGCTTAGACAACAAAGAAGTGAGGTGAATTGCAGTTTTGATTGTCGATGTCATGTTCCCACTTGAAGTTTTATAAACCTTTAGCACTGAGAGGATGAAATAACATCATGTCCTACTCTTCCTACCTTCTCTAATTAGGCTGAGAAGGTAGCTGCCTGTAGTAAACTGCATTCTGGCAGAAGTACTGATGATCATGTGGTAGCTGGTTGAAAACTCCTTTTAATGTCACTGTATTATAATAAGCAGCCATAGATTCAGTAGTGAATCTATCCTTTTAAATTAAAAAGAAAGTGTATTGCTTTTGCAGATGTATTATTCTTTGCCTCTATGTGTACAGGGAGCAAATTTTGTATCTGTTTCTATAGTGATTCAAGTGATTCCTGTGTATATCAGTGTGCACATATTAGCATTCACAAGCATATGCATACAGATAGTAAAGTGCTTTAGGATGTTTTAGAATAAAATATATGTTACTAATGTATCGCTGGTAATGACTTTGTCTCCTAATGGCATTTGTAAAATGCTCATATTTAAGCAATGTCTTTAGTTTTTCATTGTGATTAAACTAGGTGGCTATTTAACTTCGAAATGGCACAGAGTTAATGCTCAGCACTATTTATTATCAAAATATGCATATGCATGTTTAGCTGTAAGTGCTCAAGTACCATATTTAATTCTTGTAATGTGCAACCTGGAATTTGATCAGAGCTAAAATCTTGAATGCAGTGTCTGATTTTGATTAGTGGCACTTACACACTGAGGTAGAGATATTCCCTGTTACATGATCAACATTTTAACTCCATTTGGCATAAAGGTAGAATATTTTTTTTCTTGCATAAAACCCTGGTAAATCAGATAAGAATTGATTATTTATGTTGGTTTAATGAAGTAAGATAGTCGATTTTTGACTAATGCATTGGAAAGTATTTATGTAATAGAGAGTACTGCCATCATAAATCACTTTGTGGTGAGCACAACAATTTTTTTATTGGAGGTCACCAAAGTCAGTTGTAAAATCAATTCAAATCAAATCACATGGCTGCAGTATATATCAGAAGATTGCAACGGATTAATACACTTACATATTTGCTCACCATACATGCCTAAATTAAATATTAACTGTTTTCATGAAGATGAAGTCACCTTGCATTACAGTCTGTTAATATGATTTTATGCCAGGCAGCCCAAGTACAAACTGGAGTTTACATTTTAAAAAGTAATCTGTTCTTTAGCCTATGAATACATTGCTCGTGTTTTTGCCGTTATGAGACCAGGATCCAGTGTTGAAAATATGTTGAATTGCTTTCACAGTTAAAGTATTTCTTTTGTCAAGAGAGTTGTTTTGAACTTTTCAATGTTACCTTTTCCATGTTGTCTACAGTAATACACATGGAGAAGAATTGCTGCAGTGGGTGTTGTGGAAACCATTTCTGCTACCTCTACAGCTCGAGTTCAGACTTACTACCCCATGTTAGTATTAAATTTTTCAGAGGCTGGCACTAGTATGCATTGCTCATAGACATAGAATGATGGTTCTTAAATTTAATTTTTTTCATTAAAATGCTGGAACTGAAATTTCCACCTTATAATACTAAGAGAAAACTTTTAGGAAGTCTCTTTCTTATGATATTCTTTTTACCTTCAGGAAAAATAGATACTTATTACTCCATCTGTCCAAGAAATAGGATTGTTGTGTATATTTTCCTTTTTTTCCCCTCATTTATCTTATCTTAAATTGTATTAATTTCTGTAAAATTAAATAACTAATAATTGGAAGATTTTACAGCCGCTATCTTGAAATTACTTTAAGTTTCTTGTGTCTTCCTGGATGCAAGCGTCCAAATGTGATCCTTTGAAAAGCAGCAAGGTAGAAGAGAGGGACACCTGTGTGATTTATATCCTAAAGCGTCTTGTAGTTATTTCTAACTCCAAAGTAATGGTGAATGGCAAAGGACATGAGACACAGAGTCCCATGCAAAACATCAGTAAAAAAGTCAAAACACTATCTCTTCAGCAGCAGAAATACCACTTAGTGTGATACCTTAATGGAGTCTTCCTCTAATATTTATGAGCATCCGCTATGCAGTGTGCCCCTACATTCCTATATGTACAGGAGGGAGTCAATTTATGCGTTGCATCCTGTTTACCATGATACATTTTATTAGTGTTAAGGGTGAAAACTTCATCTTGGAGTTCAACAGCAAATGTGGCTGCATTATCTGCATTGATCAACACTGGCACAGAATTAAACCACTGACCACTTCCATACTGTTTTTCATAAACTTGCTGAAAGTGAAGGTAAATGGATATTGTTACAATGTGCATGCACTGAAAGCAACCTAGTACGTGAGATGTTATTTTATTGAAATAAATCTGAGGAAGGAACCAACCTGATCAAGCACCTTTACTGGTGGCACTAAGCACCCTGGGTGCCTCAGCATAAGAATGATGTGGATATTTTGGAGTGGATCCAGAGGAGGACTATAAGGATAATCAGAGGACTGGGTCACCTTTCCTGGAAAGATAGATGCAGGGAGCTGGGTTTGTTCAGCCTGGAGAAGAGAAGGCTCTGGAGAGATCTCATAGAAGCCTTTAGTATTTAAAGGGGGCCTACAGTAAAGCTGGAGAGGAGTTTTTTTTTTACAAGAGTATGTAGTGATAGGAAAAGGGGAAATAGCTTTAAACTGAAAGAGTGGAGATTTAAATATTAGGAAGAAATTCTTTACTCAGAATGCGGTGAGGCACTAGCACAGGTTGCTCACACAGCTATGGATGCCCCATTCCTGGAGGTGCTCAAGGCCAGGCTGGATGGGGCCCTGGGCAACCTGATCTAGAGGATGTCAACCAACCAACAGCACTGGCAGTGAATGGTCTTTAAGGACTTTTCTGATAGAAGCCATTCTATGGTTTGTGATTTTGTGAGATCATTTGTAGCTACATAGTGCCACAGACTTACCACCTGGCATACTTCTGTTGCCACTGCGGAAGACAAGTAAGTGGCCCCCAGCATGTATACTGGCTGTAATGAATCACTGTTCATATATCAATAATATCATGGACTTTCAAAACTATTTACTTGGTTAGCAGAAAAGGTTTCTGAATAGGTAGCATTTTGATGTGCTCTGTTCAAAGTACAAACTGTAAACTCAATGGCAGGCATAATTATCGTGTCAAATAGATTAACAGTCATTTGGTTCATGGCCATGTAACTAAAGGATGTGTTTAACAAGCCAGTGATCTAAACTTAAAAGCAGAAACTCCAGTAAAATGGCCTAAATTGAAGTCATTTCACAGGGTTCTGCAATTACAAAAAATTAATTGAACAGTAGAATTGCCCCTGTGAGAATTAAATAAGGCAAGAGTTCAGTCTCCTTTTTTTTGACTCTTATTTATGAGTTAAGCTTTGAGCCACGAAACAAGGACAAAATCCTCTATTTACACTACAAAATCCTCTATAGTGTCACTGCATTTTGCCCTCCACATGAAATGATGTGAGCAATACAGGACCACTTTTCATTGGTCTGTTGCCCCTTGAGCACAGTAATACAATAAAATGGGAAGAAGTAATATAAAATTAGATGAAGAAAATTTTAAACCCATTCTTGAGACTTATAGGCTTGTATGAATTTTACAAAATCACTTTCATTTATGCTAGATCCTTTCTTATAGTTCAGATGAGAGGAGCTGCATTTTGCCATCTATTAAAACTGTAAATAATATGAGTCAAAATAGATTAAGCTTCATGGTTAAAAAACCTAATTTTACAATTTCCGATATAGGAGTGATAATGTAAGTGAACTAATAAGATGCTAAAACTAGTCACATCTGATAAATGAGGCACCTAAATAAAGTCTCAGCACCAACATATAAATGTAGACTTACCTTCAATGTGTGTTTTCCACCAATTATTGTTATTCCCCGAACTCCTGTTTCACTTGCAAATTATGATGTTCTGAAGGCCAAGAGAAAACTGTACTTAGAAATTTGTGTTAAAAATGCTATAACACAGGAATAAACAAAAGGCCCACTGGGAGCTGACTAATGGAGTGTTTCCTTGCATACATGAATACACAATGCAGTGCAGGCTAAAATCTTACTCTTGTACATCGTCAGTGCTAGAACTGACTTAAGTGAAACATCCATTACGTGCAATCTTCTTTTTGTGTTTTGCTGGAAAACCCAAGTCAGATGTTTTCTGCTGCAAGACATTAAATGTAATGTAACTGAACTCAATGCAAAGTGGGTAGTCAGTATTTACTGTGCTAAATTTACCTCTAACAGAGGTTACCCAGACTTAGCTGGTATAATTCATTGTATGAAATATCATTCAAAGTAGTGAATTTATTCTTAATCCCATCAGCTTTATCTCTAAGGAAATGGTATGATACTTCTGATGAAAACTAATTTTAAAAAAGTTCATAATGACTGTGCTGGTAATTGCTGTAAAAATGATTGAAAGTTTGGTAAATTTTTCCTGCAAAACTGGATCTAATTTTTCTCACCTTCATAATGTGGTTTTCTCAGGTTTATTTTGGTTTATTTAATCCCTTCTGTTCTTTCTATTATAGATTTCCAAGGTAGAACTTACAGAAAGAAGCAATAGTTTTGTTTTTCCTCAATTTGCAAAGCACTGCAAAACACAGAGTGTAAAACATGCAGAGTATTACAGGGTGCCAGTCCTACGAATCTCTCTCTTACTAAAGCTGTGAGGCTTTTTGCTGCATAAAGACTTCTAGTTTTTCTTAGAGTGAATTATCAATCCATTTGCAATCAGTCACCAGTTAGCATACAATTATTAGAGATGATTGTTATTTCAGGGTTATACAGATATGGTTATAAGAATGGAAATTCAAAATATTCCTATTACTAGTGGCATTATGATATAAAGACCTATAAAATTTGATTTGATTTTAAATCTACAGCTGGCTTTTACTTAATCACTCTGAAACAGTTTGAAAGATGATCTTTCCTAAGATAGAAAATGAAATTCTCTAAAGACTCAGCCAGTGTCACTGTGCTCACTATTTCAGATAATTTAAAAAGACAGTGCTTGAAAGCTGGTTTGGTTTTGAGATAGAACAGTTCTTAAGGAGTCTGGGTACATGGGAAGTCACAGAAAAAGACAGACTTTGCCATTAATAAAGAGAACCTGTGGGCTGGCATGAGATATTTTTTCGACAAACCTCTTCCCACAGGTTAAGATGCTGGGTGCTGACAGCTGGGCCATGTTTGGGTTTTGTCAAAATGGACCTGGCTCTCAGTTCTGCTTGGATCTATGTCTTGCACAATTCCATAAGAATGCTTGTGGTGTGTGAGACACAAGTGACTGAATAAATCTGGTACCCAGGTAGGTACTATTCTTTAGTAAATTCAGGATTGAAGTAGGGCATGACCAACAAAGGCAGTGTAAAGAAGCCTAATTTTCAGAAGCTCAGTATTGCAAGAATCTACAACAAAGTTTGAGGAGTGAACAACAAAAAAAAAGAAAATCTGAAACCTGGATAATGATATTTCTAGCAGCAGACATTTCAGTGAGAAGTATCAGTGGGAAAGTTAGACAAAACATCTCTCTCTCTCTTCTATTGGAGGAGAAGGCATGCTTTGTGTATATAATCTTCATAAAATAAGCAAATCTAAACATTTCATGGAGAAATTAGAAGGTGATCAAAGTCATTTTTGAGATCAGTAAGTATACATTTTGATGCTGTTTTTCAGAATACAGAGTGTATAAGGACAAATGTATGAATAGCCAACTATATTTATAAGTCATAAAGAATAAAAATGTGTCCAGGCTAACGTATATAGGTCATCAGCTATCAGAAAGGGGGTGATCAGATAAACAGTTCCCCAAATTAGTCAATGTTCCTATCTTTGCCTGAGTTTGTTTTTGATTATCACTCTCCTTTCTGAAATATCTCTTGCTAATTTTTGCCGTCACTATGTTGTTTCTCTTAGTATATCATTGTCCTTTTCAGTTTTGTAAGACTTTTATAAATTCAGCCACATTACTGTATCTTTACCAATAAGATTTGCAACTTTCTCATGTTAGGCTCCAAAGTTTTCGCCTGCCCTTAAGCCCGTAGTGTAATTCGTGGTTATTGGCTTTTTAACTTCAGAGTTAAATTTTTACATGTTGCTAGCCCTTTTTTAGTGACAGTCATCTGAATACTCATGTGGCCCTATCTTTCTTTCCTATTTTAATCTATAACAAGCCTCTGAATTTTTAACACATATAATTATGGCAAATCTCTTTACAAAATCTGGAAGCTATGTGACTTCACATTACTTCCTGAGGGTGTTCTCACAGAAGGACAGAGGGTGGCAAAGGGATTCTCTCTGTGGTGTTTATCGTTCCCTAGCAGTTAGAAAATTCTTATATTTGCATTCTGATTTGGTCTTGTGAGTCAGTCCCTTTTTGCGCTGATGGATAGTCAGTGAACACGTTAGTGCGACACCACAGAGCGACCATGAAGCATATTCTCATTTAGTATTACAAGAGTTATACACACTTAGAAAGAGAAAAATATCCCCTCATGACATCAAACATTTAGATGCAAGTCCTCAAATAGAGGATAGTGTGAGGAATTGTTTGATTATTTTATGCTTGTTAATATTTTATCAGAGTTTTCTGCTAGTGCAACTCATGTGTTTTCCAGCACAGATTCATATACTCTGAGTCATACAATAAGTCAGGTTGAAAGCTGAGCTCACTGGTCCACGCAAACCCTGTCAAAGATAATGCATTGTTTTGCACAGACCAGCTGAACCCAGCACTGGCAATCCTTGTACAACCATCAGCATTCAGTGCAGGAGACGTTACTCCCTGAAAAATAGTCATTCAAGACAGGCATGGAACAGCATTTGTCAACATAAAATATATTGCAAAGATTGAGGTTTCACCTGCTTTCTCACAGACTGTTGACTGTTCCAGATCAAATAAATTTGGATGAGGAGGAAACCAAGTGAGAGTTGAGGGGCCTTGCTGCCTGCCTCAGCACTGGGAACTCATTACCTGCCCACCTGTAGGAAGTCAGATGATCAGGAGCATGTTACAAAAATCTTGAGGTTAGATGATTTAGCTCTCTTAGAGATAATGTGGTGTGAGAAGATTAGGGGAGAAACTAAGGGTGAAGTACGCTTTTTTGTGATTCTGAAGGTGCGTATACTTGATTGGCCTAGTAAGTGAAGTATTTTAACATCTTCCGTGAAAGAAGTGTCATGGATTGCTATGGGGGTGTAATGATTTCTCTCTGCTGCAGGTGCTGGAGCACCTTGGATTGGATGTACTGTGTTACTGCAGCTGAGGAGCTTTCAGAGCAAGCCAGCAGCCTGGGCATGGGGCACTGCCAGGCAGCATCTTGTGGAGGTGTCTGTACTGGTATGGTCTCATCTCTATGTGAGTTCTCTGTAAGCCAAAGTGGGATTTCTGGTATTGTGCTGAAGCCATGGGTTCCTCCTTTCTTGCTCGGATGTTTCTTTTCAAAGTACTTGGCTACGTCAGAAATGCAGCTATTGAAGAATGAGATGTTGAATTTATGGAGAGGGAGATATTAATCTGCATGTTTGTGCATGCTAGTTGGTTCTCCCTCTGCCTGTCTTCTTGTACAGTCTTCTCATATCTCTTTGGTAATGGAGCAGACAGCATTCTTCCTTTTCCAAAGTATGTTCCTGAAGTATATAGCTAACACGTATTTAGTATGCCTGAGAAAGGTGACTAAAAGGACTTGTGTTTATTTTAGGGAATATCTGATATAATTAAGGACAATATTATCCTGGTCATATTTTTGCTTATTTTCTGCCTGCCTATGTTTTAACCTACTGTATAGGAATTGCTAGATCATGGCCAGAACCAGGTGAGATGTGAGTAGCGCAGGGAGTAGAGGTATAAGCAGTGCACCAGAGTGACTGGAAGGCATGGATCTAGGGTCCTTTCTCCTCACCCCCATTTAAGGGTTAGCAACTGGGGGAATAGTATCTCTATTTGGAGAACACACCATTATTGAGACTCCCTCTGGCCTTCTGAAGTGGTGAGCTGCTTTTTCCTCTATAACTTTCTAAACTATATAGTGATAATGCCTTTGCAACAGTTAAAAGAGTGCTTCTATCCTGGTAGGTGTTATTGTATCTTCTATTGCCGCACACCTGCATGTAAACATCAAGCTGCATCTGACTACCCTCATATCTAGCTTCTGCCTGTCCTGCGCTATTAGGTTCACGTCTGTCTTCAAGGTTAATATTTATAAATTATTTACAGGTAGTTCTGTGTTTTCTGTGAACTGCTGTATAAGTGTCTGCTTAGGAATACTTATCTTTTTTTATGTTGCCTCAAGTCAATGTGATGAGAATTAGGTCAGATACCATAACAACTAAGGAGAGGGGAAGGAAATGAAAACTAATCTTTGTAAACACAGATAAAAATAGGCTTTGCTTTTGGTAGCAAGGAAGAGCTGTTATTTTTTTTCATGGTGTTATACCTATGTTTCTTTCTGAGTAAAGCTAATGCTACTATAACTGAAATACAATGTAAATACAGAAAACGGAGTCTCGGTGTGGCAGAGAGAAAGAATTAATACAGAAATTCAATGAGCTTTTAATGCTTTTCAGCCCAGTAAACTTTTTCTCATGTATACAAATCACTTTCTGTGAACCTTGAAGCATTTGAGCCTTGCATTTTGCAATGCCATCTCACATGCTGGAAAGGCTTTCTACCTCCTTTGTGCACATCTTGGAGTTTTTAAGTCAGACTTATAGACGTGCTCAAAAGATAATGAGGAGAGCCCTTGATATTAAGGCTGTACAGGCTTGAAGCTTCTCACATTTACTGGGTCTCATGCAAAACAGCTTTGTTTTCCTGTGGTCAGATCCCATTACAAATTACACTTTGTGTTCTGTCTCAGATATATGTGCAATTGGGATGAAGCCTCAGGTTTGATACAGCAAAATTAATCTTTATCTAAGGAAAACATATTTCTCCCTTTGGGATACTGTTTTGAGAGACAGAATATAAAGCAGTGACTGAACTGCTTTATAGGTAATGATTAAATGTTCCAAATCCCTTCATGGGAAAGCTACTTGAAGAAAGTTTTCTGCTTCCTCCTGGTGAGAGAGGAGCACCTGAGCAGGCTGCAGCAGTCTCCTTCTTTCAGGAAGGGAAGTAGTGTACTGGTGGGAGTTGTTGGGACATGGGGAAATGTCCTCAAATTGCATCAGAGGAGGTTCTATTTGGATATTAGGAAGAATTCCTTCTCTGGAGGAGTGACTGGAGCACTGGCACAGGCTGCCCAGGGAGGCAGTGGAGTCACTGTCCCTGGAGATGTTCAAGAAATGTGGAGACATGGTGCTAAGAAACGTGGGTTAAAGGGCAGTGTCGATGGTAGCTGGATGGTTGGACTGAATTTGAGGTCTTTTCCAACTTTAATGATTCTGTGACAACTCTTTCACTACATTGTTCTTTAGTAGTGAAGGAAGGCCTGTTGTACAACTTTAAATGTTTCTCATCTTAAACAGGTTGAACCTAAAGGTTTCTCTTGATTACCTAAGTTCAAAAAAGATGGCAGTTTTTTCTGTGTGCAGGGGACTGAACTTCATTGTCAGCTTGTGAATTTGGGTAGAAGCTCACGCATCACTGCTTGTCAATGACTTAATATAAAAAATAAATGTCTATGATGCTGTATAGGATGTCTGTCATGAGAGTGCTCTCCTGTAACATGCAGCCTAAAAGCTGCAGTCGCTGAAAATTTAATGTCCATTATAGTGTAAAAGACTTGCTTGCTTTCAATTAAGCTAGGTATAGAACTTATGGGAAAGTTTAGAAGAGGATTGTTTTCTTCATGAGTTCTCTGCAAATGTCAGGGCTACTTCACAAGCCTGTGACTGGGAGCTAGTAGAAGCATAAGTTCCTCCCAGAATCTTTTTTTCCAAACATGCTTGTAGAACAGTGTTTTTTCTTTCTTTCTTTTTTTTTTCTTTCTATTATTCAGTCCTTAGGAAGCAAAATCTGAAGTAGTTTCTTGCCTGCACCTTTATCTGCAAGAACTGTATGTGCTATGAGCTTCTTATTTCCATTAACATTTGCTCGCTAAATTATATTTTAGTTTTTACAGTTACTACAGCAGCATATAATAAATCCTTAAAGAAGAGCAAATACAATTTCTAAATATGTAAAATGTCTAAAAAAAAAAGTATGTTGCATACTGTGACAGGCTGAAGTGTGTTGTTTGATAACACTAGGCTGGTGTTGATACCTTTGCTTTGATCTACTAATAAAGACATCTGTTATGTCAATATTGTACTTGAAATTTGGAGTGGGGATGTACAACATAGCTCTCAAGGTGTCAGTACTGAGTCTTGTATACCATGTAAAAACTCAGATGTATTTATTGGTCCCTAGAGTGAATCCTTTTTATTTCAGGCCCTTGCTCCAGATAAGAGGTAAAGTAGTTGAAACTACGTGTATGCTGGGCTAATGCTGTGCGCTAGCATTGAAGGATTGTATTATGCAGCTCTGTCATCTCCCATCTTTATCTACCTCAGAACTGAATAAATCCTCACAATCCACTGTCCCATATAGAAAGTCTTCCAGAAGGAAATCTTAGGCTTCTTCCAAACCATGATCTGATTCAAGACAGCTGGGAGGAACATTCTGGAGGACGTTAGTCAGATTAAACAGATGATTTATCTGCTCCACTTCTTACAATAAGCAGGAATAGGTAAAAGATTATCCTGAAAATGTGTTCCTGATGAAATTTGGGTTGTAGTATACCAACTGGATTAATCAGCTTGACATGTCTGCATAAAGTCTATGGTAATACTTGACCGAAGGCATATTAAATGATCTAAAATATGTATAGTGTAGTCACTGGACCTTGATTCCTCTCTCTGTTTTCCCTGGGGAACTGTTCCTAGCTGTTGTAGCTGTAGTTAGAATCCCAAGCAAGACCAAATCTGTGTTTTTTATTCAATGTCAGGATTGTAGTTAACTCTCACATTACTGGAGCTATGTGAAGTCACCTGCTAGCCCCACCCTGCAAATCTCAATTAAATGAATATATGAGTCTCCTTTAGACTTAAGGGGAACCTTTTATCTTGTTTGTTCTCAGCTGGATGAGATAGCTTCCAGTGAGTTATGGGTGAAAGCTGTTTCAGGCACAAATGTACAATGATAGAAAGAGTTATCAATGATAACTATGTAAACCTACAGTATAGGCAAGAGACCCTGTAAAATCAGCAAAGAAGAGACTGCTTTTAACTTTTTTTTTTTTTTTTCCCCAAAACCCAAATTCCCTTACAAAGATTAACGGAAACAGGAAACTAATTTCTTAGATAATTTGAGTGAAATACAGAGAAGCATTATTAAGAGGCAAATACCTGCTCCACAGATTGGGCATGGAAGCTTTCAAAAGCTGGTGCTTCCACAGAGGTTGCACACAAGTCCAAGAAGGAAAAATGACTTTGACTTCTTATCTGGCTTCATCTTGTTTGCCTTCAGAGACTGGCATTTGGAGCATATAGACAAGATCTCTGACTTAACAAACTGGCTTCTTTTCTCCAAGTAGCTTAGTAGGTTAGTTAGCTTTTTATCTTCTTACTCTAACTGTATTCTAGAGCTTCAGCATGGACCAGAAAAATCTACAACAAACAGGCATGGGAAATTTCTAAAGAAACCGGAAATAGGTTGTGAATAAACCTGATGGTCACAACAGTCATTTGTCTAGACTGTTGTGGTGGTTGTTTTTTTTGCCTGAACATGTGACAGCTCTAAAATACAAGTTAGAAGTAGTATCTATCTGCCTAGGAAAGAAAACAAATGCTTGTTTTATCTAGAGATATATTCTACTTCATAAAAAACATAGTCAAATACAGCAAAAGATGTTCTGATTTCAAGGAGACTGTCTCTTGAGTTCCTATACTTCTTAAGATACTTCTTCCCCTGACTTTTCTACAAATGAAAGGGGATGCTGAAATGCTGTATGGAGCCAGTATACTCTTCACCAAGGGTTGAGAGGTGCATCTTTTCTGTGCTTGACTAGAATCTGGGAGACAGAAATGAGTGCAGGTGTGAGGACAGGGAGAGCATAAAGGAAGAAATAGCAGAAGAAACAAGAGAAATGAAGTGTGAATATCCGTTGTGTTGCAGCATTACTGAGATTGTGTTCTGAGCATTAAAATTTTCTTTCTGACCAATGAAGTCAGTTTTGCAGATGATGCATTGTAGGTCTGATTTTGTGACCTCCTCGAAATGCTGATACCCATATCTAGTGAAGGAGCATCAACTAGTATTTTAGCTGTACAACTTAAATGCAACTCAGCATGGTGATGCTGATCACACAATTTTTTCATCCGTTATACTCTTTTCCCTGAGAGGATCAATTGCAAATAATGTTGATGTAATGTATTCTATGAAGATAGATTTTCAGGAATCTTAGTGCTTTGGGAAATGTATGGAAGTAGATTAGAAACTCTAAAGAACAAAAGAAAAAATTTAGCTTTTCTGAGTTTAGGTGGATGTTTGTAGACAAAAGCTAGTCTCACCAGTAGTCAGGTGAGCTTTACCTCACACCATCAAACTTCAGTGCATGTGTATGAAAATCTGTGTGGTCTGGTCAAAAAAGTCTGGTCAAAAAAGTAGATATGCTTCTGTATGGAAGAAACAAACTGTTCTGGAGAGAGGGAAAAGTGGAAAGAAACTGAGGAGGAAAATATAATTGATATTTCTTGGAAATGACAGGCTGCTCTAGCAAGGACTTCTGGCTGAAATACTGGCCTGAGGCACTTGTCTGGAATGGGCTATTACTTTCCAACCTGTTTAGCTTTTGCAAAACTATCATCAACAGCAAGCACTGAGAAATGTCAGTTAGCATTAGCTGCAGTTAGGAGGAAGTGCTTGAGCTAAAACCCTCTCACATTTGTTGTTATGCCAAAAGAACCATTCCTGTTGGACATAAATGCATGCTATGAGAGGAGGAGAACGTGGTGGGAAGAGGCAAACTATTTGCAGCACTGAAGTTAGGGGTGATCAAATAAAAACATTTATTTGATTGCCTGTTTGCTGCTTTGCTTTCTAAGGTTTGCTGTAGTTTTGTTGTTGCGCACTGATGTAGCATTTAGTGTGAAATCAAACGGGATTAACATTCTTTTGTGCACAGCTGAGAAACTACTGTTAATGCAGTGTGTAGTGTCTGGTTGATGACATTCAAGTTCATGTGCATGTCATGACTTTCCACAGAACTTTCAGAAGAACCATGACAAGAACTGAAAAAATGTGTTCTGTCTCTGCAGTGACTTTTTTTCTGAACACATGACTAAAGATGCAATTGTGTGTATTTGTTAGAAGCACCTGAAGCACCCTCTTTTGTTGAGCGATTAGCTTTCTTTGGCTTTATAAATATATACTCACCAGAAGTGTCTGTGTTGGAATTTGTCATGATTTTACAATTTCTGTTAGCAGTATTCCACATCATAACATCATGTGAGGCACTGGGAGTTAAAGAGTTAATGCTACAAGTAGTCTGCCAAATTTATGGGTACCTGTTTCTCAGAAGAGAACAATTACATACCTCAGAGGACTTTGCATTCCTGTTTTCCACCCAGAAAAAAAAGAAAAAAAAAAAAAGAAAAAATAGCTTTCCTCCTCAGATTGTTGCTGCAGTTTTGTTTATGTGCCCATCTCCCTACCCTTTCCCTTTTTCTCCCTTTCCTGGGGCATGGGTCCATGGGTCCCCTGCCCCATTAGTCACAGAACTGGGTCAAACCAGCCCATAAACCATTTACAGAATTCAGACATGCTTGTCTGATCCTAGATTTTCTAACTCATTCTTTGGAGGTAGCTGCTACTCCCAGAAAATCAACAGATGACTGTAGGAAGATTTTTGTAGACTCATAGTCAGTAAAGTTGGAAAAGACTACTGAGATCATACAGTGCAACTACCAGTGCATCACCACCATACCCACAAAGTCATGTCTGTAAGTATCACACCTATACATTTCTTGAAAACTTCCCGAAATGACGGCACCACCACCTTCCTGAGCAGCCTGTGCCAGTTCTTGGCCACTCTTCTGTAGAAGTTTTTCCCAGTATCCAATCTGAGATATTATTCATCATTTACTAATGAAGAAATAAAACTAAAGCTGTGGAGGTGGTAGTGGTGGAAATGTTTTTTTGTTTTCTGTGAGGTGAGTTGCTGACTGAATGCTACCAGAGTTTTTTCAATAATATGGAAAGCATTTTTCAATACTTATTTGTGCTTGGCTTAGCATAAAAACAAATCTTGAGCATCATGTCAGCTTTGAGCATGTTATAACCTACTGAACTTTTAATGAAGTATTATTCAGTGCATGCAGAACTCTGTACAAAATCGACTAAGAAATGTGATTTCAGAGCTTTTGTCATTTGCATTTAGAATGCATGAATATGAACTGCTTCAGTGGGGTATGGGTGGGAGAGGTAAGAAAGGGGAACCTAGACAAGCAGCATAAAAGTAAATAGTTTATTGGGAAGTTTACGTCAAAGAGTTGAAGAACGAACTAGAATTAAAGCTTTAGTCTGAGAAGAGCTTTCTGGCTCCCTAGGCATGCTTCTCCAGCAGTACAGAAACAGTAGTATCTTCAGGCAGAACACTTGTTCTTGGTAACTGTGCATACAGAGCTCTTTGATATAGTGAATATGAAGTAGAGAGTATTAAAATAAAGAACCCAGTCATTTTCATTGCTCTAAATAATATTTAGTCTTTGATACTGAAAAAGCTATTTATAACAGCTGTACTTAATATGCATTGTTAACTCTTGGTGGTATGACTACAAGCATTTGATCCTGCTTATTTTGGAGAGAATCTGTTTCTCTTGGAGGGAATAAGATGACATTAACAGAAGAAATGGTATCTTGTACCTTGGGAATCTGTAATGCAGTGTAACTATGAAATAACTATCAGTAACTATCAATTACAAAGTGAAATCAATTTTTAGTTAAAAAAAATATATATGTACACTTAATGTACAGTTAACATGTTAAAAATCTTGCAAGTTATTGAAAGCTTTTACCTTAGCTATTCGTTGTAAGAATTTTTTTTTTTATTGCGACTTAAGGCCTAATATAATAAGGTAGAGAGCAGCCTCTGATTGGTCTGAAGGGTAGGAGTATGCCTTCTAGGAGAAACAGTAGCCTCTAGATTAATTCTGTTCTAATTTAATTTCATTCCAAATGCTACGCTATGTAAAATCCACAATGCTTGAGATCTTGCTATTATAAATGCTGAGGAAAAGCTGAAAACAGAGATCGATCTATAAATGAATTTAAATATCTTAACTGCAATTGGAAACAAAGGCAAAAAGTTAGCCAATGTTTTCTTACTGGGTGATGTGGTAGTAGTATCAGACTGCAGAAGAATTAAGAGGTTGCCAGTGAATGAATGGAGTTATGTGGATGAGGTTTTTACTCTGCAGGGGCTTAAGGGGTCTTGTTTTTTAACTGAAGAGCTTTCCTTGTAACTGAACAGAAATCAAAAGTAACTGGAAAACTTACCTGAGATGATGTATAGCCACTTCCTTCCCTTCCTCTCTGACGTGTTCTTTCTCTTTCTGTCTCCTTCTTTTAGTCCTTTCTAACACATTTGATTATTTTTATTGCCCACTTCTTTCTCCTGTCAGGATATTTACATCTGCCCCTGTATTTCCATGTTCCTTTTCTATAACCACTTCTTTCTTCCACTAAGACAGAGGAACACAGCAAGAGTTGTGTTACATAACTTCTTGCCTATGCGCAGAAAATTGGCAGCCTTGTCTGCAACAAGTTGGGTTTTGTTCCGATAGCAGTTCTTGAGTGTAGAAGAGGCAGAGCATGAGGAGGACTGTAGAGAATGGAGTTCAGGAGAAATGACAGCTTGGTGTTGTGTGCTATAGGAATGGATCTTCCCTGACTCTTCACACACTGGTGTGTTGTGCAAGAGTTAGTTTCTATGGTATAGAGACAGCTTCATGGTTTTGTAGGAAAGTATTAACTGTTGTGGAGCCAATCTGATCCTCCCATACCCAGCACAGGAAATAGTTCAGCATCCAGAATAACATTGTATTGTGCACTGTTCGCTGATTCCTGAACAGTAGTAACCTTGGAGGCTTATAAAAAACCTAGAGGAGCCACTATAGTAAAAGAGAAGCTTCAAGGTCAGTGGTTCTTTATCTGTTTCACTGAAAAGAAAAAAATTGTGACTCCTTTTCCCAAGCTATACTGATGCAAAAATGTTATGGTTAAAAAATAGAAAAAGATCAGACTTATTTGTACAGAAGTTCATGGGTATTTTGCTACAGATTCATTTTTCTTAGTAATAAGGGGACTTTATTTATCCATTATCAGTAATAGTGCATCTTAGACTTGATGTTTTTAGAGACATTTTAATCTGTTTCTATATTCCATAAAGCAAACAGTATCATGATTTTCTCTAAGTACTAACGAGATTTAGTTTACATGGCTTGGTTGTGCATTTATAAACAGGTAAGTCTGTCATTGGTGGTTCAACTGTTACGGAGCTATAAAGTAATGTTAATTTTTTTTTTTACATCAGAGTAGAAGATGAAAAGCTCTTTGACAAGTTTCCATGTCTCATACAGGATTAAAATCTGTCTATTTTTTTCTCTGAAATGACTTGCACTTTATATAGTCAGATAAAGATCATATCACCCCAGTAACAGTGTCCTGGAGGACATTTCCAAGCTAACTGAAGATTTTGAAGTGTATCAATTGTGGTGGAGACAGTTTATTTGGGCATGAGTTCTGTTGCCTTCCTTGCAGTGCATTTACCTATACTGCAGGATGGCTATGCATACCTTACCATATAAAGAGATGATACTGTTAATCAGCTATCTTCAAAGGCAGAAGTTGCAATGAAAATGTTAAATATTTTCTATTGCATTCATCTTTACAAGCTACAACACATTTTTGCTGCCTTGTGTAATAACGATAGGCAGCTGTTTGTTCCTGAGATTCACACTGACTGCAGTCTGTTAGCTAGCTGTATTTCATTAACTTTTATAAACCTCTTGCCTTCAATAATAGCAAATGAAACTCTGGCACAATGTCTCCCTCTAGGCCACAGACAACTCCAAGTTCTAATAATTCAGTGTTGGAGTTGAATAAAAGACAAATTATTCTGTCATGTGTCAGTAGCTACAATACATCAACCAGTAATGCAAGGTACTTACTGTGCAAGAAGCGGGGATATTTTCAATTACTGTCGGCTACTTAATTATCTCAGATGCTGAAGTGTGTGATGCTGTGCAGTACATTGTGTTTTATACAACACTTCTTCCTGTTTGGCTCTGAACTGTGGGTTTCCTGTGCTCAGGCATGTGGAACTGAAACAAAATTTGAGGTTTTAGTGGTTTTTGATGTTAACTTTAGAAAGTTCAACATGTGATAAGTGTAACTTTTTTTTTTTTCAAGTTGTGCAGAAGGTAAAAAGAAAAAAAAATCAAACCACACATGCTTGTCTTCTGGATAGTATGTGTTTGTGCGCAGTAGAGCTGAAACTGAGTGAAGCATAATCTCAACTGCTATAAGGCTTTTGCTTTCTTATGATTAACACTTCATAAGATCATGCTGAAAGCAAAACAAGTATGATCCTTCCAGTCAATTGGATACAGTAGCATACTGGTATGCTGGCTCACTGGCATCTGTTAGTAAATGCATCCCAATCTATTTGATGATGTGGTATTAACTACTTCTGCATCCTAATGCATCTGTGATGCTTATGGCAATGTAATGCCTCAGGTGACTCAGGTGTCTTGTGAACAGCAAGCAACTGCTGCCTTGGCATGGTGGGCTCCAGGGGCTCCCAGCTAAAAGGGGTCCTCAAAATTCTTCTCTCAGAAGTCTTCGGACCAGAGCACCATTTCATAAGTTAGAACAGTTCTCAGGGGATCAGCCGGAAATTCCCCTTTCAGTGAAAGGGGAAAATTGTGATAGTCCATCTCCTCGCTTTTTGGACTGCAAACATTACTTCTCCCTTGACAGAAATGGGTTTCCATTGCATGTACATGTGATATTAGTGTGAGTGAATTTGTAAATTAGGATTCACTCAAAATTCCTGAGTAAGGGAAAGGCTTACCTTTTGGCATTGTTTTTACTCTATGAGGTCCTTGATTTCTCAATTTGACAACTAAAAACATCTTGCTTGGTGTGTTACCCTTGTGCATGTGAGACAGGAGCAGAGAGGTCAATTCAGAAAAGTTGCATGGATACTAGGAGCTAGAAGTTACCTGATTCATTAAATGGAGGTAAATTGCAGAAATAGCTGTCAAATCAGTATGTTCTGATTTTCTGTTCCTGGCATATATTTCAGAACGTATAATCATTGTATTCAGTTTCCCTGATCCTATGCTTTGTATGGATAAATGCTTTAGTTCCTTATGATCATTTTTCAGGATTTTCTTCGGATTACCTTAAAGTAACTGTTTCTATTCTGAAGTCATTATGCAAATGGACCCTTAATGTTATATTCTTTGTTTTAAATGACCCATCAAACAACAAATCACATTAGTCACATACGCCGTGTGTTTAAGAACTCAGTGAAAGCAACATAATTTCATATTGCTCTTCTGCAGGGAACTGAAAATTATCTTCACTTATTGTTGGTCTTTGTTTTATGCTTTGCAAATGAGAGAGGAAATACCAACACCAGAAAGAAAGAAGTTATATGAAGAAAATTTTTGCAGTTGAAAACCAGCAAATCTAGTTTGTAACTAAAACCCTTTAGATTTATCAAAATATTATGATACAAGGTGTAGAGAACCTGCTTTGGCAGGGGGGTTGGACTCGATGATCTCTTGAGGTCCCTTCCAACCCCTGTGATTCTATGAAAAAAAGATGGGCAAACAATTGTACCCAATGAACAGGAGTATGGAATGGAAAATGTGGTCAGACAAACACAAAATGAAAAAAAAAAAATTCTGTATGGTCATTATGGGAGATTTTACAGCTAGAATAGTAAGCTATCCTTTTTGTTCAGACAGTAGAAAGCTCTGTTCTTGATAACACTGAGAAAAAGCACGAAAGGGGGTAGGACTTTGTTTCTTATTTACTAGTTGGTATTTGATGCTGTGATGAATAATCCAAGGTTGTCATTAAAGAAGCTGGGACAGCTTCTTTTCTGTGTTGTTACCACATTTTTTTTCTTCAGTAGAGACAGAGGGACCAGTGGGGTATGACTTTTATCTGTGTCTTGCTCCTCAGTTGCTTAAACTCTTAAAATAACATCAGCATGTACCAAGTTTCTGAAGTTCATCAAATAATTTAAGGTATCTGAGAGCAGTGGGCAGTGTCTTCTGTCTCTGTGGCTCAGATGTAATAGCTCAGGAGTCAGGGAAGCCACAATTAGTTTTGTTTTTAGCAGAGCCGCACTTGGCACAGATTACTTTCTCTTCCTTTTCATTTTTTTTTTTTACTTTGCTTGTTAGAGCAGGATGCTTGCTGTTTGCTGCCTTACTGAGAGTTTGTACTGACAAGAAAGGAAACAAATAGGTGCCCACTGTTTTCAAAAGTCTTACCTGACTTTTTTTTTTTTTTTTTTTTCAGGCTCTGAATATCTGAGCAAACCTCAACTGTTCTCCAGGTGTGGAGGCAAAAGTAATCTGTGTTTATATATAGTGAGATGCCAGTAAACTCAGGGGCTCAATTCAGAGCTGAAGTCAATTCTGTTATTACAAAAATCTAGCAAAGATCTTCCTAAAGTTCCTGGAGCGTGCTGCAGAACACCTTGTAAAAAAATATTTTCTTGTACTGTTGGACTGCTTGTGAAGAAAACCTCACAAATTCAGCGCTGAGTTTGGAGCAAGTCCAAAGAACAGCAGCAAAGCTGTGAAAGGTCTGGGGCATGAGTCTTATCAGGAACACTCAAGGCACCTCGAATTGTTTTTTCTGGAGAATAGAAGGCTCAGGGGAGACTCTGTGCAACAGCCTGAGAGGAGGTTGTGGTGAGGTGGAGGTTGGCCTCTTCTCCCATGTAACAGTGATAGGATGAGAAGGAATGACCTCAAGTTGTACCAGGGAGGTTTATATTATATATTAGGAAAAAATTATTCTCAGAAAGAGCTGTGAGGTATTGGAACAGGCTGCCCAGGGAGGTGATGGTGTTGCCACCACTGGAGTTGTCCAAGGGTAGATGTCTCACTGATTGATATGGTCTGAAGCAGTCATGTGCACGGGTTGATGGTTGGACTAGGTGATCTTAGTGGTCTATTCAACCTTAATGATTCTATAATCCTTCTTTACAAAGTAACAACTACACATATCACAAGATAACCCCCCCTTTCTTTTTCCCTAGAAAATTATTGAGCAATGATATCAAGTTGTCCTGTCTCCAGGTAACCTTCCCTGAAAAAAATCATATGAAAGCATGATTGGTGTGGTACATTGTATCAAGAGTTGACAGATTTCCTGTTTGCCAAGATAACTGAGAACTATTAATTGGGCTGATGAAAGCTTTTCTGTACTTTCTATTCCCTACTGTTCTTAGGCCAGCTAACTTGGATTTGCCTGTGGTATGAAGATTATTGCATAATGTGCCCTGTAGACCAGTTCTCTGAGGGGAGGTTGACTGCATCTCTGTTTAGCAACTAACCTCCCTTCACGTGGGGGAACTTGACATAACTATACAATCTACTTAATGTGAACACTTAAGCGCATGATACTAACTCCTCTTCACAATGGCACTTGCACAGTGTAAGGCTGAACTGGTTAATGAGAAGATAGCTATGGTTTAAAAAAAAATAAAATAGAGATCCTTTATGTCCCCCAGGGATAACACAAGGTAATCATTACAGCGGATCTAGCAGGACATGCTTCATTCATCTCTTAAGGCTCATCTGAACAAGTTTATGGGAACATGTCTTAAGGCATTCATTGATTATGGCAGCTCATTAATCACGCACTACATTAAAATATACATTTATTACTTCTGAATAGTTGCATTTGTTTTTCCTTAGCTGATGCTGAGTGACAGTTAACTTCTCTATAAGTAACTCTCTACTTCAGTTTTTTCCCCAAGTCAGTAGAGTTTAAAGACACATTACTTTTTCTAAAATACTTGTAAGTAAAGATTATTGAACATTAAATTTGCAGTGAAATTTCTTATAGAAAGATTTATTTATTAAAATAAAGTTATTTAACCTTTAAGTTTGCCTTTACAATCAGGGAGAAATCATTGAAATGATGGAGTGAAAACAAAAAATAAAATACGAAACTTAATTTATAAGATGAGAGAATGAGAGATAATGAGGGAAAATATAACATCTGTGATTCATTTTGAGTCATGTTCATCTAAACAGCCATTGATGATTGAATGACTTCTTGAAGTGTCTCACCCAGGAACAGCAAACAAATTTTTTTAAAGGTAGCAGTAATAGCTTTAGTTCTGCTGTTCTGTTTACAAGTGTTATAATTGTTATATTCAGTGAAAGTTTAATGTCTTTACTTGAAAATGTAGTCTTTCAAGATTACAGTTTTGTAGACTTCACTGCTAGCCATTATATAACTTCATAGCCCAAGGGTTGAGGAAGAAAAGTAATAAAGTGTTAAAAATAAACAACTTTTATGTGTGGAGGGATTTTGGTGGGTAAGTGGGGCAAACCTTGCTGTGAATTCTGTATTTGGCCACATATGTGTATTCCACAAAGAATTCTGAAAATGTTCATCTTATGGAGGCAGTGGAACACCTGTTTCCAGAACAGTAATATTGTTTGCAGATCTTTAATATTTCTCTCAAGTTTGTTTTATTTTGGATCCTAACGTCTATGCCCCACTATTAGAATGAATACAGGTAAAATTATTATGGATGCTGACAGGGTATATTAATATCAGCCTTAATATAACAAATTAATTCAGGGACCATCTTGTCCATTCTTAGACATTTAGGTATGCCGTCAAAAACATTGAGGAAGAAAATTAGCATTCACATTAGAAGAAATTTAGTTCAGAAAACATGAAATACTTGTCCAGCAAGCAATATTTGATTTCTTTTTTTTTTTTTTTAATTTAATAATTCATAATTCTTTACTGCAAGATACTTTGTGAACATTTTGTAGGGCAAATTTCAATTTTTGAATATTCAACTAGTAAAAGGAAGGAAAATGTATGGAATAAATGTAGATGGAAGTAAAATTAATACTAATGAGGCAAAACTGTTATATAAGCATGGGATCGAAGAGGTCGTACTATAATCACATAGTCTATTAACACACACATTCTACCCAGGCCTTAAATATAATTCTTACTGTGTGTAGACTTTGCTCTGATTAAGTCGATAATCCTTTTGTTCCTGAGTTAAATAAAACTCAAAATCTGTTCTTTTGGCTTTTTCCTGTCTTCGTGGAATTTCTTTCGGTAGCTTAAAACTTCAGGAGACATTCTTTTTTCCTGTGAATTAATAATTAACTAGTAAAATACGGGCAAAATCTGAAACTCGGTATAAACTTGATGGAAACTTTCCTATTGCATGTTCTCTTATAAATCTGGAGAAATATTTCCCTTAATTTACTGCTTTTATCATTTCTGTTTTCTAGTAATGGTGCTTCTTGATAATACTTCACCAAACTGTGAGATGTGTGGTACTGTTCCTGCTCAAAAAGTAAGTATTTGCTGTTCTTCAACAGAAATTTGTATGATTTTAGTGTCTTGCAGAGGAACATGGATGAAATTTTTTAGGAGAAAGTGAAGGTGCTCAAATATTTGTCTTTGCTCTTGTCACAATCCAATTTTTGGGGGTGATGGTTTGACATATATATATCTATCTATCCAGGGAAGGTTAAAGCAGCAAATGAGACCAAATGATACCCAGTGATTTATTACAAATTCTGTGCTACTAAGGAAGATGGGGAAGATGGGGAATTTAGCGATAGTAAAGAGAGCAATCCTAGCAAATGGTTTACGAGGCAGGGGTAGTCATAACCAGGGATCCAGTGATGTCTCATTGATCCACGGGAAGGTGGCAAGTTGGTCAGCAATGTCTCCTTGACCTGCACAACTGCAGTTCAGTGAATGGGGGTCCTGTTCTTCCTTGGAATTGTTTGGATTTTTATCCTCTCCTTCAGCAGCTGGTTGCTAGAGGCATTCCTGCCTAACCCAGTTATAAAGGGCATCATGTCCTGTTCGTCAAAGTGACAGTAGCTGTTGGGATATCCATGTTTTGTTCATCAGGAGGATCAGCATGTCTGTTTTCTTACTGCTGTGTTCATGGTAGTTAAGCATTAACTTCAGAAGCTTGGGGGGCAGGTTAGGTCTTGGATTGGTGCTGGCTGAACAAAGCTTTGAGCCAGTAGTTGTTCTGGCCTCTTATACCTCTCTACCTCTCTCTAAATGCCAGTTGCTAATTTTATGTAAATTTGACATGAGTATGCCCATATCAATGACAATACATGATGCTGTTGTGTTGTCCACTGCTTTCATTTTGCAGCAGGACATAACTAGGTCAGATGTACAAAAATGGCTATGTATTAGCACCACTAGAAACAAACTTATTTACTTCAGTGACTTTGATGAGGGGATAGTGTCCACCCTCAGCAAGTTTGCTGATGATACAAAGCAGGGAAGAATGGCTGGCACATGAGAAGGGTATGCTGCCATTCAATGAGACCTGGGCAGGCTGGAGAGTTGAGCAGAGAGGAACAAGATCAAGTGTAGAGTCTTTCACCTGGAGTGGAACAACAACACGCACCAGTACAGGTTGGGGGATGATCTGCAGGAGACGAGCTCTGCAGAGAGGGACCTGGGTGTCCTGGTCGATGACAGGCTGGCTATGAGCCAGCAGTGTGCCGTGGTGGCCAAGAAGGCCAATGGTATCCTGGGGCACATTAAAAAGAGTGTGGCCAGTAGGTCAAGTGAGGTCATCCTCCCACTCTCTGCTGTCCTGGTAAGGCCTCACCTGAAGTACTGTGTCCAGGTCTGTGCTCCCTGGTGCAAAAAAGACAGGGATCCCCTGGAAAGAATCTAGTGGATGGTGACAAATATCATGAAGGGCCTGGAGCACCTCTCTTATGAGGAAAGGCTGAGTCATCTCAGTCGGTTCAGCCTTGAGAAAGAAGACTTAGAGGGGATCTGATCCATGTCTATGTATATCTAAAGTGCGGGAAGCAAAGAGATGAGGCCAGACTCTTTTCAGTGGCGTGAGCAGTGAGATAAGGGGAAATGCCCACAAACTGGTGCATAAGAAGTTTCACACAAATGTGTGTGGGAGCTTCTTCACAGTGCAGGTGACAGAGCACTGGCACAGGCTGCACAGAGAGGTGATGGGGAGTCTCCTTCTCTGGAGATGCTCAAGACCCACCTGGATGCCTACCTGTGCAACCTGGGCTAGGGAGCTGCTTTGGCAGGGGGTGTTGGACTAGATGACCTCCAGAGTCTCTTCCAGCCCCTACAGTTCTGTGATTCATGGAACTTCTGTTAGTTCTGTTCCTACTAGAGATGTATATTCAATATACAGAGTAATTTGATAGTCAGTAAATATCCTTCATGATTTTGATTCAGGTAGTGTTGGACTTGACCCAGTTTTGCTACTTTTTCTTTTTACTATTTCACAATAAAATGGAAGATTTGATAGCAATTTCTTCTCTATTCTGAAGTAGTGTCCTTTTTTAAATGGTAGTGTACCATAGCTTGCTTCATATCTCTCAGAAACAGTTGCAGATACTCAGTACTCCATAGGTCTTATCAATATGAAAATGCCATAGACTGAATGTGAAATGTATACAAGATAGTTATGCCTACGAACTTCCTATTGTAGGACTCTGCTACTTTCATGCATAGCTGAAAGTTTTCCATACTTTGTTGATTAATACTTAATTTTCATAGACTCTGAATTCATGATAATTTCATTTTTGAAATAGGCATCATGTAAGTTGAAAGAAACTGATTTATTTCTTTTATTATTTTCTCCTTGTGTAAAATGCAGAGAATTCTGAAAAGAAGAGATAATCAGTGTTCATTTGTATGTTAATGTCACCAGGTAATCGTCTTGAAAGGCTGAATATGATTAACACTTTGAATCATAAATTAAAGAAAATGTATGATGCTTGACAAGGAGTGAAACATCTAATACAATATGAAAACATCTGGCCAGGAAATTGTTTTCCAAACACTGAAAATTATAAGCAATTATCAAGTATTTTACCTGACTATACTCATAACTCAATTTTAGTGACACTTTAACTGATATTATGCTTCATATCTCAGCCATCTGATTTTTGTATAATCACCCTAGATCTATGATTTACACTCTTTCATCTTTCTGCTTGATGTGCATAGCAAATATTTCTGTCATGTACATTAAGGGGGCAATAAAAGCTGGAGATGAAATAAGGCACTCCTGTGACAATTGAAGGGAAGAGCTTAATTCAGCAATTCTCATCAGTGAGGAATCTAACAGGAACTTCAGGTGCCCCCAGATCAACCTGAGCTTGAGTTCTAAGGAAGAAAGCCTGCGTAAGCTACTTTCTTAACATAAACCAGGTGTTATTTTTCAAGACCTTTATGATGTAGACATATGTACACACAGCTTTAGGATGTTGCATATTATCAGGATTTAGTGACAGGTATATTAGCTAATAATAACTTAGGATGACTCTTATTCATAACAAAAATACCTTTTGAAATCCTTTCTGGTAAATCTTTTCTGAATAGAAAAGGAAACTCCATCTGTTGTGTTCATATTTACCGTAAAATTTGTTTATTTCAAATATGTATTTTCCCGGAACAGAAGAGAGAGTAGCAGGAACAAAGACTAAGAATGCTATTTGTGACTTTGGAATGTAGTTGTGAACCATTCGTTTTCCCTCTTATTTTACTAATAAAGCTGTTCCTAAAGCTCAGCTTGGCCATTTTTGTCTCATAACCTGAGCTTCCTGTCTCAAGTCGTTCCAGGACACACCATCAAACTGGCATCTCTGTTGCAATTTCTTCATGTCTTAGGTGATAGCATAATGTGCCAGTTTTTTCTTACTTCAGTGGGAAAGTTTAGAGAAGGTCGAGTGCTGACATTCTTATACAGCTCTCACCAAAAAATGGATGTATATCCAATCTGTTTGTTTACTGAAGCAAGGTAAATTTTCAACTCAGAAACAGTGATAGTGCTATTATAAACTCTTAAGTTGTATGAGTTCAAAACATTGCATTCTATAAGATGGTTACCTATATTATTACATAAAGCAATGTTTTTTAGATTCTTTTAGCTTAATGTAACAAGGTGGGGTACTTAATATCAAAATTCCTGAACTGGACAAATAAATGGGAAAACTTCAAGCAATTTAATATTTTTCTGACGTATTCTGAGGAATCAAAGTCTCAAAATATTTCTAGGAAAAACTAAAATAAAAGTTATTTTTGGAAAAACGTTAATTTTGATTGCTATTTAATAATTCATATGCATACAATAGTATTAAAGATAAATGAAACAAGGGGAATTGGAGTGGGGAAATAGAACTCTGATTTTAATATCTCGAGTTCTGCATCTTGAATTTTTCATTTTTTTGATTATTAGTTGCAAAAAGCATATTCTACAGTCTTACTGGTACTAATGTGACAGGTTGTTTTTTTTGTTTATTTGTTTGTTGTAGCTTTGCCGGAAATTTTTCAATCAACCTGATGTACATCAGTGTTCAGTATTATTGTTTTTCTTGATGGTAACAGTTTCCAGACCTTATTTGCCTTACTTAATCTGCATTACTTTTAAGGCTTGTTTCTTTTAGACAGTTTCAGGAGGAGAATTCAAAGATGTTCAAAATGTAGATGACATTATTTTAGACCGACTTTTCACTCTAGGCAGAAGTTACCTGTGGAGAGCAAAATCCCACCAAGTGAGATTCATGATAAGGATAGCAGGCTATATGGGTACTGGTACCATACAGATTAATTGATGTAATAGTGCTGTATAGATCATTCCAATGTGGTGGCTATTCCATCAAGTTCCTCAGCATCAGCATATCTGAGATGTGACCTGCACCTGAGCATGCCAGCTCTGTGGATGCTCTCAGGGAAAGCTGTTATTTCATTGCATGCACTGAAGTGCCATCTAGGCTTGGAATCAGCATGTGCTTTGGTGTTGGTCAGTAACCAACAAAATCAGTTTCTTGCAGAGATGTCTTCTGTGTTGATCAAATTTCATGCTCTTGAAGTTTTCATACAGACGTAAGTTAAAAACAAAGTAGGAGTAATTTGAAAGGAATATTCTAAACCATGCACAGAAACAAATGAATCATGAATCTGGAGGGAGAAAAATGCTCAAATAATTACAAATTTCAGTTTAAGAAATTACGATCTTATTCTATTTTTTTATACTAGTGTTCACAAGTTGTTAACTTCAGAAAAACCTTTTAACTAAGCTGATTCATTAACAGTTCTATATGCAAGAGAAAAAGTGCTAATTAAATTACAGTTTTGCAAGTGAGAAGGCTGGTTTTAAATTCAAGCTGTGAATGAACATTGAATGCTCTAAGGACCTGGCCTGCTTAAAGTGCCATTTTCAGTCAGATTTGAAGAAGGTCAGTATAAGTACAGGAAACTGAAATGGTGTATGAACTTCTGAATGTTCAGGGAAAATAGTAATTAAAGAAAAAAATAATGTTGATTCGTATTTGGAATAAGGAAGTGAAATATTTTTAAGAAATGCATGAATATACATTGTTGTCTTGTTGAAGTACAAATCCAGTATTGTTGGTTCTATCTACACACAACTGAGCAAAACCTCAGCTTTTTCTATGTATTTTTTTCTATGTATAAGGTTTTAACATCACTGCTTCTTATTACATGCTGAAAACATTTTTCAGGTATTCCATTTAATTCATATGCTCCATTTAATCTGAAAATTACATGTGTCAAAGCTGACTTGTTTTAGCTCTCTAAACCCACAGACATACTTTAGGTATATCTGATGTATGAAATAGGTTGCAAGAAACAAGTAAAGTAGTCCACTGGACCTGTGGAGACTTAGAGATCTGATGATTTTTATTGCTTTTTGTCTACAACTGACTAGGTGTTCTTGGAGAAGTCGTACCACTCTATTTTATGTTTGATTTCCTTTCCAGGAAGAAGATGACAATATTACTTACCTTTATAAATCTAGGAGGTTCAGTAACACCATAGGATGAATAATAAAATTACTAGCTTACAGACAATTATCTAGGAGGGTACTGCAGGTAGTAGGAGAGGTGTTAAGAACATCCGCGCATCTTACAAAAGGATCAGTAAGTACGTGGACTTCAACTCTTGAATGTGTTCAGGATTTCTCTGCATTACTTCGCTTCTCACTAAAGCTGTGATATATTGCTGATAATCTATGTGGTTATTACAGATGAGATTATATATTTATATATATATATATATAATATTAAATACGTAGGCTGTCACTGGACTAGCAGGGGAAAGTGGCGGAAATCCTGTCCCTTTAAGAAGCAATTCCATTGTATTTGAATGCAACCAGTGCATTGAATTCAAACATGTACACTGCAGGAATCTTATACAAAGAGAAAATGATTTACAATTCCATTTTTCCACAACTCAGAGAATCTGTGTAGAGTAGGGATAAATCTTAACAATATCATCAAGAAATGGTTATCCAGTTTCCCCATTATATTATACTTAGTGAATTTAAGTAATGAACTTTCCAGAAGTTCCCTTTCTGGAACTGAAGAGCCCAGAACTGCACACAGTTCTCCAGATATGGCCTCACCAAGGAGAATAGAGGGGGAGGATCACCTCTCCTGTCCTGCGCACCACACACTTTTTTAATGAACCCTACGATGCCACTGGCCTTCTTGACACCAGGGACAGATTACTCATGGCCAGCCTGTTGTCATCATAACACTCAGATCCTTCTCCTCGAAGCTCTTTTCCAGCAGGCTGTTCCCTGATGTGTACTGATCTGTGGAGGACTCTGCACTTGTCCTTGTTGNATAAGGTTTTAACATCACTGCTTCTTATTACATGCTGAAAACATTTTTCAGGTATTCCATTTAATTCATATGCTCCATTTAATCTGAAAATTACATGTGTCAAAGCTGACTTGTTTTAGCTCTCTAAACCCACAGACATACTTTAGGTATATCTGATGTATGAAATAGGTTGCAAGAAACAAGTAAAGTAGTCCACTGGACCTGTGGAGACTTAGAGATCTGATGATTTTTATTGCTTTTTGTCTACAACTGACTAGGTGTTCTTGGAGAAGTCGTACCACTCTATTTTATGTTTGATTTCCTTTCCAGGAAGAAGATGACAATATTACTTACCTTTATAAATCTAGGAGGTTCAGTAACACCATAGGATGAATAATAAAATTACTAGCTTACAGACAATTATCTAGGAGGGTACTGCAGGTAGTAGGAGAGGTGTTAAGAACATCCGCGCATCTTACAAAAGGATCAGTAAGTACGTGGACTTCAACTCTTGAATGTGTTCAGGATTTCTCTGCATTACTTCGCTTCTCACTAAAGCTGTGATATATTGCTGATAATCTATGTGGTTATTACAGATGAGATTATATATTTATATATATATATANCTGAAGTTCCTCTCTGCAAAATTTTATAGCCAGTGTAGGTCTTGCTGAAGGGGAGCATGTCCTTCTGGCATGTCAGTCTCACTTTCCAGCATTGTATCATCAACAAACCTGATGAGGGTGGACTCTAACCCTTCATCCAGGTCACTGATGAAGATGTTGAACAAGACTGGACCCAGTATTGACCCCTGGGGAACACTGCTAAGTACAAAGCTCCGAGTAGACTGTGCCACTCTTCGTAAATGTTAATCTCTGCCAGTCAGCCAGTTGTCAATCTATCTCACTTCCCATTCGACTATCTCATGCTTACTAAGATTAGCTATGAGGATGTTACAGGAAATAGGGTCAAAAACCTTGCTGAAGTCAAGGTAAGCAATGTCCAATTCATCTGGTTGTGACAGCACAGAAAGCTACCAAATTGGTTGTGAAGGGAACATGTTTTCCCCACTATGTTATTCAAAGATGAAATAACAACTTAGCCAGTGTTCAATCAAAACACGATAGCTTGAGATTGAGAGAAGACAGGAGATGGTTGTGGTCATTTAAATGTTCTTTTCATTTCAGTAGTGAGGTAAAAGTAGATCACTAATGTAAATCTCAAAGGAAGATTAAAATAGCTTTTATTAGGTTTTCCTTGAATGACTAATTTTCAAAAAATCAGTTTTAAAACTCTTCAGTGTAATTTGATCCAACTGCATGTCTTGTACTCATATTGTACCTTGTCAAATTGTTTAATATGGAGATTTTGACTTCTATACTGCTGAACACTTTCAGATCAGCAGGTTATATGACTTCTCGAAATTCTTTTTTTTTTATAAGGAAGAGTAGGCAGTATCCATATTTTTGTATAGAATAGCCCTATTTCTCTTCTAAGCAGTGTGCTGATGGAACTATTTCCTTGTAATGAAACATCTCACTGCAAGTTCTGTAGAGAAAATAAAATTGAATTTGGTCTGCTTGTTACTGACTGGACTTTTTATCAAGAATACTGTTAAAGTTCCACTTGTCTCTTCAAACTTGTGTGAGAACTGCAAAATATCTTAATCTGAAGTTGCCTTGTTTTTTGTCTTTTTGTTTGTGTTTTTTTTTTTTAATTGGTATAATACGCTGGAGGTAGAAAGAGGAAACAAAAATGTGCCAAATCAGAGCTTTGTTTCTTATCTTCTGCTCTTGAAACTGTACCTCAGTTATCCGCGGTTCAGTTATTCAGTGTGAATAATACCTAGCAGGGAGAAGTAACTTACCCTGTATTTATGGACTTATGTTGAGTTTTTGCATAGAAAATCTGGTCTTTGTGTTCAACTAAAACATTTATCTTAAACATGTAAAGCTCATGTACTATGTAAAAAGTAACTTTAAAAATTCTGACAATTCTTATTGAAAGTTAAGATTGCTACCTTAAAAACGTGAATTTGAAGCACTAGATTAAAAAAGAAGATTTATTATGCCTTCATTGCTAGCCTACTCAATGTTTCTGTAAAGACATGGATCTTCTCTGGTCCTGCTGTTGTTCAGCTCTACATTGGAGGAAAAAGGGGAAACATGCTTCATGTCAAATTGAAACTAATCTTCTGGGAAAGAACTTATAGGTGTTCTTTATGAGAGAGAGTTACGGATGTGTGGTTTATTTATTTATTTATTTTACTTCAACCCTGATAGATACTTGAGGGGGATGTTATTAGTGTGGTGTATGGTATTTTTTTGTATATGATATGATTTGCCTTGTGCTAAGGGGAGCATCTGTTGATTTTTAAATGCAAGCGTGAAGACATAAATGAGATGTTTGTCTTTTATATAAATGGAAGTGGACCTGAACAACTCATTCAGTTGACTGTGTGTTTTGTCCAGTGTTCACAGGTCTTCTAAGTTAAAAACTGAACACATTGAGGTTTACAAGCAAGGTTTGTGCAAGAGTTTCAGATTGCAGGAAATAAATAAATAAATAAGTAGATCTCCATTATTAGCACTGGGGTTATCTTCTTGCTTTTGAGCTTTTGTAAATGCACTGAGAATCTTTGCCATTGGAACAGTAATTGTGCTACTTGGTCCACATGAAAACAGCTTGAGATTAACAGAACTTTAAGAACTCAAGCAAAATGTTGTTTTTCAGATGAAATTACTAGCCTACCACAGCTTGTAGAATGCTGGGCACTTATTGAATTGGAATAAGAAAAAAGATCTAATGCTTTGTTATGCAGTAGTTTTGGGAAGAGTGCTTTATGCAAAGGGCCTAGAAGTGAGATGTCTGCGCCTTTGCTTCCTAATTTCTATCATAGCCAGAGGGCTAAGTCTGGGAGAACTGTGGAAGGAAGATGCAATACTAAGGTTCTATAAATCACTTTGAATACGATGTTTCATAGGAAGGTGTAGCTTCCTATGAAAGGAGTCATAATCACAGCTCTGGGAAATCCTCTGAGAAATGTTGTGAATGTGTTCTTTAAAGCATGTTGCTGACCTCTGGCTGCCACTCAAGGTAGGATTGGATCATACTCCTTGCAAATACTGATGAGTTTATTCAGTGACATTTCTGAAATAATCCTAGCAGTAGTTAGAAATGTTGGCTTGAAAAACATACAATATTTCTGTTCTGCACACATTTGGAATCATGCAAAAACCCATCAGATATAGTTCCCTTTCAGGACTGTCTTCTGTCTGAACTAAAATCTTGATCTATCCTGATAGCAATCCCTTTGCTATTAGTTCAAGCTCAGAATAACTAAAGCAAATTACTCTGCCTCTGCTCTCTTCTTCTAAGGGATATTGTCTGTAGCTTCCTCCTCTTGTGAGCTGTTTGTCATTCAGGCGTGTATAACCTTAGTTGTCAACTATTCTTGTATTGCTTCAACTTAGTCTGTGCAGGTACCTTTAACCATTACGTATTCTTTCTGCAAACTGTCTTTAAGATGTGTGCTCTGCAGTATTGCTCCCTGAGCAGACTTTCAAAATGTAATGTCCCTATTTTTGTTACAAATTCATGTATGACTGGAAAATAGTGCCAGATTGTTTACTACTGCTGGCTTTGACCATTTTTACCTTCTTTTTATATTCCCTTATAGGCTCCCAATTTTCTTCCACATGAAATATTTTAACTTCACCTTGAGAGGACCTTGTTTCTCTTTGCATGTTTTGTGTAGCAATCTATCCATAGCTTGAATTCTGCCCAGGTCCATCTCTTCAGCTAACCACTTCTGCTTTTTTTTTTTTTAACTCTCTCTACCCCATAATATATAGGACTAAATTGCCAGAAACTTCTGTAAGCTTCATTCTTTAAACATTTTAAGACAAATCCACTGTTCATTGTGGTGATCAGCGTCACTTCTTTTTTCAGTACAGCTCTAGTTTGTCTCTATTGATCAGTTCTATTTGGACTTGCTTTTCAGTAATGACTTTTCTGTAATGAATTTATAATCTGTAGTTGGCTTTTGAGGTGCTATGTCAGTTTGATTTTAGATACTGTTTTTCAATATGTAGAAAGACTTTGAAATCTGGGGTTTTCTACTCATCTCTTGTAGGTTGTCAGCCTTTTCTTTTAAATGCTGATTGCTCTAAGTGTAAAATCTACTGCCTTCCCGTAATCAAAATATGTTGCTCCCAATCTTATTCTCTACGTTTGCTGGGGACAGTACTTGTACAATTCACAAACACTTTTAAAAGGGGATTAAGTTAATAGTACATAATTCACTGTTAGCATTCATTTAGAATAACCTCAGTAGTTTGGGGACAGAACTTTGTCCAGATACTTGAACCCTTCTTAAACAAGGAGACATTAGCCAAGTATTTCATAACTTGTGCAGAATCTGGGAGTTATTTATATTTCAGTGATTTTTACATCATAGGTATTTACTCAAGGATATGATTCTTCCTTGAGATTCTGGTTTAAATAAGATAAGTAGAATACACCAAAGGTTAGAACTGATGTTTCATAAATACTTTTCTCTATTGGTTAAATACAGATGAGAAAAGTTTCCTGTATATTTAAATGTAAAAAAAAATGTGCTTTGCTCTGTTGAATTTCTTTGTTAGCAGGATGTCTCTCCCTGGATCTTTTAAAAATAAAACATAGAGTCTACAGAAGTTGAAAGTTGCTTCAAATGTTTTGAGATTCTGTCTAGGCTGTGCTGCTTTAATTTCATCTTTTATTTTTACTGCTTGTTTTTATGCTTTTTTTTTTTTTTTTTTGAATTGCACATCCATAGTTGAGTTTTGTCCTTTAGCAAATCTTTCGGGTTATAAACAAGGACAACATTCTTTCAAATTTTTATCCCTAGTCTCCAGTTCTAGCCATTACTCTTCAGCTATTGTGGACTGTTTCAGTGTCTTAAGTGACCTTTGTACATAAAGTTAGTCAAACATTCTGATTTCCTGTGGGACAAAAGGATGGGTGCTGTATTATTGCTATGTCTAGTGGCTAGCAGTGTTCAGAGTATTGTGCACGATTAAATATAGAGGTGCACAGAAGCTGCATAAAACATACTCTAAAGACAAATAGTCGAATTAATCTTTACTTGAATAAATCCTTTCTTGAATTAAGAGTCTCCTGGTAAAGTTGAGGAAAAGCAGAAATAAAACAAATTGTCAGTACATAAATCTGCTTGATATGATTTGCTCTTGAACTCCCCATTGGACTCATCTGACTTGGATGTGTCAGAACCACAATGGTTATGCTACATTACAGCATCCCTGCTTAACCTAAGCAGCAAGTATTTGCTGTCTGCAGGAGTCCCAGTGCTCTGGTTACATAGTGGGTGCTCTGACTCTGTTTTCCAGTGAAAACATGCAAAGTTATGAGAGGAAACGAATAGCCACATCTAAGCAGGGAAAACAAACCTATCCTAAGTTTGCACACAGCTATTGTCACCCACATTGTGTGGCATGTGCTAGAGGGATAAAATAAGAAGTTACAATGCTGTAAATATGCAAGCTGCTTTGAAACATCTTGTGTATAGTATTTATCCTGAAACACATGCTTTAACAAACCCATCTTAATCTTTTATTATAGATTTTTCAAATCCATTTTTAACAGTAGGCTCTTAAATATTTTTTTTCTGGTATTTTATGATAGCAGTGATAAATACAGCTTTCCCTTTTTTTTTTTTTTTTTTTTTTTCCTGGAGTTTAATTTTAAAATCACTAAAAAATTTTAANGAGTATAATGTTAAAATGCATCAAGAATTTTAATTCAAATTAGCAACTTATTTTTCTATAACAGGAAGGTTGAAGACAAACTAAAACTAGAGCTTTCCAGAATGTTTAAATCACCCCTATGATATGCTGATGGGGTAGAAGAAATGCTACTTTTTAATTTAAAATAAATCCAACTTCTGCCTAATGTGTATGGTGGGCAATTTGCAATTACAATCTTCATGATGAGATTCCTCCATGAAATGAGAGGTGTATTATAATTTAAATAGAGTTGTAGATCTGGTTGATTTTAATTTGTGACCCAGGGGTCAGTAGTTATTGGGTGTAATAACCCTGTGGTAATGTGACTCTTCAAGGCACATTTGTATAATGAGAAATCATAACTTGTTATAGAAAGTATGATGATATTTTTTCCTTTTCTATTCAGATATGCTGTTCTACCACTCTTCATTTTATATGCTTAAAACTCCAGTTAACATGTTTTTGCTATAAAAATCTGTGAAGCTGTTAGCAGCAAGTGATTTACTGAAGTTCCCATGCTTCTTCAGTTTTCAGGAGGAAGCTATATTCCATTGCTTATTCTTTCCTGGAAGTTATTTGTGCATTGTCAATTGTATTGCTAAAAGCTGTGCCTTTGGTGTATACCAGGTTTTTGTCATTGTTAACTGTTCCTATGACTTCTATCACTAGATGGTTAAAAGCACAAATGGAAGTCCAGCTGTGTTTTGAGTTTGGACTGGGTCTACTTCATAGACATTGCCTTTGAGAATGACTTTCTTCAAACCTTGACAAGGAATGTCCTGATTTTGCTATCCTGTAGCTTATATCACCTTGATGAAATAAGTAGTACCTGCTGAAAAAATAATCAGTCTGCTTTATTAGATTTAATAGTGGAGCTGGAAATAATTATCAAATGAAAACTTCAAATTATAAGATGCCTTAGCAGATGAAATGCATCTGATAAGTTAAGAATAAATGTTCAAAATGGGCAAAGGATACATTTAGCCAAGCTTGTATTTTGTATGTTTTTGAGGACGTATTTGTGGAGTCAGGTTTTATAGCAATGCTAGTTCTCATTTTATCTTAATACATCAAAGATATTAGTATCAACAATCTTTTTATAGTAATGCAGAAATTCTTTAAAAATTCTTAAATTATACTTTTAGCTGCATTCAACAGATGTAGAAACAAAAAATAATTCTTAATTGTGTAAAAGAAAATATTTTCATTCTGCACAAAGAAAGAACTTTAGTGAGTGTGCATTTTTAAAAGTTAGTCACTGTTCAAATCAAGTTTGTCTTCTCTGGTAAAAGTAATCCTAATATTTCCTCTTCATAATCAAGCCTTCATTTAATCTCATGTTTGTTTTTTTTTATTCTGTGGAAAAGATATATTGGCTATTTGCTGTTCATTAGAACTATATTTATTACATATGTTAATGTATAAGGACTTGTGGGGAAAGAAAAACAAGCGCTGTACAAATAAAAAATGCAGTGAATTTCTCTGTCAGTTTTTTAATGCTAAAGCAATTCAAACAATTGGATATTTTACGTTGATATGTTAGTAGATGGGGTAATAATAATAATAATTCTCTAATGGTATTCTAGGAGCAACTTCTATTTATGTAACTTTCATCAGCCTAAGTCACCAGCTGCTCTCAAATTTGAATTCAAGTTGGATGTTCAGTTCACCTGCCATTTGCTTCTCAAATACTCGAGATCTTGTGTGGGCTTTTGTCAACGGTTTACGGGCAGGTTCGGCCCGGTTCCGTGACGATTGGTGCGGGGGACCCACGGACCCACGCCCCAGGGAATGGGNACCCAGAAACTATCCCAGTAGAGATAAGTTGCTATTCTACATTCCTGTAAGTTTGAAATATTGCTGATCTGGGTTCTGGATACACAGCACATTCTGCCTGTGTTTTACTTGTTAATTTGTTGGCTGCACTAATGACAGCATCTTGTACAGAACATAAATGGAAATGACTTTATTGAAACATGACTTTTCCAAGGAATTTCTATCAAATATTTTATTGCTTTTCTAAAAACCAAGCTGCAGTTCAAGTTTTGTTGTGCAAATTAATGAGTCTGTGAGCAGATTAAACCTGAAATAATGAAGATATTCTAAAGCAGGTAGAATTTGATTCTTAATACATTCATGAATAATGGATGATCATCAGTGACTTCTATCAAAACAAAAAAAGAGCATAAGGCCCAGTGTGAGTTAGTTAATTACTCTTTAAGTCGCAGAAGATGCATCCGTCTTTTCACAGTTTTTTTAATGCAAGATACTGATTCAATCTTGCTGAGTGGGGTAGTACTCTGTACACCACATTTTTTGGATTAGTAATGGAGTATACCTGTCTGAAGTGGTAACTCCCCCAAGGGTCGGTATTGAGGCCCATTTTGTTTAATATCTTTATTGATGACCTAGATGAGGGGATTGAGTGTACCCTCAGTAAGTTTGCAGATGACATCAAGTTGGGAGGATGTGTCGATCTGCTGGAGGGTAGGGAGGCCCTTCAGAGGGATCTGGATAGGCTGAATAGCTGGGCTGAGGTCAATGGGATGAGGTTCAATATGACCAAGTGCCGGGTCCTGCACTTTGGCCACAATAACCCCATGCAATGCTATAGGCTTGGGGCAGAATGGCTTGAAGACCGCATAGAGGAAAAGGACCTGGGGGTGTTGGTTGATGCTCGGCTCAACATGAGCCGGCAGTGTGCCCAGGTGGCCAAGAAGGCCAACGGCATCCTGGCCTGTATNGGATGACTGTAATAAATGATGCAACAACAATATTGTAATAAAGAAAATACACTTCAATGTTTTGTTTTAACACAGGAAAATAAGTGGTATTTAATTTACAACAGACTATTTTTTATCAAGGTACTTAAAGTTTTATAAACATATAAATTGAACTGAATTTTGAACACTTCACCTCCTCTACATAATTTTCTTTAAATATGTTTTCAGGTCTCAGATTTCGGCAGGCTAATGCTGATATTATACTGACCTCATGTAATTTCCTTGCTTAAAATTAAAACACCACTAAAACACTTATTTTTATTAGGCAGTCTTATACGGGTTTGGGGCCACTCCTGAAAATTGTCACTGGCTGTGAAACAGTGCATACCAATGTACCTGTTTACTTGTCAGCATCTTGAGATTCTGTTCTGGGTGACAGCAGGTGTGTGTCTCCTTGCTGAGGTGTCACATGTTCGTCTTGTCTGAGTTAGATATGTTTGAATAGAAATGCAGATTATACTTTTGTCTTTCACATGGCAGATGAGAACTTCTGTGTCAAGGTTCTTCATTTCTGTAATCCAGAAAATAAACTTTTATTCAGCTTTTGCCATCAGCTCATTTTCTCTAAATGAGAAAAGCTTTGTGTCTTGGATGCAAATGCTCAGAATGGCATGACGTGAATTCCCGTACAGTGTGATGCTCCCTCTCGTTGGGTAGGTTTTTAAAGACACAGTTGCCTACATCTTCCTCCCAAGGCCAAGCAACAGCAAAATATCAACACCTCAGCATTGTGAACTGTATAAGGTGGATAGAAAATATGCTTGAGTAATTTCTGAGACACTGGTGCAGTGCATGGGCAGTAAGCCATCAGGATGTTTGTACAAAGCAGCAGAGTCTGCATGCTCCCCTGAGATTTCAAGTCGCTGTTGTCAGGCAACAACATGACTATTAACTTTACTTTGATTGTGACAGAGCTCTAAATCAGTGCTCCCTGTGCTTCCGTTGCTCCTCATGCTTTTGTTAATTCCTTTGGGAGCTTTGAGTTGATGTCATTTCTTGTCTTCTGTGTCTGTCTGCTCAGGAGACGGTTTTGTGGGGCTGCAACCATCATAGTAACAATCTTCATGAAAATTCTTGGTGTCATAAGGACAAAGATGACAAATTTATTTATTTATTTATTTTTTTCCTGAGGTACTGGCAGCTCCCTGCATTATGTGCATGTGCTGTTCCTGGCTTGGCTGCATTGAGGCCTTAAGCTGTGCTGAGGCTCTCTTGAGCTATTTTTAATACTCAATTATGTTTATGAATTTTAGATTCTCTCTCACTGACTTCAGTTAGAAGGGGTTAACAAAACTCACTTTTGTCATCATATCTTTACAACAAAGCTTTCAGATTTATTTTAGATGACGTCTTCACGTTACTGATAGTTGTTATTTTCTATTAAAAATAATAAAAAATCAGGGAACTTCACTGACTATTTTTTTTTAAAGGAAAAATGCATGCCTTTCTTACTGTAGTGTTCTTTACAGAGAAAAAAAATGTGGTTTATACACTGAAGACGCTACAGTTTCAGTATGAAAGTGGCAAAGATTCACAAGGAGTGAAGCACTATTAGATGGGAAATGAGTTCAGCAAGGATCTGTGGACAGCATTACAAAAAAGAAGTGTGATTTTTAGGAATTATGCAGTCCTGCAGAAATTTTTCGTGAGGTTCAGTTACAGAGCTTGCAGTGCAGGACTTGGCAGGAATGCAATATTTTGGAAAACAGGGAAGTGATCTGGGGAAGCCGTTAACATTATAGGTATCAGATTTGACCTCTACAATTGCAAAAAGCTTGTGTGTGTGTGTGTGGAAAAGGGAAGATCTGATGGGTAGAAGCCATTGGAGTTGTGAGTGGGGATATGTGATTATCGAACTTTGGAACAAGAATTATGCCACATAGAACATGAGACTTCAGAAAGAAACCTTAATGCTGTAGGTAGAAGAAAGTTCTAGAAAATTAACTTTTCTCTGTTACTATCTGCTTGATCACATCTTGGATGCTTCTTTCCAATGTCTGAAACTTTTGTCTCAAATATGGTCTCTTCAGATCTTCCTGGAGCTTAACCTTGCCCAGCTTTTTATCATTCTCACAACGTGTCTACAGCAATTTATTTTTATAGCCTGGAGAAATTAGAAGTCTTCAAACTGCATTAACTTCAGACTCAAATGGGGAAAAAAAATCAGAAGGTAGGGCTGTACTACACTTCTGTTGCAAGCTATGGCGTAAGTATTTTGAATGTTCCAGTAGCACATCAGAGCTACTTTGTTGGTAAAAAATGGCAAAACAAGAGCAGATAACCTGTTTGATTTTGTATGACTTAATACTGTATATCTCGGTGTATTTTTGTGCTTGTCAGATAAGAAATTGTGATGGAGCTGTAGTGAAGGTCATTATTATATAATAAACATCTGGAGGGGTTATTTGAAGTGACTAGCCTAACAACTTGTCTGATCTTTTATAGCTTCATTGCTTTTCCTGAAGACCTTGCTTTTGTCTGTCTTTCTCTATCCTTTTTATTAGTTTACTTTCATTTTGTCTGAAATATCTGTGAATGGACCTCTGTATTTCAGAAAACATCCTTGAGAACTTCAGTTTCCAAAAAGATTTTCAAAAGATTTTCATAAAGAGATTTTTATATACAGCATGGCCAGACTGCAAAAGATACTCAGAAAGCTGTGGTACTTTCTCTGATTTAAAAGCAAATGTAGTGCTTGAATGCACGTTTACAGTGGAGAAAGCCTTGAAAAGAAGTAGCTTGTGGAAACTACTACTTACACCCATTAGTAAGTCCAGGAAGATGAGGGTGATCTGACCATAAGCTCTAAATAAGGTGAAATCCTGTTTTCATATTTTTATTGAATATAGAATTAGTGAAAATAAATAGAGTGAATAAACAATACGCTTCAACAAGTTGGAAAAAGTGTCCTCTCTCTTCAGCAACAGAAGTGCGAAGACAAAAGCAGAAAGTTGACACAGAAGAAGTCTGTACAGTTTTGTTCTTGAAGCTCTTAGCTGTATTACCTGATTTCCATCTGGATCAAATAAAAAAGATGTAGAAAAAGCTTGCAGAAACTGTCAGAAAATAAAAGCTTCTTCAAGTGGACACAATTAGATAAAATAAATGAAAATGAAGTAATTTTGTTGAAAGACTTTGTATAATCATATAGGGAGTGCTAGTCTGATGGAAAAAGATTTTTCACTGAGTTGTGCTACAAGTGATTAAAAAGGCTTACCAACATTTCAGTCCAATTGTATTGAATAGGTTTATCTGAATTGCTCCACTAGGTTAAAATACAAGTTTTACAAAACTGTCATACTCTACTGCGCTAGAAAATAGTTTATCTGTTCTTTTAAACTTCACTCTTCCAAATCTCTTCCCATTCTTTATCAGGAAAACAAAAGTTTCTATGAATTATCTTAAAGGAACTGATAACAGCAAAAGGTAAATGAATAAAAGTATTTATGCAGTGTGGGAGAGAAGTAGAGCTACAGCTTAAACCTGGATTTTGTGTACTCTTTCTCCATGAATATGATGTTATCTTAGATTCTGAAGTGCTTTAGAAACAGCATCATAGGCTTGGAATGTGGAGGGATTTCTGTTGCAAGTTATTTTGTAGCTACTGGGGTATTTATTAGTCATAGAACAGTGGTAGGAGGTCAAGGAGATCTGGCTCCTGCTGTGCAGGCAGAGCTCTGACATTGTGCTCCTGCTTTCAGGAAACTTAAAACTGAATCAGCGCATGATCTCAGGTGGTTGTTTTTGTTTGTTTTAATCCATATCTGTATCTTGTTCAGTAACGGATTTCCAAATTAGACAAGTGCAGAGCAAGCACAAAAACTAAATCTGAGCAGAACTGTAGTTTATTTTTGGAATTAAGTGTTGTTTTATTCCTCCTATAAAGACAAATCATGGAAAGAATGAAGCAGGTGAAAAAATGAACTAAAAATATATGCTGGCTTGTGCTTCCTGTTCTCTCAAAACAAAACCAGAACAAAACAAAAAACCTAAAAAAACCCTCTAAGTTTGAAATGGTAATGAAAAATTGAACAACTTTGTCTCTTCATTATCTTGGTTTTTCGGAAAGGTTGAAAACATTCTGCAATCTACTGTTTTCTTTGTGGCAGTTATTTCCCAGCTTGCTTTACAAACCCTAGTGGAGGACCAGATGTGTGTGGTTTGATTGCTCTTTACCTATGTCTCTTCTGCATTTCTTTTTGGACTTTGTTAGTACTCTTAAAGCTGACCGAGGTATTAAGACACTTCCGGCAGTAGCAAGATAAGTTGCTTCTGAGAAACGGTTACAAATCTGACAGTACAGTTCAGACTATACACCCATGTCTCCAAACTTCCTTTTGATCTAGTTAAGCTAAGAGAAGTTGTGATGTGAAAATACTGGATAGCACTTGCTTGGACAAAATCTGATGTCAAATCAAACAGGACTTTTTGCTTTCAGATATTATCCTTTTGTCACCAAAAGAAATAGCAAATGTTGAGTCTTTCAGACAGTGCATTAAACATCCTTTTCAAAAATTATCTACGTAAGTTATCTTTCATCTCTAAAAGTTGGCATTGGCTGTCTGAAACAGGGCATGAGGCCCTACATCCTCTTCCCTTGTGCAGCAGGTCACTGGGCAGACTCCCCTGGTGCAGGTTGCCCTATAGCAGTAGTGTGTTGGGGGCTGATGTGGTGCTATTGCTGGTCACCGCCACTCTTGGCTGTTATTTTTCCTTGAAGTTAAATGGTCACAAGATGAGGCAGAAATGAACCTAGAAGAAAAAAAAATAATTATGGTTTTAATGAATTACTATTGAAATTCAAATTTTTCAGTCATTTATACTTCTTTTATAAATATGATTTTTCACTCATTTGGCTTATGAGCACACAAAAGTTATGTAGAAATGCTGTCAACCAGAAAATAAAGAATAGCTTACTAAGTAATCTAACAAAGCAGTTGAATTCAATAACAAGCAGTTTATTGAAACCAAGTATTGTAATATCTGTGGGAAGTATGTTGTAAGATTTTTTTTTCTTTTTCTTTACCAGAAGGGGCAAAACATCCAGCTGTATCAAGATTGAAGCTGTAACACACTTAATATAATTGGCCATGGGGGATGATGAAAGTATTTATCCTCAATTTCCTTCATCTCAAGAAGTGTAGTTTGCAGTCCTTGAGATGTATACAGATTGCACTGAATATCCATTCCTTGCATGGATAAAACTACTTTGAAGCAGTATCTGTTATTTGGGCTCCCCAAAATAAGCTTTCTTCTTGTTGAAATGTTTTTTATTCTGGGTAAAACAGTTAATAGCAGAGATTTTTGGTTCCTATGGGATTCAGTGTGCTATCTCAAATGAACGCCTGGAAGGGTTGACACCACGATTGCAGCAGCTCACCTCAGTCTACACTGACAACATCAGCAAACTTTCCCTGCCTCCCTTCTAGTCATCCTGAAGCGTTAGTCCCATTACTTGGCAGGATTGTGGCAGATGGAGTGATGGGGATTTCTTTGTGGTAGAGGGTCTTGAGAGGGCAAAACTGCAATCTCCCTTGTGTTACATCTGATCTGTCAAGACTTCTACTACAACCTTTTGAAACATAAGCAAGAAGCATCTTGCTGCGGCTAAGGGAAGCAAAGTAATTGTTGGTTGCTGAGACATACAATGCTACTCAATCTGGAGGCAGCTGACACTTAAAAAGGAATCCAAATTGTTTTGGGAAGAGATGATAAAGCTAGGAAGACACTAAGATTTAGCTTAGGTAATATTTAACCACAGGTAAATTTTAATTTTAATTTTCACTGGTTCTTCAGTGAAAGCGAATAAAGGAGGTTTGTTTTAGTAACAGTGCTCTAATGAATAAATGCCACAGATATATGTGTGTTTAAATAACACACATAAATAACACACATCTTTGAATTACTTTCATAGTATCTCATATTTAATGCTAACTGCCTTGGAATGTTTTATGTTTTTAATTTGTGCTTGTCTTTTGAGAATGAATTGCAAAATATTAGTGTGACAGTTCCTCATTTTTCAGTAATGATGGTGGTGTTTGTGACCATCAGGCTAATATACTAGTAAAGCATTGACATCCATGGCTAATATGCTCACAGTACAACAATGGCAATGGGAGAACAAACATCTGTGTCTCCTACATTCTGAGAATGGAAAAGAAGGGATCATCCTGTGCTATGGTCTAAAGGTCATTTTCTTGGTTTCCAGGGACTCTTAAGGCTGTCTCTGTGGACCTAAAGACAATTAAGTTATGATCTTTCAAGACAACTCACAAATCCTCTTAATCCTTGTTCTGTACCATTGCTGTACTAATTGGGAATGCCATAATGTCCTTAATTTTCAAAAACAGAGGCTGAATGGGAAAGAAGAAGAGGAAGGTTAGTGGTGTAGAAAATAAGGATTTTCTGTTTTATTTTAATCCATATGATTCTCTTCTGTTTGCTGTCAAAGATAAATTTAAACCTAACACTTAAAAAAAAAACAACCCACAAACATAATCTTGTATTATGAAAGAACTCTGTAAGCTGTCACGTGGATGATGGAAGGAGGACACTTGAAAAGAGTTAACACCTATTGGTAATTACTACTTTGCTGCTCTTCCCAGTAAGACCTGGTAATGGGAATTATTGGGCTGATTATTCTGTCCTTGCTAGTAGGGCTTTACTCTAGGATTCCTGTTCTCAGGGCAACTGACACTAAATGCCTACTGAGTTGACTGTTGTTTGGTCAGGAATTAGCCCTTCACACAAAAATAAGTGGAGCAGATAAGATCCTGGGAAGGACTGTGCATGATACTAATATTCAGCATTAGAGACTTGTGGATTTTGTTGATTAGCTAAGTTTTGGTGTTTTTTTTTTTATTATTATTTTGTGTTGTTTTCTTTTTTTTAGATTTATTTATTTTTTTTGAAAAATGAGTAGAAAGCTAGAATAAATTCTGTACAAATGTCCCTAAACTGGAACATGAACTTTGGGAATCAGAGAAACATAATGACACTTAAGGAGCAAAAACATTATTGGCCTCTCATCAGCTCTTGGGGTGTTAGGTGGAAACTGACTTGGACAAAAACTTGGCAAGTTTTTAGGTATGATATTGTATGAATTCCTGCTTGAGTATTTGGTGTGTTTCTGAAAATTGGGAAGCCTAAGTAAGAGTTACTTTGGTTTTATGTGTTTCTTTTTTCCTTGGTCAATTTCTAGTTTAGAATGCAAGCCATACATGTGGCAGCTTGTTGCTGGTTTCTGTGAGTCACAGAGCGATTCTATCTCTGAATCTGAAGGCTTCTTAAACTAGTGAACAAGTTTCCCTGCTACATAGCAAAGCATACCATACATTTTTATCATCTTTGTTCATATGCAAGGATAGCTTAGAACAACAGTTTGCTTTACTTTTTGCAGATGGAATAATGTCAGTACTTAATAAACACACATAAGTAATAAACGTAAAGTTGTCATGATTATTGTTGCCTTTCCATAAAGTAACTTTTATTTTTAAAATGGAGAATAAAAAACCCAAACCTTTAGGAGGTGGAGAAATAAAAATTGTTTCACAAAGTTGAGTGTACACACATGATCTGATCTTATAAATTGTTTGCTAAAACTTCTTTAACTTTTGGTTATTGACTAGTGTTGACTTTGTTCCTTAACCCATATAAATCTAATAGAATGCAGAATTTGAAATTAAATTACTTATCAGCTTTACAATATGTTATGAAAAATCAGGCAGAAAATTGAACGGACATTAACAGTATCGCCCATGCCGTAGACTAAGTATATCATAAACACATTTTTTGAGGTTTAGGTCTTGATGAAACGAAAACCGACCTAAGAAATTTTTTTGCTTTTTACCTTTGGAGAAAGTGGATATAAGGTAAAAAAAGAAACAACAAAAAATTATTGTGCAATTGTTTATTATTTATGTTTTTAAGCTAAAACATACATTTTATCGTCCCTGTTCTGTTGTTTCCATTGTACTTCAGTGACTTCTGGTTTAGTGGGCAGTACTGGTGTTGGAGGTCATTTCTAACCTTAATGATTCTGTGTGGAATAACCTCAAATATTAAAGATGAATATTTGCTGTTCCTCTTGCTTGGTTTGGAAACTCTGACTGGGTTTCCAAACACTAGCTAGTTTTTTTTTCCTTCAAAATTTTCTACTTTAAAATAGTCTGCAGGCTAAAATGTGCATTCTGTGACAAGTTTGAAATTATATTGTTTGTACCTTTCTCGGCAAGCTTATTTCACTTGAATTATGTTCTTAGTGTTACCTGAGAACTCTCGGAGAAGTTTTTTTTTTTTTTCTCTTAACTGATAGCAACTTGGTATTTGTTGACTGTTCTTCCATTTGAACAATCTAAAGGCTATGACTTCAATTCCAACAGCTAAATTGCATAGCAATAATCTTTTATAGGCACTTTCTGAACTTCACATTCTCTTGATTTTAATACCTTGTGCAATTTCTCAATTTTACATAATTCCCCTATTCATGTTTGAATTTTACCAGCTTTTTCTGCAGTTAACTTTCTGCAGTTAACTGATTGAACACCTGGTGAGGGGGTGTGGCTGGCCCAGGGAGCACAGACAAATTGTTTTCACCTGTGCTCCCCAGGTGACCAGGATTGGACCCAGGGTGGAGCTACAGTGTAATGTAACACATCTGATGTAGGGGCTGACCACAGAAAGGAGAGTATCATTTGGACCCAGGCTGCTTTGTGAGGAGGAATGAAGCTTTGTGGGGAGATCTCTACGTAGCTAGAGATCTCTTTCGCTAGTTAGGTGAGTTCAGTTCTTCTTTCTGTATATGATTATTGGCGTATCTGTAGCTACGTTGCCTAGTATTGCAAAGAGCCTGTCAGAAGCAGTTACTCTTCTTTGTAAACAGGTGTCTATGCTTGCATTGTCTGTTTCGTTATTACATATCAGATTAACCCACAACTTAGTGCTCCTAGTGAATGCTGATGCTTTGGTGCTTTTGCTATTCTAAGTATGATCTTGTATGCAAGTAGTTTAGGTGTTTTACTGTTGCCCAATAAAAGGCAAGACTGTTTTTGTGAATCTGAAAATAGCTGAAAAAATATTTAGATGATCCTGTGCTTAGAAAGTAGAAAATTCCAGAGTAATTTCAAAATGCTGTCATGAGGCTGACTGTGTTCTGAGTGTAGCTTGTTCATATTTTTTTTTTGCTTCTTAAGGACTGTGATGTCAATGTAAGAAAAACCACTGTTCTACCGTATGTTCCAAATAGATGATAATGCACTAGGAATGGCTTGTGTGAGATATTCCCTCTGTGCATGTTCTGTTTGATTATCAAAAGGTGCTGAGTGTAGAGCAACATAAGACAGGTGTAGAATATCCAGAGAAACAGAGTAACTTTAATTAGGATTATTTTCATGTTCTACTCTGAAATATCTGAGATTAAGATTAGAAAATGTAACCTTATCATAAGAGATCTGCTAGCATTTAGGCTGTGGCTAGATGTGAGATGGCCAAAGAGTGTGTCTAATTACATACTGTCGTACAAGTGATTTTAGGACTATTTTGGTCTGCTAGTTATTATCTTCAGAGGTGTTAAAAAACTATTTGTAAAGGTCTCAACAAAAGTTTGAGTTGAATATGGAGAAGTGAGCCCATGTGAACCTAATGAGGTTCAACGAGGCTGAGTGCCAGGTGATACACATTAGCTGAGGCAATCTCAGATATTTGTAAAGACTGGGGGAAGAAATCTTTGAGAGAAGCCCTGTGGAGAAGAACTTGGGGTGTCCTGGTGAACAAGAAGCTGGACGTGAGTCAACAGTGTGTACTTGCAGCATGAAAAGCCAACTATTATTGTGGCTGCATTAAAAATGGGGTGGCCAGCAGGGAGCGGAAGGTGATTGTCCCCTTCTACTCAGCTCTTGTGAGGCCCCATCTGGAGTACTGTGTCTAGGTCTGGGGCACCCAGCACAAGAAATGGGTCCAGAGGAGGGCCACTAAGGTGATCAAAGGGCTGGAGCATCTCTCCTATGAAGAAAGGTTGAGGGAACTGGACTTGTTTAGCTTGGAGAAGAGAAAGGTCTGGAGAGACTTCATTGTGGTCTTCCAGTATTGAAGGGAGTATATCAACAGGAGGAGGGGAATGACTGTTTACATGGATTGATAATGATAGGGCAAGGGGAAATGGATTTAAACTAAGAGGAGATTTAGGTTAGTTATTAGGAGAAAGTTTTTCACTCAGAGAGTGGTGATGCACTGGAACAGTTTGCCCAGAGAGGTTGTGGTTGCCTCATCCCTGGAGGCATTCAAGGCAAGGCTAGATGTGGCTCTGGGCAGCCTGGTCTAGTGGCCCATGGCAGGGGGATTGAAACTAGATGATCTTTGATTTTCTTTTCAACCCAGGTCGATCTGTGATTCTGTGATGGTCAGATGCTTCTCTCAGGTGTTCTGGGGACAGGAGATAATCTCTACCATCTTCCCACTGGGCATCCTACCTTCTCAGCTTGGCAGGCTTGAATTACTCTGCTATCTGAAACAGTCTATTGTCAAATTTGTTTCCTATTAAACAGGGACAGAGTCAACAGAGAAGCAGGCCAGAACCTCTCTTTCACATCATGCCTGCAAAGTGATAGGGAAACTGTAATTTCAGAGGAACAAAAACAAATGGACATTTCACAGTGGTGTGGACAGATGTCTGCATACTTCTGCACTGGAGGCAGAAAAGTATGGAAAACTGTAGGAAGGAAAAAAAATACTTCTTTCACCTTCAGTTCATAGTAAATTAACATGGTGTATGTCTGTAGAGCAAGACCAGAGCTGTCTCTGCAGATTATGCATGGTCAGAGAATACAGGCTCTGAAAGGAAGATAATGCTGGGTTTATAGAATACAGAACCTTGTAAGCCTTGGGAAACTATTGGGGAAGGTCTTACACATGGACTACCCAAAGAAGCTGTTGTGAGACTGGCTTTGAAGGTCTATGTTCTGAATTCGTGCACCTGCAGTTGGCAGTGAAGTAAATTTGTTTGTACTTCTCATTCTGGAGAGTTCATTGCACTGACACAAAAACATGTTCTTTAAAATTGTATGTAGTGTTTCAAGTACCCTTTCTCAGAATGTGCAAAATTTTGTGTTAACTGAGTTCACAAGAGCAGGTTTTTCATCTGACTACTTCAGCCTGCACTTTCTTCCCAAAATCAGGCACCTTACTCTCTTATGTAAGAGAAGCAATCACTTTTAAATGGTTCTTGGATCATCCATTAGTAATGTGTCTGTCTAAAGGCTGCAGAGATCTTAGGAAGTCTGTCTCTCAGAGGAGTTCTGAGTCTCTGAAATTTGTTGGTAGTGAAAGAAGCTTCAGAGGCTTGTTTTATTTGAAATAAAAAAATAAACTGAAGAGAGGGAAAGAAAGCATTCAGCGACATACCAGGGCATTTCCTGTAGAATTACGATTCGTATTTTGTTACTGACTGGGGAGGGTAGCAATATGCTTCAATCCAAGTCAGTCTTAGAGTCAGTAAGAAATAGACATTTATAAATTTACCAAAAAAAAAAAAAGTAACAGTACAAGCATTATGGAACTTTCCAATGCATGATAGTAGTAGAGGCTTACATTAATACGTGTTGATATTTCTTAAGGTATTGCCAATCTGCTCTACAGTGGCACTGTTAACTTTACTTCAGAAATGGAATTTCTAGGTCATGAAACACATCTTGAAAAATCTTAGATAAATTTCCAGATGAGATGTGTCAAAAGAGGGGTGACCAGCAGTGCAAGGGAGGTTATTGTTCTCCCTGGCCTTTGTTTGGAGTATTTTGTACGGATCTGGAGTCCCCAACACAAGAAGGACATAGGGTTGTTAGAGTGAATCCAGAAGAAGGCCATGAAGATCAGAGGACTGCATAACCTCTCCTATGAAAATAGGATGAGGAAGGTAGGCTTGTTTAGCTTTGGAAAGAGAAGGCTCTGGGGAGACCTCGTTATAGCCTTCCAGTGTTTAAAGGGACATCAGAAACAGCTGGGGGTTTTTTGGGGGAGCTTGTTTGATGAAGAAGTGCAGGCTTCTCTTAGCTCAGAATAGGAAATTGAGACACTGGAAGGGACTGCTTTAATCATACATATTTCAACGGTGTGTTGTGCTGCAATCAGGAGAAAATGTATGGCTGAAGTCTTCAAGCATCACGCTGGGACCAGGTACTTGAGAGATCTACTTTGCTCACTGTCTGTTCCAGCAGTCTCAAAATTGTATAACAGTAGTCTCAAATGTACAGTTTTCCAGTCAAACTTTGCAGTAACAGCAGAGAGTAAATGACACTGTAAAAAACAATTTAGAATATTTATGAGTGCTACCTGAGCTCACTGACAACATCCTGGAAAAGCTCGGACTCCCTCACGTTATCGATGCGTTGCTGCGAGGCATTGCATTCCTCCCAGCTCTCAAACATATGCTATGGGATTTGTCTGTGTGATCCAGCTGTGCCTGTGCAAGGCTTGTTTGAGGCCCTCCTTAGCATGCCTTTGGGCTTCCCAATAGAAAGCAGGAGGAGCTGTTTTCTACTCCTCCATATGTTTGAACCTCATGGAACTGCAAACAGACTCTTCTGAGTACCACAGGTGTTTGTAATAAGAAACTCATATTACAGATAGACATGATGTTGTCACCCCAAGGAACTGGCAGTACATTAATGCCTCTTGTGTTTGCCTTTGGTGTTTGTCTCCTTGTACCTAGAACAAATTCCATACTTAAAGCAAGCATCCTTACTCTGATTTCCCTGCTAAATGCAGAATATGCAGTTTTTACAAAAACTGTTCTTCAGTAATGCTATGTTAATTTTAGTGGTAAACACAAACCAGCTTTTTCAATTATTTTCTTAATGTTTTGAGACTTTAGAACTGACTGGTTACAACGTTTGGCAACTTCATCTGCTAATACAGATATCTTTAGATATCTTTTCTTTTAAATGTATCTGTCTAAAACAACTACTTCTATCATGCCTTGGAAAGTTTTTTTTTTAATGTGATTTTTTTTCTTGACAATCAGTTTTCAGCAACCACTAGGAATTATGTATTGCCTGTTTGCTGTGAATATGAGTTCTGCATGGCATAGAAGTAGTTACACCACCGTACTGAATGTACAGAAAAAGTATCGCGCTGCATTTGGGGTTTGAGAGCTCTTCTTTGCATTGATTTCAGGGCTGGAAGTGTTGTTCTGGCTACTTTGTGCTCTAACTAATCCTCTGAATTTCATTTGGCTGGGACAAACTGGTATACTTGGACAGTTTCTTTTTTTTTTTGTATGATTTGTAAGCTTTAAATTTTATTCTGCTGCACCTACATTTCTCTAACAGATAAACTTAGCATGGAGACCTGGAGACCATTTTCTCTTTTGGCTGTATTGCCCATTACTTTAATTAGGACTTGTTTTGAGATGAAGTGTTTTCTTTTTGTCCAGTGATTTTCATTGAGGTGCTTGAGATAACTCTGGTGATTTAACCTACAGCATGTTTTTAACTCTATTCTGTCCTTATTCTAGCCTTGTCTTGACTTTTGTCTGTTGTAATGGTCCATCTAGAGCTAAATGCTGTTATTTCATTTAGTGTTGATCTGCAAAGGTAGCACACTGTCTGCATGTTTTGAATTCTTGGTTGGTCCCATTAAGCTTTGTTCTAGGCTAGGTGCATGCTGTTGCCTTGGCAGTAGAGAATTTCAGGTCTTCTAATCACTCGAGGCTTGCTTAAAATCCAAATCTGAGTTCTGATTTAGTTTTTATTCTTGTCATAGGTTCTCTTCATGTCATGCTACTCCCATTTTTGTGAATCCTTTTCTTTCATGTTTTGGATGTACTTTTTTTAAGTCACATGCAGGATTTATCAGTTTTGAGTTATATTAAAATTTAGTAACTTAAAGTGTATGTAACCCTGATGTGAGTGGCTAAACAACTTCCAATCTCTGTTGGGCTCTGTTGGACTTTTTTTTCATAAGGAATAACCTATCTGTTGAATATTGGACAACAAAACATAAGATTTCCTGCTGTGTCCAGGATGTGTGCTCCTTGACCTGTGATTGGACTTCAAGGGAAGGATTTACTGGGGAAGAGCATTTAAAACTGTTTCTACTTGTTAATTTTGGATTAGCTACAAAGAAGTTGGGTGATGTATTGTTTTCCAGGGTAAGATGCCTAATGGAAATGAAGTACTAAAGAGGACTTTCATCTTCATGTATACTGTAAAAAGAACTTCTTGGTGGCTAAGTACTATCCTTTCCAGTCCAAAGGGAAAAAGACTTACAGACATTAACTTAGAAGTAGGGGGTTCAGAATATCTTATGTTCTAATAAAGTGTGTGCTTCCTACACAGCACTGGACAGGCCACTTCAAAACAATTGAGTAAAGGTAATAAACTGAAGCAATATGGCAACATCTTTTTTTTCCTCTCTGGACACCTAAAGTAGCTGTGTTTTTCTCTACCTGTGAAAAATAAAAATATCTACAAATGAGTTCTATACTTTAGGGGGAGTTGTACAGTCTTTCATGGCTTATTTCTCAAAAAATACTAGAATCAAATGTCTAAGCAGTGGACATTGTAATGTATTCTTTCCCATTCTTGTTAAAGCCAAGGGAACAGAAGACTGATTCAACAGGAGGTGAGATAAAAAGGAGAAAGCATGTGAAGGGAAATGTGGAAAAAATACGCATACCTGGAGGAAGGCACTTGGTTCTGTTCCCAGCTCTATTTATGCATATTTATTAGATAATTGTTAAGTAGAAGTTATGATCAGTTGAAACAAAACTAAAATCTAGGTGCCTCCCTTTGGAAATGAGGATACATCTATTATTCCTCTCTCGTTCTTTGAGCCCACTGGTCTTTCATTGCTTACTGTATGGCATCCTGATTTCAAAAATAGTAGTAAAGTGCCCCAGGAAAGCCAGATTCTTCAGTCTGGTGCTTTGGATACACTACGAGTTCCCAAGTTTCAGTTCATTAGCTACAAACCCACCTAAATATTCTGCTGCAGTATGAACCTCACAATGACCAGGCCTACTAGTGAGCTGTCAATGCAATAGACATGGCTCTATAGGAGACGAGAGATATAAGGAACCAATCGCCTATGGAGAATGCTAAACCACTGTTGTATTTTTACTTTTGCAGTGGAATATATTCACCTGTCTTCTTTGAGGGCTTAGCCATTCTACTAAGCTTAAATTTTGCAGCAACTGCAGCGTTAGCTGAAACACTGGGATAATCTCTATGGATGTGTTTCTCTTGTTCTGTGAAGTTACTCCTTCCAAGTTTATAGAAAGTTCCAAGACTTCTGTCATTTTCCTGCATTTTGTGCTGTGACTTGATGCTTTCTTCAGCATGCAACACCTTCCTAGTAACTGATAATACATAAAGATGTCTTTTTCTGTCCGTGTGATCTTGACTTGAACCAAGCAAAAGAATGAGACAATCCAGAGTTATTTTTTAATTTTATTGTTGTTTTAACTGTAAATGTCCAAACTTTGTTAGTGATTCAGCAGTCTTTACAAAGCAATTCTAAGAGCACAGAGCTCCAAATATGGTTATGTTTCTGCAACTGAGATGTTTAGGAAGTTCTCACTTAATGAGAACTAGAGTGCATGATAGTAGACCCCCTTTATGGAATAAATCCTGAAGAAGTTACTTAAAACTTTCTTAAAATGCATTGATGGGGAGAAAGGTGCCTGTGAAAACATACTTTTTTTTTCCCCACCATGTATTTATTATTCCTTGATGAGGATAAGAAAGCCTGAGCAATGATTCTTAAATTAGGTATCTGTTATGCTCCAGGCAAGGAGGTTTTCTAAGCAGAAGAAACTATTGATCCCATGTCTGACTTAATAGTACATGACTACAGAGTGCCATCCATTATAAGAGGAAAGCAAAACCATTAGCATCCTCAAGCATTCAATTAGACTATTATTTTATCTACCTTAATTGATGCAGCTAGTAGTATCATATTTAATTGTTCCATATAGGTGGAGAACATGCCTGTTAATGAGTCTCAACAAATTCACAGAATGACATGTAGGCAATACCAGCAGAGCTGTAGGTGGGTTCCTGATCAGTGTGTGATAGATCACCTTATTTCTTTGCTGTGATAGTTGAAAATGGTTCTTGTTTCTTCAGATGAATTCCAGCGTGTGGGAACCCAGTTGCAGAGCAATTAAGGTGTACTTTCAAAGGGATACTACTTTATCAAGTAGTATCAATAATAATAGTAATTATTGAAGAAATAAATAAAGCAGTTTGTGGATGTTCCATAGTCCACTCATAATCAAGTCTTTTAGCTGTGGATAAATTGATTATTTCCTTGTGAAGATGTATATGTTTGTATATGTACTCCTATATTAAATATATTTGTGTTTGTGTACAAATATGTGCATATATATAATAGGTACATATACCTGTATCTACGTTTACAGAGTTTATAGAATTATAGGGGTTGGAAGGGACCTCTAGAGGTCATTGAGTCCAACCTCCTGCCAAAGCAACTCTCTAGCCCAGGTTGCACAGGTAGGCGTCCAAGTGGGTCTTGAACTTCCCCGGAGAAAGAGACTTCCCCACCTATCTGTGCAGTCTGTTTCAGTGCTCTGTCACCTGTGCTGTGAAGAAGTTCCCATGTACATTTGTGTGGAACTTCCTATGCTTAAGTTTGTGACCTTTTCCCCTTGTCCTACCACCATGCACCACTGAGAATAGTCCAGTCTCGTCCCTAGGCTGCTACGTCAGATCCAGAAATAGTTAGCAAAGACATATCTTCATTAATATCTCTAATTCACCTTAGATCTGCAGTTATTCATTATCTAACACATTAGAACTGAGTTGGAAAGCAGGGTAATAAAAGCCTCCTCAAACTTGTTATTGTAACAAATCAGTGAAGGCCATTTGAAGGACCAAAGAAATATTAGACATAATAATTTAGAAGTATTTTATCCTTTCTGCATAAATATTTGTTTCTTCTCCACTAGTAACATATTCTCCTCCCTAAGTATTTGTAGTCACTTTTTGGTCAAATTTCTGAGTTCTCAGACTGTGTTTAGGACCATGCATTTTGTCAACTGATAATGTTTCTAACCCGTGCTGAAGGAATGAAGCTCTAGATTGCCTACAATTACATAAAATGTGTGTCTCATCCTGTTAGTTGTAAAATCCTACTACTTTAGTGTTAATTTTCTTCTAACTAAAGAATACATAAAGACTATTAAAGACTTCGTAAACATTGATGATAAATACAAATGTTACTTCATGTTTTTTTAAATAGTTTTATGGAGGCTTCAAAGCAGAACTCAAGTCTGAGTTACTTAGTAGACGATTAGTTTCAGAAACTTCTCACTGGTACAGCAGATCTGCTTTTAGTTTTTGCACGTGAGGAACTGACTGAGAGGGGAGGTGTATTTCCAACAGTGTGCTGGTAGTTCTCACAGATAGTTTTATATGGTGCTTTAATCATGAGTAAGTGGGTTTTTGGATTAATAATGGAAATCCCTCAAAGAATATCTGCAAGCCACTTAGCTAGTGCAGAGAAACTGCAGCATCCCAGTGGCCATATCTTTATCACTGGATTATGAATAGGCTAACTGCTGAGATAAAGCTGTACTGGAATCAACTTAATCCAAAGGAGTAAGCTTGAAATAGCTGAAGAATTAAGTAGGTAGGAAGGGAAAGGTCAGAATACTTTAAACACTATTTTTCAAGTGCCAGTATCCTGTTTATGAAGTGTCATGTTCCTGGAGGCTAAAGTGAGGGTTGTTAGAAACTGACATAAAATTACACTGAGAATTATTTAACCCCTGTGTGAGAACAATAGCTGACTTTTTTTAATTTACCTTTTTTTTTAATCAATTATTCAGTTAGGTAGCCACTAGAGAATGTATTTTTTCTAATTATGGAGATGAGTGTTTCTACATCTTGAAGGACAATTATAAAAACTTATTCTATACATTTATATTAAACATTAACTTGATGTTTTTTGTTTGTTTTTTTTTTGAGGGGAGGGGTTGAACTAAGAAAATAATGCTGTTCTAATGCTTGGTAGTTCTTTGGAAAGCTACAAAGGGGGGAAAAAAAAAGATCCTTGTTAAATTGACTTGCTAATTTTGAACATCAGCCATCATTCAGAAATGGTTTGCAGGAGTATGAAATCAAAACATCAATATATTTTTCTACAATTGAGACGTTGAAAGATCTGTTACCTCTCTGAAAGGTCAAACTTTCAATTTGAGTCTTTCTAGTCAGGAGTAACAAGGTATTTCACCTTGGACCTGAAATATCTTCTTTGTTTTGTCAAAATTGATGCTACTTTTGAAAAGAAATATTTCAGCAGAGTGATCTTATACTGCTTGTAGCTGTTACATCCTTATAAATTGATCAAAACTGCTTGTTAAAAGCAAGAGATTAGTGGTGCTTACGTATTTTGTCATGTGATATTGCTTATACACAGACCATGTAATATGGTTTATGCTTATTTACTATTAAGGGAATTGAATTCATACATTTTCTTTCAGTGTAATTGTCTTGATAGATGTGGGATTTTTAATTTTTTTACTAAAATGCTTTTTGTTTTTCTATTTCATGCACACATACAAATATATAACAATGTTGTTGTGAGGAAAAAAATAAGATGACAATTATATGTATGAATTCACAGTTTAAAGAAAAATATTCATATCAGCGTTGTATGTTCTACTGAATATTACTGTCAGTTTGTACCACAGGTAACTTGTAAACAGCCAACTGCTTTTTATTGTGTGTAATTTTAAAGTAGGATTATATTACCTGAATAGAAAATAACTGAAGAACAAATTAGAGAAGTCTCTTTATTTTCCAGTCAAATAACATCTTTAACTGTTACATAAATTTTAAACTGCACAGCATGTAATGTTTGAAAAGCTCTTTTGACTTGAACATGAGATAAGTGTTTTTGTTTTTATGTTGCCACAGTTTTAAATGTCTAAGGGACATTTCAAATAATCAAGTGGCAGCGCTAAACCGTGAGAATGTAATTATTTTTCTACAGCTATTCTTAGCTTAGCTTTGAACAGTTTGATGATTGTGAATAAGTCTCCTACCAGTTTGAAGTCAGATTTGCAGTCTGCATCACTGTGTAATGGCCTTTATCATTTCATTCTTGGAATACTGTTTAGCATCTGTTTTCTTGTCTATATTTCTCATGCTAATATAAAAGACAAAGTAATTCTCCAGTGATTCATTTCCTTCAATTGCTATGTTTATTTTAATACGTAGTTATAATTGTTAGGTGAACTAGCACTGCAGTGTTTTGCAACAACAATTTCTAATGATGTAGCATTTAAATAAGAAGTGAAATTTTATGGTTAAATTACTAGTTTGTCATATCATTGCAAAGTATTTGTAACAGAGTGTTATGATCAAATGTCACAATAGTGTCACATCTGAATAGCTTCATGCTAATATTTGTCAATATTACATATGCTTTAAAATAAAACTAAAATCTTCATGAATTTATTGGATGGTGCTATCAGGCTGTTTATGTGACATACTGCAGTTACATATTTTGTAACCTGTCTCTCCCTCATTTTAGCAATGGTGTGGAAATACACAAGCTCAAATGGAAAGCTCATGTTCTTTGTGTATTAATTGACTGCCATCTATAACTGGTTGAATAATTTTTGTTTGTTTCTACTGAAGTTTGCTCATTTTTATCAGTGAAAAAGTTAAGATGTGTTGGGTGGCGAAGAGCATCTGCAAATGTTCTGCTACTTCTCAAACAAAATTAAATTGAATAGGTTTATTTTGATGTTTCTTTTCTTTCTGAAAGAGTTAAACTGCCACAGTGTAGTTCACAATTGGATTGGGCAACCTTTTGTATTATGGGAATAGCTATGAAGCACTGTAGGTTTTTTTTGAATGCTAAGTACTTCATTTCCTGGAATGAAAATGTTGCCCCTTTAATTGCCATTTCTCACAGAATAATATTTTATTTACCAGATACATTTTAAATTACGCAGCAGTAAAATCGTAGTTCCTCGGATATTGGGCTCCTCAGATAACCAGTATGCATCTTGTTAAGTGCACAATTGTGAATAGTTAGCTCTAGTAACTGCTTAACGTTTGACATGCAAGTTAGATGGGTAGCACTAACAGACCTTTTGCTGTAAATCATGAAACTTGTGCCTAACCATGATGTATTAAAATATTTTTAGTTATTGTGTTCAAATTTGAAGAATCCTTCTGTTAAGTTAAAAGTAGCCTTCCCAGCTCATAGAGCACGTGTTGCACTCAGCAATGCTTCTGGACTTTTTTTCTATGGGTGGCTGTTCTGATTGACAGGAAACTGTACTTAGCTCTTTCAGTCACTTCTCATTCACATATGTTTTCAAGTTAGTCACTTTGGCTGAGTTCTTGTGATTAGCGTTGCTCTCTTAAAATCAATGTGGTTGCAATATTGTGTGCATGTGGAGTATTATTTCAGATGTTTCTTGAAGATTTTCTTTTTTTTTAATTAACATATCTATAGGTTGAAATATTTGCATAAAATATTTCTGTTGTAGGCTCAATTACTTTCACGCAAATTGTCACTATTGATTAAAATATCAAAAACAACAATCTCACAGAATTCTAATATCCACCATCTTCCCGAAAGTTTCAGTATCTCTTTTCAAAATTTTACTATGTATATACCTGTCAAGATACTTGTTCTTGGGAGAGAAGGTATTCAGCCTGCTTCTTATGCAAGGACTTGCACTTCTACATTTCCATGTATCAGGCTTATCTCTAAAGGGTTGAAGATAACATTGTGCGTAGAGTCTCTCCATCAAATATGTTAATAGAAACTATCACTGATGGAAATAGCATATGTACTCTACACCAGTATGAAGGACATAATATTTCCTAAGAAATTATTATTATTAATAATAATAGGGAAATGTTGCAAATATGTAGAAACAATCTTATTTGCAGTCAGTTATAACATAGTTGTGACTCTTCCCACCCATTTTGTTGTTACTCACTTGTACAAATAATTATGCGTCTCTCATCAAAGAAATTCTCGTTTCTATAGATTTAGAGCTTATTGAAAACAGTTTGTCTAAAACTTCATCCCAGACAATGGTAAGTGGTGTAATACTAGTGGAGGTCATTGGTGATATTTCAACAGTATAAATAAGTTGTGGGTTTGTGGTAAACTAATTAAGTTTCAGCATGTTTAGAAAAACTTCTGGTATCTAAGCTTGGGTTTCACATGCAGTGAATGTTTCTTCTTTCTTTCAAATACCACTGATTTTTCTATTTGCTCTTCTGGGTTTCTTTTTTAATGATGTTCCTCTCTGAAATGCTTACATAAAATAACCATTCAACAAAAAAAATTGTAATTTTCTTTTCCAAATCCACTATTTTGTGTGGCCCTCTTAAAAGCATAACCACGATGGTGGCTCTACCTGCACAGTCCTATACATACCTTTCTAAATCACATCAAAGTTGGTTTATGTAGCATACCACAGTTTTTTCACTGTTTTCAGTTTTTTCTCATTAACTGGCATCACATTTTTATATCAACAGTTATTTGTCAGGAACAAATGTTATATCTATGCACATCACGTGTAATGTACATCCTGCTTTACAACATATGAGAGTAGGATTAGTGTAAAATGAATTTTATGAAGATCATGATAAATATATTTGTTGCCTTCTTAGGTCTGATATCTCTCAAGAAGTAATATCTTTAGACATAACAGTTTTTTTCTTAATTGGTCTAAGAGTGCTATACTTAACCACCACTTTTAGAATTGCCTGTGATTTTACAATGAACAGTAATGATCATCTTGCTAAATATTTTTAAAATATCATGCTGTATCCATCCAGCTTGTACTGTAGTTACCAATTTCAATATGTTATAGAAATCTGAGACGTAAGAATTTTTTGATGAAGCTGTTACCATTACCTAGGAGTTTAGTGATAATCCTTCATTTATAGTTTTAGTTTAATACAAACATCAGTCAGGTACATTGGTAATGAGGCTATAATAGAAGCTTTAATTGTTAATTAGCACATGTAGGCTTAGATTTGGGTGTATTTTTGACAGACATTGTCTCCAGTAGAGATTTATCATCCTGAAGTTTCTCATGACTCTTCAAACTGGGCAAATAATTACCAGGCTGCATTAAGACAGTAAGAGGGTGTGCTTTCAAGAAAGGGACAAAGTGCTTGATTCCTTTGTCCATGCTCTAGGAAAGCATTTTGTATCTTTCTTCCAGCTGCAAATATGTGAAGCAACATCTGTAACCAAATCAAAGACCCTGCTCCAAATTCTCACAGTTTGTAACAACATTCCCATCAATTTATCTTGTTGATGATTCCTTTTGTATTAATGGTGCTTCCAACAGATTGTGAGAGAGAACTGTCACTGGGTTGGTCTTGCTCCCCTTTCTCTCCTCCTCACCCCACTACATTGTCTCCATATTGGTCCACTTCATACTAATTAGCAGACTCAGTTGACAAAATTACCTCAGCACCACTGAGATGGTATGAGTTCAACTCCTTGAATGTTCTTGTATAAAGAGATTACACAACCATTTTTGCAATGTGATTTCACCTATCATGCAGTTAAACAAAAATCAATTTAGCCTAACTGTCCTTATTAGTCTTATTTCTCACACTTCGTGTGATTGTTGAAAAGTATCTATTGAAAAACATTTTGACATTGTTTCACATGTTACAAGACACGCATAATCATGGGCTACAGCCTGAGAAACTGTATCCAAATCTAAAACCCTACCTTGCAAAATATGTAAACCATAAACAAGGAGATCTGTGTTTTTCCGAGACTGGTTTACTAGATGTGTGATGTAGTTGGGTGTGCATTTTTAGTGCTGGGGGAAGATGATTTCCTACTACATACCACTTTCTCTTGCTAGGGTGTCAGATTTTCTTGCCATCTTCTCTAGAAGTAATGATTTGATCTGTCATGCTTAATGCAAAAAGTCTGATAAAAACATGTCCTGATGAGACATCTAACTATTGCAATTTTTGTCACTGACTGCATACTGTGCAGTCCAGTCTGTCCTTGGAAATGAAAAATAATTCCCCTATCAGCATCATAATAAAGCATGAAATCCTCAAGGACAGATTGAAGTCAGATACTTGATTAGTTTTGTCCAGAATATGGCTGATTATGGTGTTCCTGGGAGAGAGTGTCAAGAAATAAAAATAAATAAATAAAACCCCTCTTCTATAAATTTGTAAAAAACTTTGACATTGGACACTTGTTACTCCATAACTTTTCAGAGATTTCTAACTGTTCGACTGTTGGGGAGGGCTATAAATACACGTGCTAAATAAAACAACAGGTTGACAGTGGTTTTTTTTTTTTTTAAATTATTATTTTCATTTATTTTTAAACCCAAGAGAAATGATTCTTCCTTGCTAATGTTGCATTCATCATTGACTAGGTGGTAACAAAAGGTAGGGGCAGGCTTCAGCTCCATACTGTTAGAGAGGAGGAGGAGCTGGCACCTATGATGGAGGGGTCTGCTCCTGCTTAGGCTGGGGTGATGCAGTTATGCTGCTGGTCTGTGCTGGAGTACCAAGTGGGATGACATGCTGGCCTCACCAGGGAAAGGGAAGAAAGGATGATGAAGCAAAAGAGAGGAGGACGCAGAGAGCATGGCTGTAAAACTCCTCCTAGTTTGTTGTAAGGAAAAATTTGGATCTTCTATACCTGTCAGCAAAGCTGTGAAAGAGATGGACCATTTTATTATAGACTACATGGTTCTGAGTTTTTATGATTTTGCTGACAGCTAAACAACAAATGAAATTTTTTCTTGTCTTCTTTCAATATGCACGAGGTGTTTTATAGTCTAGCTCTCTTCTTTCCATCTTATGCTATTATCTTTTCATACTTATTACTGCTGTCTTCACAATTCTCACTATTCTTCCTTTGTTTCCATGTTGAGTTGCTTGTTTGTAATATTTTCTGCTGAACATTCTAATAATTTTCCAAGCCTCTTATTCATATATACTAAAAGAAAAGAGCTTGTTTTGAAGTATGTATATACGAGTGTGCATATTCATTTATTGACTGACAAGTTCTTTGGGACAAAATTGTATCCCATTGCATAGCAACATTTCTATCTACCACAACAGCATGCCCAGTTAATCATTGAAGTAATCCTCTGAATTTGTTTAGACTATGAAACCAGGCCAGTGAGTGAGGGTACCTATGTTCAGCCATTAGGAATCAGACTTAAGATGAAAGCTTCAGCATAGCTTGTGGTTTTCTCCATACCCACAGCTTTAGACCTGGGTACCTCTACTGCTAACTTAAATAACACAATGGTTCCCTTGTTCTTTAGTGTAAGTTTCTAGTAAGAATTAGGTCATCTTCATAAAACAGTTGTTAATGAAGCACAGAATTTATAATAGTGTATCTAGAAAGTAAACTTTAGAGGTTAAGTGTAAAACATGAAAACAAAAAAAATCATTTTGAAGATTAAACTGAAATTTCGATTTCACATTTTACTATCTTATGAAAAGTATATATATATGTATTTTCTTTTTATGAACTAAGACTAGTGAGGAAAAAAATAAGAAAATGCCCAGGAACTTGAGCAGCTACTTAATAAAGTTATGCAGTTTTTCTGAAATGAGACATATAATCCTGCAGTTGACCAAATTCTTCAGAGAAAGTAATAAGTAATAATAAGCAGTAATAAGCCCATGTAGAAGTTTGCTTTGCTTTTAAAATATTTACTGTTTAATTAATATAGGAGCAATTTTTCTTATTGTGATTTAGTTGTTCTGTTTGTTTCAGGTTAGAAAACAAGGAAAGGTAAAATGACTTTTTTCAATCAGACCGTTGGGAGCATGAACTAGATATTAACTTTGTTTATTCTCTGAAATAGTTCCTGTATTTGACAAATTATGTCACATCATAATCAGGATCTTCTAAAGAGTCTAACAAAGAAATAAGGTGGGGAGGCCAGGTTATTCTCTGCAAAGAAGTATAAAATGAAGGCATGAAATAGCATAATAAAAATCTTAGCGCTTTCTTTTAAGCTTTTGTGCATAGAAGGTAGGGATTTTTTGTATTTTTTTTTTTTGTTATGTATGGGAACTGTTGAATCATGTCCTGAACCACTGTTTGATCACCTGAGGCAAGTACTGAGTCAGCCACAGGGGCACAGGTACAGATAACGTACCTGTGTGATGGGAAGGGGTGGAGTTTGGGTCCACGTCTCCCAGACCCCATTTAAGGGCTGACCACCACTGGGGAAGGATCTCTTGTTGGAGATCCCTCCCTACTGGAGTCATGAGCATATCTTGACCATTGTAAAGGTGAGCCTTCCTTTTCTTTTCCAGTAACCTGTGTACCATCTGTATAAAGCCATACGGAAATATACCATCCTCTGTACTATTTCATCTGAACTCCTTTCTTTAAGAACTATTTACCCTACAGATATACACTACTTTGAAAGGTCTTTTTAAAAACTGGATTCAGAAGTTCCTTTTTCTGGGAGAGAATTATTCAAAATGCTCTATATTAGCCTAATACTTCCCAAGTAAATTAGTAGTAAAACTTTTACTACTATTGATATGACCAGGAAAGGAATCTATCATGAGATACTTTTATAAAAATGTCATCCTACATATCTATTTTTTCCCTTGCAAACAGATAGAGGGTTCACTGTGGCACATGCTCTTATCCTCAACTTCACTTCTGCTTCTGAAAAAAATTGCAGTTTCCTTCCTGTCTGCCTACTGCTGCTGACTGGACTTGTCTCAGAGCCAGCCACAGGGTTGTAGCTTTGTATCCAGAATCCTGGCAGACAAATCTCATTGAATTTAGAATGCTTCCATCGTGTCTTAGCAGCCAGTAGATAAATAGGAACTGTTTCTGCTCTCACAAATCATGGTGACTCATTTATGTATTTTTCTAATGGTTGAATTCTTCCACAATATACACACTGCTCAGACAATGCCGGTTAACTGGGCTGCTTTGTAGCTCAACAGCAAAGAGAAAAATGTGAAGAGATGGTCTCTGTTTTTGAAATCTGTTGCCTTTCTGTAAATAGGCTTTTCCAACTTTAAGGACTATTTCCAGGGGCACTTAGGACTAGTACTTGCAGGATGCTCGTTTTCGCATAGTTGAATGCAGTTACTTTTTTTTTTCATGTAGATTGTGTTGGTGTCTGGGGTTAAATCACTGTATTGAAGACAATGCGTGCCTTCTGTCTGGAGGGGGAACCAACAAACAACCCTAGAATATTAAAGACTAATAATCTGGGAGACCATTCTGGATACAGCATCACATTAAGAGTCCTAATGCTTCCCTTATTCTTCTCATTTGCTATCCACACTTCACCCGCTTACAGCTGGTCATGCAGCTGATTGCTGCACAATGTAAATGGCAACAGAGGAGCCTCAGCTGTTCCCTGTGATATTGGCAACTAGCCACTTAGAAACATATATCCTAGAAAAGGCACAGAAATAGCCCTTGTCAGTAATTACTCTCATTGACATCTGTGCTGTTGATTGTGATGTTGTGAAAAAGGAGCTTGACAAATGCCACTCAATTCAGAGGCAGCAGTTGGGCACTACTGTTCACTGTTCAGAGATTATTCTACTTGAATGAACAGGAATTTTATTTATTGTGGTTAATAGTATTAAAGCAAACCAAGTTACATATAATGATCTGGGGAGGGGAAGCAAACAAACCCTAAGCAATTTAATATTAGCAAGTATGTTTCTAAGGGTAATGTGTGAAACTTTACCACTGACTTTAAGGTAATGTATTTCATCTTGAGTTTTATTTATTTATTTATTTATTTAATCACCTACATGGGATGCTTGTCTCAGCCAGTACGCAGAATCTGTTTCTGAGTGGGAGTGAGGCACATAGATACCCTCAAATCTAGATCTTTCATTCCACAATCATAAAACACAAATTTAAACATACTTGTAAGCTCTTCAACTGTATCATTGCATCGTGTAATGAATATATTTAAAATAGAAGCAAAGATGATATTTCGTATTCCGGGTTTTCAACAGCGGATGGTGTTGTTCTCCATGTAGTCAAAAATCAGATCCTGAGGGTATCAATATTATGTAAGGAAGCATACATAAGAACATGCAAGTCATTGCATGTGGGAGAATCTTTCAACTTTAAAATTGCATTAGTATCATAAAAGTGTTCTCATCTAATAGCATGTCATAGTTATTTATTAAACCTAATTCGTAAATATAAAAAAAAATATCATAGGTCTGAGATGATCTGTAAGTGATTTAATACAACTAAATGGGAAATATACTACACATGTGAATGTATTAGAAGTTGGGTTTGTGTACCTGAAATCTGAGAATCACTAAGTAGCCTACAGCAAATTTCTTCAAATTCAATTACCTGGAGCTGGAGTTGTAAGTGGGTACTTGATCACCATGGGGAACTAAACATGGGAATGTGATTTCCACACTTTTTAAATAGGAATGGTAATGTGTAATAAACTCAAAATTTGGAGGTTTCCAAATTAAAATATATGTAACAATGGGCTATTGGAAAAAAATTATTGGAACTTTTCTCTCTGCGATATAAGGTTTTGAGTTTTGAGATAACTGTGCAAAACAGCAGGAGACATAAGCATTTTACAAATGTAGTTGAATATTATACTTCCATTTATATCAACTTATGCTATTAAATTTATGGAAATTTTAGTACCAGTCTTTTTCAAGTGTATGCCTTGAGCATTTTTTTCATTAGGATTTCTATCTTATTAATTTTCAGCATCTTTTTTTGCTGCATTTGTCACTCCAACCCTCTCCTCCCTTCTAATACAGAAGTAGTAGTTAGATTGTTGAGGTTGTCATTAATTTTGCAAGTCTACTCTAGCATTTTTCTCTTCTATTACTCCAAAAGAGGGGATGAATCTGTAATGCTCACCATCTGGCAGGGGTGATAAACATTATTCATGAAATTGTAACCTGATATATTCTGTTATGACTGAGTAATTGAATCCTTTTGAAGTAGCAGTCCACCAGCTTCCCAACATGGAAAAAGCTGCTGTATCTATTCTTCTGTCACAACTTCATTGACAGTTGTCATGATTTTGTGGTGAGAAATAAGGTCTGCTACATAGTACAGGCTAAAAAATGCCTTTAGATTTGCTTGAGGGGTTGTGGTTTTAAAAAGAAAACCAAACTTTTGTTGCTGGCAAGCTCCTAAGCAGGCAATGCTATTTCACTTTCATAGCACAAAGCATGCCAGCACATGATTTTCTGAAGCTATTACTGCCCCTCTTCAAAGCAAAGTATATACTTGATATCTCAAACATTCCCCAGTTCTTGGACCATGAAAAAGGATGTGGACTGGTTGGAGCCCATCCAGATGAGTGCCATAAGGATAATCAGAGGTTTGGAACATCTCACCTGTGAAGATAAGCTGAGTTAGGGTTTTTTGGCCTGGAGAAGATAAGGCACTGGGAAGATCTCATTGTGGCATTTCAGTATTTACAGGCAGCTTCCAGGAAAGATGAAGAGTGACTTATCTGCAAATGTAGCAACAGAACAAGGGATAACAGCTTTAAACTGAAAGAGGATAGGTTTAAATAAAACATTATGAAGAAATTCTTCACTTGGGGGGTGGTGAAGCACTGGTATGGCTACCTAGAGAGGTTGTGGTCAGGTTGGATGGGGCCCTTGGCAGCCTGATCTGATATGTAGTAACCTGCCCATGGCAAGGGATTGGAATTACATGATCTTCAAGGCTCCATCCAACCCATTCTGTGAAAAATCTTTTTTTAGTATTTTTCAGTAACTCTACCATCCTTGGTCTCAGTGCTACTAACCTTGAACAATAACTGTTAGTAACTTGTGCCTAAATGGTGTTGCTTTGTATGTGAATTGTTTGGGAAAGGCATAAATACATACTTGCTGTCTGATTAAGTCTAAACTCCGTGTCATTCTCTGTAATACAAATTTCACTCGTCCTTCTGCGTTGATCACCCTCTCCATGATCACTCTCATCATGTACGAAGTAACATAGCTGTACTTACATTGCGTTTGTAGCTGTCTGTCTGTTTAAATGTTATAAATTCATCTACAAAAGACCAACGGTCTCTTATTTCTCTGTGTTTCAAAATTCAGAGCTTGATTTGAGTGGCCAGTGTGGAAAAAACTTTTCTTATATGAACTGCTCATATCATCTGTTGATTGTTTTCCTTCTGTGATACTGGACAAAATTAAGGCATATTTTTTACTTTCTTTTTTTTCTTTTACTCAGTGCCGTGTTGAAAAGGACGAGTGATATAGGAAGATATTTTTTCCTTAACTTCAGGATGTTTGTATATCAATTCTCTTAAGCTAGTAATTTCACTTGGTCACTATTGCTTGTATAATTATCTTTTATTTATTGTTATTATTACTCATCTTTTTTTTTTTTTTTTAGTCTGTATACCTTATTAGAGTTTGCCCCAGTTTTTGTTATTTTCCTGATGTCAGTGTCATAACTCTATGACTGTAGTCCAATTTGTTACAATTCCCAGTTGTTTTGTGAGGTCACTGTATTTTTATTTTAAAGGAATTAGGTGATTTAATTCCTAACCAATAAAGAACACGCTTCCAGTTTATTATGTTAACCATGCAGATGATAACATATTCAGTGAGGTAAGCAACCAGAGTCCCTGTCATCTGTCACACTATAATCTGTTTGGTATTGCAATATATTAGACTTTTTTTTTCTATTTTGCTGTGGGCATACAATCACTAGATGGGAAGAAACTTCATTTCTTTCCAAGACCACAGCAGAAGTTTCAGCAGCCAACCTGGAAAAATTAGCAATGCACTAATGCACCTTATTTTCATTTCATCTGTATCTAGGATTGTGTGTTGTTCAAGGGAATTATTTGAACAAAGTATCGGTTCTCTTCACTCACAAAATGTTCTACTGAATGACAAAACTTACTACTACTAGTAAACAGTCCTTGGGAGAAAAATGATGTTTGTTTTTTTCATGGAATTGACTAGGACTACTAGGACTAACCTTACTTTTTTTAAAAGCATATCAGGCATAAAAAATAAATGTATGTTAATGCTGGATTTCTCTAATATGTAGCTGCAGTGCCTTCTTTACGCCTGTAATTCAATTTGAATTAGCATCTGTTGTGTGTCAAGCAATAAACACTCATGCCTTCCTTCCCAATGTCCCTTTTCTATATTTCTGAAGTTTCTTGTACAGTAGATCCAGCAGCTACAGGTGCATGAGGTCATCTTATTTTCATTTGCCTCTTTTTGCCTTTTTTATATTCTTGTTTGTGATGCAACCAGCCTCTTGCTCCTATAACCTGGGGTCACTGCAATTTCTTAGTATCATGTATTAGATCATTCCATCTCTGATTTTGAATTTGGGATTAGATCTCTCTCATCTTTACTTCTTGTTCCTAAGAGTTCACTGCAACTGAACAGTGAGCTCCCAGGGAAGTTTTGGATTGTAATATTCATGCTAGCCTCATGTTTTAGGAACCAGCTTCAGTGGGACTTGTCCAAAAGGTAGATTTGTTATCCATTATGCAGTAAACCAAATCTCACAAAGATGAGTTATTGATTAATGCGCAGTCGTGCAAGTTTAGGTGCCTAATGGTCTTCCACAAAGGTAGTGCACCCCAGGAATTTTGTGATCCCTTTTTTTTTTTTTTTTGTGTACTTTTATCACTTGACTACTGCCTTTATAGAGACTGTAGACTACAAATCTTGAGTTAAAGACAGGGTGGATTTCCCTATCTACAGACTATGCTGGTCATGCTAAGTAACTGTTTTGTCAGGATGCTCCTGTCCTTAAAGTCAAGTTTAGTTATCCACCTTGTGATTAAGGGTTACTCTATTTAATCACTTCAGCAGTTTGAAGGGTGGTCATCCTGGTTTAAATAAAAGTATATATTTGCTGTATGTAAGGATGTACAAAGACCTGTAAGTAGATTATTTCTTACTTGTCTGAAAAAAAGAGCTGCATTTGTAGGGTATCTTGAAAATCCAGTTTGGAGTTTTTATGGGAAGTGTGTAACATGCACAACACTGAAAATAAAACTGTTAATAAATTTTGGCACTGGAGAAATAAAACCTCATGTGTTTTGATAATTAAAATGTATAGTCTCTGGTAATGAGTGTGATGTCTTGCTTGTGCTAAACAGCTACCACATATCTATTGTAGCCTTAAGGGAATGCAGTTTCCTAAACTTTTTGTCTCTTGCTGAGAATGCTACTTAGCACAGTGGTGGTCATGACTTTTTACAGTTTGGGTTCTAGCCTGCTGAAAATTTCCATAGACCACATTCCGTTTCATTTAAAGCAGTGTACATCTATCAAATGGTAATGATATATAGTATGTGCTATCATTTGTTCTATCCTGTTTGTGTTTGTGTAGACATTTGGATGGAGAAGGGCATAGTTTTAAATAGGCTTTACCATTCTCTTAAAAAACAAAAGTGTCTATTGCATCTAGCATCCTCTCCCTCAGGCAAAATGGATGTCAGTCAGCAGGAGATCTGAATTGTCGTGTGTATTCATGCATATCAGAAGCCTTCAGTAAAAACCCAATATGTGCTTTATTCAAGTTGTTATTAAGTTAAGGACAGGACTGCTTATTTTTCGGGAGTTGCAAATTTCTTCTGGTATGGAAGGAAATGTTAATGCCTTCTCATTCCTTTGTTTATCTCATTCCTGTGATTAGACTACATGAGCAGTACTTCTAAATTCTCTGTGGTCTTGAAAAGCAGCTCAAGCTTATGGGGCAATTGAATATCAGGTGGAATTTTTCCAAATCTCTACACGAAGCTGTCAGTAAACTTTTTTCAGTAAACTTCAGATTTTCAGGAAACTGGTCGTTTGTTTGCAAATTATAAATGAACTAGACTCTCCTTAATCAATTTTTTTCTTTCATAATTTGAACTGTCTGCAAGTATGTTCACAAATGTTCAGGTACACAATTTCAAACATCAAAATGATCTCTTTTTAAGAAACAACATCATTTCATAAACCAGATAAAGGAGGAAAAAGCTAATTAAGTGTTGTGGTGTTGAAGCTGGCTTTTTAATTTAGTCTGTGGGATACTAGCAATGTAACAGATTCATAGCAATTCAATGATGTCTACTTCTGAATGATTAACCTCTGAGTGATTTCTTTTATTACTGGTGTGTATATACATAATTCAGTTCAGATGGAAGTTCGCTGTGTTGGGAATTTCATAGGTTCTGATCTTTTCTTTAATAGCTGTGAGTACATTTGATTGGGCTCAGGTTTTGTTGCTGTGCATCTTTTTTCCTGTGAATGATCAATTTTCTAGTCATCTAAGCATCCTTACCTGTTTTCCATCATTCTTTGCAAAACTAAGTGTAATGTGGGATTGGATTCTGAACTCAAGCCCTTGTCCTAGAGTGATACAGATTGCTTTTATCACTCATCAAATGGTTTAAGTGACCCCAAAGCATTGTCAACTTTTGATGTACTGATTCACAGAGGATGTGTGAAGTGAGAGTATTGTTTGCTGAGTCCTCCCCTCCAATTCCTTTTACAACCAATGTGGTTGTATATAAAATGGCTGTATAAAAACTTCTCATTTCACTGTCACCGTTTGTGCAAACCATGGGGTTTTTGTATAAGCATCCTCAGGGTAACTGACAAGTGATTTTCTGTCTCTGAACTGAAATCCAGCACCAAATCTGAGTTTTTGTTGACTGTGAATGGTCTGCTTGGTGATGACCTGTAAAAGCTTAGATGTACAGCTTTGTTTGTAATCTTTCCTGGTGAAGTTTAAAGGTAGGAAAAGAAAACTCAGCAATAAAATCCAAACATAAATGTTAATTCAACATTTTCCTTTTTTCTCACACCAGCCAGGAAAGATTATGCTCTAGGTCTTCTGGAAGATGAATCAACATAGGCGAGGGCTTTTAAGAGGAATCCCTTCACTTGCAGTCATCTGCCCCAGTGTGACTGCATTAAAGTGTCTGTTAAAAGATAGTGAACATTTGTTCGAGCATGTGATATTGCAGTAAACAAATTTAGCACTTTTTTAAAAAACAGAAAATTTTACTGTGTGAGAATTTTATCACATGTATGTTTATTGTAAATCTCTGAAAGAGTATTAAAATAAAATAAATGCTGCTTTTTAGACCTGCATTGGTAAAAGCCTTAGTTTGGCCCAGTGTAGCTTGCAGAGCTATTAGCAGAATCCATGATATTCTGTAACATTCAGAGAGTATCTCATACCTCTCTCCCAAATTTTGGTTGTGTATTTTAAATGCATTTGTATGCATAGTGCAAGTTCTTGGTATGCACATTTTGTTTATAATTGCAAAAACTTTTATTTTTTTTTTACACCTGAATTCTAAGGTAAATAGTATGCCAAAAAAAAAAAAAAAAGACAACCAAGAGGGTAAATAATGACATCGTGACAGAACTCCATTTGTTATTCTTTAGTAAATTCCTTTGATATCTGTAAGTAGACCAAGAAAAAATATCATTTTGTTAAGGGAAGACAGTGTTTAAAGGTCTTACAGTGTTACATTTCTGACAAGGTATTAATGCAGATTTTCAGCAAGTTGGTGGAACTTGTTAATATGGCTAATGTTACAGTTCTGTGGTGTTGTTGATATTCCACATCATGACATCATGTAGTGTATTTTGAGTAGAAGAGTTAGTGCTCCAACTGCATTCTGGGTATATGCCTGAACCGGGAGTTGAACCCAGTTGAGCCGTGGCCGTGAGAGCACCGGCTCCTAAGCACTAGACCAAGAGCATTAGGTCTTCAGCTCCCAATACACTACCTGATGTCATTATGTGGAATATCAACAACACAACAAAAACCACAAAACCGTGACAGGCTAAGTATTTTTTTTTTTTTAGCTTGTTCCCACCTTTGGCACTGACTGTATGATACAGCAGTGTATTTCTACAAGTTCTTATAAATATGGTTTAAATTGCAGAAAATCCATACAAAAGTTTATACCAGTGTTCCTTGATTCAGAAACAAGTAAAAAACTAACTAACCACTCAGAAACATCACTTTTATATTGATTCATGTAAAAACGATCTTTTTCTTGGAATGAGTAAGAAGGTGAAAATATATGCATACAACAGTCTTGTTTTATTTCCTTAAAAATGTTTAACCTGAGACAGAACAATATGGAAAAAATAGGAGTCAGAATCAAGAAGTTCTATCCAAGTGAATAAAGATTCTTGTTATAAACTGAAATTGTCACTATAACTCATCTTTAATAACATGCTATGTAGATAACTATTGAATTAGATTGGTATAGATAATATTCTCCTATAAAGCAAGAACTTTTTGTGCTAAGTGTGTTGGCATAGTTTTAGGATAAAAGTCAATGCAGTTCTGTTAATATATATGACTATTTTTTTTTAAATTGGTCTATTTATCTCTCATGTGTATTTTAATCACTTAAAGAAGGATTTTAAAGAATGTCATTGACATTGTCTCTTCATGGTACTATATATTGTATAAAATAGAATATTTTTATCCTGGCATTTTTGCATTAACAGAATTTTTACTATGACAGCTATTTGTTAAACTGTTTCTCAAAACTGAATGCTTCTAAACTACATGAGCTTTCTTTTGTATGAGTTAATTTATGTCTGCCTGTAGTACATCAACAGGGAAGTTCACTTGGTGTCAGTCAACATAGGAAGTTCCTACTTGAATACAAATTCTTAGGCTATAGCTTGGTTTTGATTCATTACAAGGCATCTATCAATTTGTACAGCTATGTACTATTGACACAAATATTGGTAACTTTAAAATTTTTTTTTAACTTCCATATAACTTGTATTCTCTATCTAAGGCTCAAGCTGTATGGCTGAGCTCTCACAGTAACTGCATTTGAAAAATTCTGTTCAGGTAATTCTTTTCCTCCTCACGTTGCAGCATTCTATCATTGCAGAAAAAGAAGAAAAATAAAAATGCATTTCCTCTTGTTCAGCTTCTACCATATGGATCGATTGGATAAGTGGTGAAACAAAAACTTCAGACTTTGTCATGTTTGGAAATTCCACCCTGTTTATAAGAATATGATTATGGCAGTCATCAAGTGTTAATGGGAAATTGAAAACTAGATTTTGCATCTAGCTTTCCAAGTGTGAGCACTACGCATTCTTATTTGCTTTGGTAGTAATTCCTACGACTATTCCAAACTACTGTGGAAGTCTGTTCTAAACTAGCCAATTTTCCATGTTAAGATGAACTTTAACAATCTCATTTTCTTATTATAAATTCACTGTTGCCATGAAGGCAAGTTCCTTCAGGTGGCTTCAGTGAAATTTCTACCTATGTGTCAGAAAAAAGTTTTTGATGATGAATTTCCAGTGATCTCTGTCAGAAAAACATCCAAAGCCACCCAGATTTAGTTACTGGATGTTTTGGGATCAGACTTCTCCACAGATATGCATTTTTACTTTTTGTCAGCTGTATTTTTATTTCTGATAAAATTAGAGTTCAAATTGGTTTTAGGAATAACCATTTGACAGCAGAACACAAGGGGTAAAATATATTCAAGTAAACCAATCAACAGGTTGATTGAAAATTCCCAGGCTTTTTCAATCAGATAAACAGTGGAGTATCTGCAAGAGTGTTTGCTGGGCAGATAGTGAGATGTCTTGTTTCTCCAGGGAGGCTTCCAATTTCAAAAAATGGAATTGTTGGTATACCTTCTTTTTTATCCAAGTTCCAGTGAAGTTTTCCTTGTTTAATAACATTTTATGATTTATTGACTGTAAGCTGGGTGGACAATGCAATATTGCTTTGGGGATTTCTGGGAGCAAATTCTAGGTCTTTTTTTTAAACAGGATTCTCTAGAACGTGAACGTATCATCTATGTGAAACCCTATATCTTTATGATGCATACATACCTGAACAAAACCAATTATAGCGATTTACATAAAAAATGTTGCCTAAGGTTTTCTTTTACTTTAGAAGTCAATTATTCCCTATTCTGTGTACAGAAAATCAAACCTGCCAATGCAATAGTCTCCTAACATTTGTTAAACATTGGCCTCTTGGAATCCCTGGAATAGTTCCAGGCAATTTTAATTTATTGAATAATTGTAAGGAAACTTAAGGGAAAAGTAGGTAGGATTTGATCCCCAGATTCTGTTGACGTTGCCTGATAAAGGTCTGTCTATAATAAGTAAACATTAATCAAACAATGCAACCCTTAATATGACTTGAAGGAGAGGACCATATGTTGTTTCTATAATCAGTCTTTATTGGGACTTTGGATATAACTGAAAGACTTCCTATCAATTTATCATGGCAAATAATGGATACGTTATTGTGTCAAGCCACCGACGAATGATTTTGTTTTAACGCTGAGGTTGGTGTTTTGGTAATCCATCAGGCTTAAGTATTGCTGTCATTAGTTTAATGAAAAATATGTTTACATTTTCCATGAAAAAGAAGATGTAATGCTATATTTTGAAATGCTAAGGCTGGTTGAGTATTCAAAGAAAATATAACTTCTTTTATGGTATTTGGTTAAAATGTTTCAGTGCAATGAATTTCAGATAATGTAGCTAAGTGTGTTCATGGGATTTCTGCAGAAACATTTTTGAGATCTCATTTTAAGTAAAACTGTGTTTTAAACTACTTAAGAGTAGTTTATAAGTTTTTAAGAGTAGTTTTTAAGAGTATATTAATATGGCTAGCAATTATTTTATTAAAGGTAAATATTTAAACTGTACCTGTGCTACTTGAGTAATTATAAATGTAGCAGGATACACTTCAGGAAAAAAAAGGTAAATAAAAAAACTGGAGACAGCCAGGTTTTGCAGTACAAAAAATTAAGTAGGGACTTTGGAGTAAAATGAGGCAATTGAGCTAACTGCCTTTGATTATTAGGGACAAACGATCCAGTGTTTGATGTGGTTAAGTGAATCTTTCACTGAATTCAGTGGCAAAGCTGATAGATGTTAATAGAAAAACTTAAGAAATAAATGGGATGTTTGTATTCTACGTATGCATTACACTAAGTCGGTATAATAAAGATTATAAATAAAGGAAAAATAAAAGACAGAGTCCTTTCAGTAATTTCTCATGAGCAGCATAACAAGCTTAATAATTGTTAGGAGCTAATAGGACATCTTTTAAAACTGAGACTTTGCGTTTATTTCAGAGGGTTAGAAATGCAGTGATTGTAGGAACAAAGACTGAAAGTTCTTCTCCGGGAAAGAGGCAGTAATTCAAAAATTATAAAGCAAGCTGCTGTAATTAGAAAAAGATAAAAAACTAGCAAGTAACCTTTAAAACAAACAAACAAAAAAAAGGCAACAGATGCATTAGACTTCAGGAATGTTATGCTGTGCATCATATGCCACAAAATATTTCCAAGCAGTCATTCAAACTGGTAAAGCAGAGTAAAGTGCTCTTTAGTAGGAGTGAATTCAGTAGCCTGAAGTGTAAGTGGTAAAGATATAAAATATATGATTGTGCTGCAATACTTAGAAGTAGAATGTAATAGAATTTGAAAAAATAGGAATACTAAAACCAGAAAAAAATCATACCATAGCTTTATAATTTTTAGATTTATATCTCAGAAAGCACATTTTTTTCAAACTTTACTTTTTAACAAGAACAAAAGCAATCTTCACTCTTTTACTTGATATATAAGTGCAGTCTTTTAACAATATAACATATATGTATATTAAATTTTTTGCAAATTTGATGCAACATTTTGCTTTCCTGGTCATGGTAGTAGTAATAAAAAGATGTCTTAAATCTAGAAGTTTTTCAGGCTTTTTTTTATAAGTGATTCATGTGAATTTGTAATATCTTGGAAATGAGAGCAAAACTTGGTCAAAACCAACTCCTCAACCAGTGAGGTAAAGACTGGGGCAGGAATAGAGTCCTCCTTGGTGAAAATGGCTACAGCTTTGCAAGTGAAGAAAGCAACTGAATCTTTAGGTGAAGATGGAAGCTGCTAGATAGTCCATGTCATTTCTGACCAAATACACTTTCCATTTCAGAAAGTATAAACCCAACTCACTGTGGATCAAATGTCAAGATTTTCAAAAGATTCCAGAGGAGGGCATCAAGGATGATAAATGGGGCTGGAGGGCATGTCTTGTGAGGAGAGGCTGAGGACGCTTGTGTTGCCCAGCCTGGAGAAGAGGAGGCCAAGAGGTGACCTCGCTGCCCTCTGAGGAGGGAAGGCATTGGTCTCTGTTTCTGGGAACTGATGGTAGAGTGGGAATTATACAAAGCTATGCCAGGAGAGATTAAACGAGACATTAGGAAACATTTATTTAGCGTGATGGTGGTCAAACACTGAAACAGGCTTCCTATAGAAATAGTTCATACCCCATGCCTTGATAATGCTCTATGGAGGTATTTGGATAATGCTTATAGTATAATGTTTATATTCTTTAAACTTTTGTTAGCTCAGAAGTTGTCAGGAAGTTGGGCTAGCTGATCTCTGAAGGTTTCTTCCAACAAAGCTCTTGTATTCTAATCCTAACAGTGGTATAACTAATCCATAACAGATGTTAACAAAACATGGTTTGAGAGAAGAGGCTTTTCCTTTACTTTCTTTCTATGTTTTTCTTACTTGTCTCTTGGATTTGTGTATCATTCTGAGTGTATGTCAGATTACCAGAGGCTCCTAATAGCTGCCTCGCTCAAGCACATTTATAAAAATTCAGCTTGTGCTCTTCTGAAGAGAACTTGTAGAAATATGACTTTGTCATTGACTAAGAAAATAACTCTCACTCAATTCTTTCTATTTTTGATGCATTAGAGGCTTTACATCTGAACTTCTAATTTTCTGAATTTACTGTAAAATTTTACACTGAGATGCTTCTTTCCTGCTAGAAAATTAAATTAAAGATATGAAACTATTATTACAGTACTGCAGTGCAGTACTAATAACTTGAAACATGTAATTCTTGGGGGAAAAATTCAAATATAGTAGGTGATTAGGGTGGTATTACTGGCTGGCAAATGAAAAATTACTGCAAACTGAACAGCAGGATATAGGGATATTGTGGTGAATTATAAACACATTTGGCACAGGGGTGAATATCTTTCTGTGACACTGTTATCTAATTTCAAACTCTGTAATTAAAATTGGAAAAACTTTCAATTAATGTAGCTGAGACTTTTCTTCTCAAATGCATTCTCTGAAATCTTCCTCTGGCCTTATTTTGTATGGGAGGCACTGAAAATACAGAGTGGTCATAAAGTTGTGGAACTTAATTCTTTGGCTACTAGACAGAAAGATAAGGTCCAAATTAGTGCTATTACATAAGGCTTTTCTAACAGTAATATTTATTGGATGCTGATCAAACATAACGAGGCTGGGAAATATTTTGATTTCAGTAGTTTTGACTGTTTCAAAATAGAATCTGTATTGACATTAATATGTGGATTGTGAAAATCTAAATGAACAACTGTAAATGAGTTTCAAGTGCGCTTTATGCCTTTTTAGTAGTTTATGTGATTGATTAAGTAACAGGGAAGCATGTTTTTAGTTATGGTAGTAGATGTAAAGGAGGAAAGGTTTGTCTTCTTGGTGTTCAAAAGGAGCAGGACTTTCATATTGCTGTTTCTTTGCACATGTTGCTCATGTTTACCTGCTGTAGAGAGCCTGCTTTTGCAGAGGGGCTTGACTTGATGATCTCCGGAGGTCCCTTCCAACCCGTACAATTCTGTGATTCTGTTGTAGTGGGGAACCTAGTTCCCCTTGAGAAATGAGTACTGCCTTGCTTAGAACTGCTGCATGAGCACTGCTGCTCTTGGAGGCTGAGATAGGGGAGAGATCTGAGAGGAACTGGCAGAAAGTGGCTCAAAATAGTTTAGCTGAGTTGGAAACCTCTTTTATCATAGGAAATGGTAGGAACAATTGGAGTAAAAGATTAATAATAACAAAGCTATGTGCTAAACTTTTAGATACTAGTATTGAAGTTAAGGCATGTTTCTTTAAGGAGTTGGTACCGTTGTATCGATACATTACAGGTAGTGCTCAGAAAATATTTTGCTTCCAAATCTAGGTAGTGTGGCATAATCTAAACACCTTTCCCTTAAACTCTGCTTTCACAATATTAAGGTCTGGTTCCTGGACATCTGTGCTCTGATGTCATATGTTGTTATGCAAGAGAGATATTGAAAATAAAAATATGCCTATAGTACCGAAGGCTATTTAGAATGTGTGAAACACTATTGTTTTGCAATTTTTATGAAGTGTTTTCCTTTTTCCTTTCCACCTATCAAAATTATGATAATTCTATAAATGATATCTGTAAATAATGTTGCATACTCACAAAGGAACTTACTTTTCAAACTAATTTTGCTTTTCTAGCCTTGTGTTCATCCAAATACAGTTAAGAGAAATCTTGCAAAGTGTTGACTTTGTTCCGCTGTAGAAAAAATCTTAAATTTTGTAAGGTAGGGTTGCTTTTCTTGCTAACCAGTTTCTAATTTTCTTTGCTGGTCATACCATACCGTATTTTATACCAAATACATACATTAAACTTCCTAGCACATTTTTCATTCTTAGGTTCTAAGTAGTGGAATAGAAAATAGAAAGGACTTCCTAGAAACTGACTTGTTCTGCACAGGTTTACTATGCAAGTCTTATATGTGTTGTAGTAGGTGTGGCTGGGACATTGGGATGTTATAGAGCAGGGGAGGTCCTGTCCTGTAACATCCCAATGTCCCAGCCACACCTACTACAACATATATGAGAACTCAGTATATTTTCTTTGTTTTATCATCTTTATCATCTTCGATGCAATCCATAAAACTTGCAGAGTAAGCTTCTTAAAAATCAAAACCAGCATACTATCTCTTTGAAAGCTTCTCTTCCTATATTATTAATTTTCCTTCTATGCAAGATCTGCAAAGTCAGTCTTGAAGTATGTTCCTTCTGCAGTGCTTTCAATAGAGCTAAACTCTAATTTTTTTTCAATGCACTCCTTGAGTAACTGATAGCAAAAACATGGACCCTTGATTACAGTATGCAGAAGATTAACTTAGCTTCCCTGACAGTTTAAAGTATAGGTTTAGCTTCTCTAACTGTACAATGATCAGATGGCATTCCCAAATGGTTCTGTATTGACTGACAAAAAGTTGATTTCCCCAAGGCTGCTTTGACTAAATTTATGGCCTACCTGTGACAGAGAAGACTTTATATTTAGACTGGATTTATGTTTTTGTTACATTTGCCCTTCTTCTATTTCTTTGGGGCTGACAAAACCAGTCTCTTTCTTTTACAGAACCAGTGGAGATTTTTCCCATCTGTTCCTTTTCTTTTGCATTGATCCTCTTGAATAAGGACAAAGTATTTTGTAAACTAAGGAGGGAGGTTAAACTATTAAGTGTACCATTCTGCCTATACTTTCTTAGTAATAGGTTTGTTTTAAGTTAGAATATTTAGTTGAATTCTTAAGAATGTGATTTTATCTAGAAAAATGAGCATCCCTTAGATCAGCTGAAGATAATTACAAGACATCTACAAACATGCTAATGCATATTAAATGACTGTTATTAATGCATCAGTATTTGAAGTTGTTAATACTTAGAAGCACTTTAATGCACTAGACAACATGAAAGGAGATTAAAAGGACTCCTCGTTCAGTTCTGCCTCAACGAACTTGTATCAAAGATTTCTACCTATTCTAGTTTTTGTCTTTCTAGACTACAATAACATATTCCCACAGAGCATCATTTTCTTACTTTTTGATGAATAATTTTGTCTTGTTGTCTGTGTCCTTTTTTGCATTTTATTTTTAGCTTGGAATTGTTCTTTTATGCAAAAATTGCAACTGTGAAGATTACAATATATTTCCAGAAGACATTCTGCTTGAGATTTCAGTATGAACACTTCATTTTATCTGTTTTTCACAGCTTTGGCTGTGGTGCTTTCAGGTTGGTTGTTTTGGCCATGTGTCACTATCCTCGATAAGTTCATCTGTATTTAATAGCTCAGTGAATATTCATGCATTCTTTAAAGAATGCATTTCTCTGGTTCTGAGGTTCCATTAAATGCTTCTAAGATTCCATTTTATGCTAAAGACATTTTCCTATTAAACATGGATCCTTGAATGCAGAAAAGTTATCACAACTAATCTCTTTTCTTTTGAAACCACCTAAATCATGGTATCCAACCTTTTGGCTTGTCAGGACCACAGTGAGTGAAAAGGAATTGTATTGGGCCACATATACGTTAACCGTATTAAATATTTTATATAGGTAAAAAACTTATTTCATATTTTTATTAAAACCAAAAAGAGTTACAAAAGCATAGAACTATTGGGATATTTGACTGCTCTTGTAAAATTAATGCATCAGTCTGATTTGATGGAAGTGGCTGTAATTTTTACTGATTCAAAGTGTTCAAAGTGTTTATCAGATTTTTGAGTTTTTTCTCTTTCTGTACTTTATCCTTGAAAACAGATGTTTACAAATGTTCATACTTCCAAAAAGTGATGACATGAATAAAATGCAACTGTTAAGTGAGGGACATTTTACTTTGGTAATAAGGGTATTACAGAAATCTGATAAAGAAACATGATCAAATTTGAGTTGAATATCTGATTGCAACTTTGTACATTTTATGGGAAAATACAGAGGTAATGTATTAGTCATCTGCAAATGAAGTTCTCAAATGTAACAAAACACTGATTTTTTTTTTGCAAACTTGAAACCATTTTCCAAATTTCTTGAATAAAACAGAAAGACTGCATGTCTTTTCCTGTTCATAAGACTCCTAGTCAATGTAACAAAATACATTAAATTATATACCATAACTTGAGCTTGTTATCATTTTCATTTTAATGCATTTATGGCTTATAACATAAAGTTGATTATTGACTTTGAAGACACCTTTAACTCATTTAAATGTGCAGTCAAATCCACTAAAAATGCTAAAATTTGTGAGCCAGATTTCATCTTCATGTTCTGGTTCAAGTTCTTATTCTGATTCCATAAATGAATTAATTTTACAAATAATAAAATTGTTTGGGCATTTTACCCTGACTTTGCAACCTCGCTTCAGAAAAATAAACAATGTTCCTATAATTATTGTCTGTACTTTAAGGAACTCCTACAATGGTGATGATTCAGTCATTTGGACTTCTTGAAATTCACATCTTTGTTTTGCATGACGTTATAAGCAAATGCTTTAAAAATTGATAAATTGTGTTGATGTACAATACAGTAATATTTCATTAAAGGTGGGTTGCTAACAGAATAATATCTTCTATTAATTTTAAGTCTTTTTTTATTAGTCATCAATGGCATACCACCAGTACCTATATTTGATATGTTAACAAGGGCTTAAAAACACTGCTTTAATGTAATCTTTACTACCTGATAAAAAAAAGAGTTGTTTTTTTTAGTAGCACCAATCACTATCAATACCTCAAATAAAAATGACAGGTTGAGCCATATCTTGCAGCATCAGTACTTTCATCTAGCACTAAAGAATAGAATTTGAAATTAGCATCTCTCCAAATTTATTTTGATATATTTTTCCTATTTCTTGCATTTACTGAGTTATAGTCTGGTGATGCTAAAAGTTTTTAGAATAACGCTTTGTTTGTTTTTCAATCAAGACAAATTATACTTGCCATGCTCTCCATATATTGCTTAATAAACTTACCTCCAGTAAATGGTTTTGATTTTTCTTGCAGTCAGAGTTGTTAACACATAAGCAGCTTTTATAATTAAACCCATTTGAGTTGTAACTTTTTTATTAAAATAAATAAATAAAATAAATTCCTTGAGATGAAGGACTTCTTAGTTCCATTGTTTTGTCTTCATAATGCTTTCCTTGATGTACATTGAATTTGGCAGCATGTTTTTGCATGTAAGTTTCAAATTGTAATCTTTGAAGACCGATTTTCTTACAGATTGTGTATATATATATTGCCTCCACAAAAATTACTCATTTGTTCATTTTAGTTGAAAACTCTTCCTTCATCCTTTTTTTGTTGTTGTTCCAGTTTTCTTTAAGATGACATCAAGTAGACTGAAATATTATTGGCAGTCATCATGTTATACTCACCAAGTGGTCCAAGCACCAGTAGTGCATAGTACAAGCGGGTTTCAGTTTGACTGTGTGTGGTGCATGATGAGAGGTGGAGCTAGTGCTGCACTGTGTTATCCCATTTTCTGATTCTGGCTGAGTTAGTAGCACACTCATGTTTTGATTGTTGCTGATTGATGGATACAAGGACCACTTGCTGTCACCTTCTAGCATTGCTAGAGACCTGGGCACTTTTTGGGGTACAGCAGTGCCCTGATTTATAGATAAAGTCAGTCTTTCAGTGTGATAAGTTCTGCTATCATTTTACATTGTTCATGCAAATGAGGATGTTTGTTTGTTTGTTTAAAAATCTTTTCTAGAAGGTGCAGGAGGTGGTGAAAGAATGAATGCAAATTAGAATGGAGAAGTTTTGCTATCATGAGTCTTTTCATATGCCTTTTCAGACACTTTCTGCATGATTAACACCAGCAGACGTACACACCAGGGATGATCCTTCTTTCAGAACTCCTCCTGCAGGTGGAAGTAGATCTAATATTTGTCTACAAAACCTATGTTTTTCTTATTTAGGAGACAGTCTTACCAGTTTTCTTACCTTAAATTAGTCTTTCCTGTAACTGGGGATGTGGGTACCCCTTGATTATGACAGTTGCCATCTTTTGTCTTTGGAAAAAAAACATATTACTGTAGTTAGTATGAATTTGAATCTTTCAGTAGCAGGGTCTCTACTGATGAACTATACGAACCAAAATGTCTTAAAAATGTCTGATACATAAATGGTTATTCAGTTAAACAGTTATTCCCTGTTGATTCTTAGTAGTTCTTAATATCAAGCACAACCATATTCAGGAAGTCTAGAGTGTATGGTATGTTTTTACCCTTAAGATCTTAGCAATATCACATGTCCCAGTGACAGGACCTCTATACAATTATTTACCGTGTAGTTCCAATTAAATAATTACTTAGCCTTTTTACTCCAGCTCAAACATCCCTAATGCAAAACAGTCATGTGAATAGTATACAACATTCAGAATCAGTATTAGCTTTTGTTTTTATTTGAATTAAACTGCTTGTGTAGGTAATATAAGTAACATGTAGGTAATAATAAACTGTGAGCATTTGAATAGTCATAAGGTTTTAGTTGTGTGATTCAGAATAAAGTTACATCTGTTTTGGAACATATGATCTTTTATAAGGGCCTCCTTCTATAGAAGAGATGTTTATTGGGGGCATGGAATTAATTCTTCCTTCAGTGATTCATGTATGAGCAGAGTGCGCCAAATAAATGAGCTTGCATTTAAAGCAGTGTGTTTTGTCCACTTCTTTTAATACTTGATTGATTTCATTATATCTATCAAATTAGCAGAAATTGATTAGTTGTCTTCTGTTTCAGAGAACTGACAGAAAATAGCTACATTGTTAGAATGGGGGAAAAAACACCTTAGTGGCCTGTCAGGAGGTATGAATGGCTTTGTAGTCATAGTTGAGAAAAGGGTTAAATCTAAGCTTGTTTTCATATTAGTCCTGTTTTCAATATATATACAATTAGCGAACCTGCTGCATAACTAAACTGCTTTATTAGCCTAGTTTACTTGAGAATAAATTACTCCAGTCAGTTTGTTCCACAGTGTTCTGTGGGCTGGTCTCTAAGCTGAACCATATAGAATTAGAGAATAAGACTGTTTGGTGCTTCTTGTTGGTCAGTAGTGGTGTGTTTGGGGTTTACGTGAAATGGAACAAACTCATTCCTGCTCCAAGTCAGCTTAATTATTAATGAAAAACATTCATCATTTACTCATTGCCATTCACATACAACTTGTGGGATACCCTGAGTTTAACTTTAAATTGGTCTCATTGCATACTTACGAAGTGAAAACTGTTATTCCTAATCTCTCCTTGAAGACTAAATAGAAGAGATAAGGATCCCTTGGAAGACTGTAATGATACTGGTCATTTAGGCCACACATTCAGGTTTCAACACTTAATTTTCAATTAATCCCACTGATAACACTAATTTTATAGTGAATGTGAGCCCATGTGCAATGTTATTAATGATACAACTGCATGAGTACAGTGAGGGTACTCAAATAATATATTTCCCAAAGAAAGAATGTGACATAGCATCCAGTAATAATTTGCATTTGCAAAAAGTACTTTGTGATTGAAAACTAAGCAATTAATGATGAAGAAAATCTTAAAATGAAGATATAATAGTGCTGTGCCATTTCTGTAGAAGAAAACACCAACAAACTGAAGATAAACTTGAAATAATATTCCTGACTTTTTAACTGTTTGGGTTTTGTATGTTCTGGATGTAGCCTGACCCACCTTAAATGAAACCAGTTTGATTCGATCTTTCCTTATCTCCCACTAGAATAATGAAGCACAGAATATTGTTTCCTGAGACAGAAAACTGTCCATATTGAAATTCAATTTAATAAAAAATGTGCAGGATTTCAGAATGAATGGTGTTTAAGACGTACAGAGAATTCATTTGTAACATCTCTTGAATAGCTGATTGCAGAATTGATACTTGATGCTTACAACTTGCTTATACATATGATTTATAAAATGATACTCCCAGTGGCAGTCTTTTTTTTTTTTTTCCTTCTTCCCGTGGTTGCCTCACTTCAGGCTTTGACACTTGAAAAATAAATGACAAGATGCAATGGAATGATTTTAATGATATACTGGGGCAATGGAAAGTTTGGGCTAATGTTTGAGTGCTGTTACTGAATTATCTAATTGGGCAAATAATAAAAATCTGACAACCTTCATACAGTAAAAAAGTCAGATATTTTTGGAAATGTTTTTCAAATTAAAATGCTTGATGACTTAATTTGGCAATGGGATCATTACATTCAGGTGAACTTATTTTGCAGCAGCTGGTGGTGTGGTGGGGATCTGATCCTCCTGAATACAGGTTGCCAATTTGTGGGGCTACTTGGGAGCACTTGATGAAGACCAGGCCTTCATCCATCCTTGCAGGACAGAATAGATCAAGAGAAACAAAGTAGCCTGTAGTTGTCTAACAGAGAGTGAAGACTACAAATTGCCAGCAGCACTACTCTGCTTGTGCCAATCTGGTGATTTCTAGGAGTTTGGAGCTGTTTGTGATGCTGGGATCTCTAAGCCTTCTCATGGGATTAGTGAATAATGAAGGCATGAAAAATAGTAAGGTGGGTAAAATTGTGTCTACAGCATGTAATAGAAATAGGTATCTATTTTCAGATATTCTCTAGAGAATACTGCAGCAGAAAAACCTGGAGAATGTAATTTTCCTGTCCTTACTGGAAGAGAACATTGTAATAGGAAAACAAAAATCCTTCTAGTTGTCTGAAATAGGCAGACTGAGGAACAAGAGACCATATCCATTACCAAAATGGACCTTTCTCTTTATATTTTCTTAAATAGAACTCTGATATACAAGTTCAGACAGAAGCGTAAGAACCAATAGGTCTGAATGGTTGCTAGTGTTACATGCGTTTGATTTTCAGTGGTTAATTGCACTTCAAATGTGAAGTCACATAACAGTTATCTGATCAGATTATTTAGGAACTCTCTATGGACTGAATTCATTGTGAAAATATTTTTTTATTTTGATCATTGTTAATATACATTTTCCTAAATATTACATCTTTGTATCCTAAATAGTTTTCTTTTTAGTCAACTTCTACAGATCAACAGTTTTGTTGCTGGATTTCATATTTGATTTGTTTATTGTATTTGTAGATCAATAAGGTGAATACTGATAATGAATGTTTACTTTCATTTTTATTGATCTTTCTAAATGTCTGAAGTTGGTATGTGAAAATAGCTTAAGAGTTTGACTTAGATCAGAAGCATTACAAAGTACTAGTTCTATACTTAACTCACTCTACTGACTTCCATTTTGACCTCTTATGCTTATGAGAGGCTATTTATTGACCATTAATTATTTCTGAAAGTAGGATGTAGTTTTTTATATCCAAAGATTATATAGTGTTAGTAAGTAAATGCATTTCTTTTTCTCTCTCATAGCATGCAAATGAGTTTTTCAACATGTCTGAGTTGCAGAAAGCAAAGAGCAAGAGGAAAGTTTCTGGGTAAGGTGTATTCCCCATCTATCTATTGTCTGGCCCAGCCAAACTTTGCTGTATGTGTATCTTCTGAGGACACAGTGTCTGGGATTTTGCCTGCTCCTAGACTCTGGTCTAAAGGGTGTATGGCATTCTGAGCTGCTTGTAGCTTAACTTGAACCATGTTGATCACTTAGGTCTCTCATACAGTATAAAGGCTGGGAAAATGTAGTTGCAATCCTGAATACATGTTTATAAATTAATGCTTTACAAAACTTGAAGTCTGGAAAATAAGCCACACTTCAAATTATTTTGTTTAGATGAGGAAATGTGCTGCAGTTTAAGATCTGCAATGTGATTTATTCATTTCCCTCTCCCTCACACCATTTACAATGTACTCATAACTCTAACGCTAAATTGTATTTAGAGTGGAATTACTGTCAGTATCATTAATTTCTTCATATAACTAACATGATTTGGACTAATTTTGATGTAAATAGCAGGCCTAAGTCTAAGTTCTTGCCAATAACCTGCAGTTATGTATTGCTGGAATGGTTTCTGCCAGTGGAAATGTCTGAGACAGTGCAGTTAACATCAGAAAGAGGGGCTGTGTGGAGCAATCAAAATTAACATAAAAAAATAGAAATGTATGAGAATGCAATTACTGTAACATCATAACATGGAGACATTGCAATTGACATTGTAATGGCTTACATGTCAAATGAATAAGTCAGTGAAACTACTTGGAATAAATGAATAAAGCACTTTAATAGCATGATATTGGGTTGGCTCAAGAATTATAACATTTTAGTGCTCCTGAATCTACAGTCAGCTATTAAAGATACTGTAAACTATGTCTGCTATGTTAAGCTTCTGTTTCTGTGTTTAGTGATTGGGATGCTGTCAGCTGTTTTTGTTTAGTTTGTTAAAAAGGAAAAATTATTATAAGGATAAATATTTCTTTTCTTATTTGTGTTTTCTCTTTACTCGGAAATGTTTTGATCAACTGAAACTAAAAGTGTTAAAAAGTAGATTTAATTAGAAGAATTTCGCCTACTAATGTAGATCTTAAAATGAATCAAAACCAAAAAAGTCAAAACATACAGAAAAACAGTATAAAGCAACCTACTCCTCTACTCTCTCCACTTCTGTCTCACAGTGAGAATGCAAAAAAAATGATTCGGGGTGGTAGATGGAAAACTCTTATGAAATACCATTGTATATAGTATTTTTCAATTGCTCTTAGCATAATGGTTTCAGAAAGGGTTGCTTTACCTAACTTCCCTGAAGTTGCTGCTTAGGGGGAGGAAAAGGTTAATTAAAAAAATGGTTCAAAGACTTGCATGTAAATTTATTCAAAAAGAAAAACTGTGATTACATTTTATCAGTATGCTACTATAGCTTCCACCACAAAAGAGCATGTTTCACGTTGTTAAATTAGTGTGATTGATTCAGGATTTGTAGAAGGGGAAGCTGAGAGAAACCTCCATCAGCTGACATTCTTTTTCAGTGGGAGTTGTAACAAGGTAAAAGCACAGGAACATCTGAAGAAGAGGATAAGTGGGATGAAAGCAGCTACTTATAGATTAGTCATGTTGCACCTATCCTAAAGGAAAAGAATAAAAACCCTCATGAGGAATTTAATTTAAAAAGACTGAACAATAGCAATGTGGTAACCGGAAGTCTTTGAAACACAACGTATTTCCTTAATAAAGTTGCATGCATGAGTTAATAAAATCAGATTTTGTAAAGGTATCACATTGTAGTATCACATGGCATTTTGTTAATAACATTTTACAAACTGATATAATTGCAGATGATGTTAAGTGAATTAATAATTCGCTATTTGACAATCTTCATACAGTCATTGTCAATGACAAGGTATCGCTGAGTTCCAGAGAACCAGGTATCAGGACTTTTCTACTCATAGTCCATGTAAATATCTTCCAACTTAAAATAGAATATATGCTGTGTGTGTAAAGCGAAGGACAATATCTTCAAAAGTAAACTAGCTATGGAAGAGATAGGAAACACCAACTCATTATGAGCAACTGGTGCACTGTTTTGGCAGTTACTAAAAGGCCAGAACTAGGGAGTAGATGGAGAAAGGTGATAGTTTTATCACCTCTGTGTAGTACTGTTGGTACTAATTCAGTAATGCTTTACCTCTCCTTTTCAAGAGATTAATTCTGAAATGCTTTTTGAAAAACTAGAGACAATACAGAAGAGACCAATCACGGTGTAAAAAGGCTCTAAAGTAAGCAACTTAATCTGATCTCTTTGGTGGCAACCCTGCCTGAGATGGGGGTTGAAATTAGATAATTCTGAAGGTCCCCTCTAACCTGGGCTATTTTATGATTAAGTCATTTAACTGCAAGATTAGTAAATGAAAGATTACTTGTTAATGGTGTAAAAGAAAAATAATAGACAGTAGAGAGCTTTCTAGTTATGACTCAAGAATCAGTATTTATTAGTTTGTGTACACCTGTTTCAGCTAGAGAAGCTCAATCTTTTCAAACTGCATAACTTGAAATCAGGCAATAGTTAACATGTAAAATCACAGGAGGAGGGAGGGAGTAAAGGCAGAAAATTCACAGGAGGAGGGAGGTAGCAAAGAAATAAAACTAGCAGAAGTCAGAAGATACTTGCCTTTGACGCTTTCAAAACTAGCAGAAGTCAGAAGATACTTGCCTTTGACGCTTTCTAGACAAGGACTGAATTCCTTCCTGAAGTATTTATTGTATTTGAAAGGGCAGTTATTGTCTGTAATTTAATTTTCTTGCAATACACAAGATGCTGTGATCTGTAGACTAGGCTACAAATGATTTAGTGATGCTGTCAGCTCTCAAACTGTAGAAGCTCTGGTGACAGTTGTGTTTCACTTACCTGCTGTTTAAATTCAGGTGCACATATGGACACTACTTGATCTGTCTGCTAAAGCGAGAAAATATTAGCAGTAGGTTTAGTAGGTGCAAACACTTTCCCCTGTTGCAATTGTTGCCACATTTCTTGCAAAACTGCGCTAAGTTGGAACATGGCGGCTCTTAATTATGATCAGTTCTTTGTCAATAGCTGTGCAACCTTCTGAAGCTGGACTGGATCAGCACCTAGGCTACTAGTTTCCATCTAACCTCTTGTCCTTCTTAAAGGACCATGACCCCATGTCTGCCCGTTGCCAGTTAAGTTCTGCAGGGCTGTTGTACGTTGCAACAGTTTTACTGCTTGTAGAGATGATCACTGGGGTTGCAGGAGCGGCAGAAATGGGCTTGATCCTCAAATCCTGGGCGAGTGTAACAAAATCACTGTCAGTCAGTTTTGTTTCCTGTTCAGATTGGTCATTTGGTTTAGAAAGAAAATGCAAAAATTATAGCCTGTTACCATCTTCAAAAAATGATTTCATAGATCAGTATTAGCATTTCATTTGAAGGAAATACCCTTCTGTCAGAAAACTGAATGCTTGCTTGGATCAAAGCATGAATCTTCTGTAAAATAAAATGAGAAAATTGTGTTTCTAAATTGTAATGTCCCAGATTCTTGTGTGTGCATTTATGTAGCTGCTGGAAAATCCACAGGAGTTAGGTGTCTAAGTGATCCTAACAAGTGTTCTCATAAAGGTCTTCACTAAAACATATTAAAAAAGGGGCAGCCTTTCTATTGATTCTGGTGCAAACTGAATTAGAACCCAACAGTGAAAGACTGCCTTAAATGTAAATAAAAAACACTGAATTTAAACATTTGAAATGGTGGGCTGTAATTTTTTTCTACACTTGTGGTTACCTGGAGCTTCTTTCTAGCAATGTGTGGTTAAATTTTTTATGTGACTGAAAACACCTGATGCAAACTGATCCTACTTATGTGTTTAGTTCTCCAATATAAGGGCGATAGAACTCTAAAGCAGGAAGTTTTGCCCGGAACTTAATGCAAATGTTTTGACATCTGGTGAACTGGAATGGATGACTGCTTTTTGTACTGTTGTGCAGAGGAAGACAGTGGGCAGATGAGGGAAAATCAGGAAGGGCTGAGATGTAGAACATGTTTAGCTGTGCATCTGTGTGTCTATTCACTGAAACTGTCTATTTCAGATACTTTTGACAGCCTCCCATCTCCTTATCTCCTTTGGATCTTACCTAAGTCAGAGCAAAGCAAACAGGATGTCTTGATGACTGCTTTGTTGGTTTCATGTTGTGTTGCTTTGATACTGTTCAGCACAGCATGGGATAAGGTGCAAAAAGACAACTGTGCCAGAGAGGGCATCAGCAGGGTGGGATCTGGGGTCTTAAACTCCCTGGTAACTCCATACTTCTGTCTACTTCTCAAGCTAAAATCTGTTACACTACAAGTATTTTATGATTTCTGAAATGCTTTGTATTAAATTCCAGATTTCTCAGCACAGCATAAGGGCGTAAGAGTACATGTCAGGAATAAAGGTTTGCTTCTGAAAACAAAATAATATTACTGAATGAAAATTAACATTTACCTGAACAACACAGTCTGAGTGAATCAACTGCATTTCAACTGTTCTATTTTAAGTCTCATTCATCTGCATTCTGTATTTGCTTTGCAGTCATGATTCTTTGCAATTGTAAGCTTATAGTGACTAACTTGAAACAGTGCATATAACATCCCAAAAAAAAAAAAAGTTGACACAGGAATGTTTTAATACCTGAACATTAAACAGATGGGTTTTTTAAAAACTTCTATGCTGACAGGTTAATCAGAGCAGACTGAGAAAAATTGGACTCATATATAAAAAGGAAATTTATTGTTAGGAGTGTTCATTCACATTCTAATAATGAACAAATGCACAAAAATTATCAGCTTAAGATTTTGATATTTGCAGCCAGGAAATGGTCTGTGAATAATTAAACCACCTTAGCTACCATGTGTGTTGTTTGTCATTGTGTACTGAGTTTGTGACAAAATATCTGAGTTAAATAAGGTGAAAATGTGTACTAACTACCTACACATTATTTACCAGTTTTCTAAGTCTTTCCAGTCAGTATGATGAATGGATCAAAGCCAAGTAACTAAGGCTGAATTAAATCATGTCATCTATTTTTTTTTTTCCCACAAAATGCTGCGTAGTTTAGATTTCATGTGAAGTAACACCTAAATTCAGAATTTCTTATGAATGAAACAACTGTTGTGATAAACTTTAAGAATCCACTTCTGTCTCTCATGATCCTGTATTTCTTTAGGAGACAGGAGCAAAAGCAAACAGGGAAAGGAGAAGGAAAGTGCTGAATGGTTTTAACTCAGTGAATGCGTTGAGTATAAAGCTCAGTGAATGCGTTGATTTCATTTATAAACGATAAACCCCACTACTATGAACACTGAAGAAATGCAGAATTCCTTACCCCTCCGTCCACCTCTGCTGTAAATCACTGATTGGCAAATGGGGCAGGGGAGGCATTAATTAAACATAAATGTGAAGCCTCTGCTCTAAATTAGTGCCAAGTGCTTCAGCTCTAGGTATTGCTTGAATTCCTAAAGTACAACTCACTCAAGCTAAACTGAAGGCAGAGAATCATTAATCTCAGTAAACACTGCATACATCTTTTTGAAGATGATAATGATAATGAAGTTAAAAATTCTCACCAAAGGTTTTCCTTAATTGTCTGTCAAAGTGCAAATTTCTTGTAGGCAGTACATGAATGTATGCTAGCGATACTTATGCACTGCAGCATACTAATTATATGGATACAGTTTGCTCTTTCCTTCCTCCCTTATGACAGTGATCAAACAGCAATTTCAGCTCTACAAACTTGAATTAAATTGGATGTGAATCTATGCTCGGAGTTTAAACCTAATGATATAAATTCTTCTGAAAGACTTGCAAAGGAAATTTTACATGATTTTTTTTTTTCCAACTTAGTTGAAAGAATACAGCTTTCATTTCCTGTAAATTGCAAGTGGGAAATAATTTGGCCCATGCATGATCTATAGCTTAAATTAAATTCAACTGTTCTAGTTATAAGAACGTATTACTACGTTAAAACTACCTCTAGTTCTGCATAACTCTTTAAAAATAAGTAGATGTCCTGGTGTCTTTTTGTCCAAGGAAAGCTAATTTTAATTTAATATTAAGTTTCATTTTCCTGAAAAATCCTAGGAAATGTTTTGTAATAAGTTTCCTTAATTTTTCTGAAGATAAAAACAGGCAAATGAAAAAACTATTGAACATTATTTAATGTTTGTTAAGAACATATGCATTTTGAATTTGCAGGATTTGTAAGATTGGGAAAGTCTCTGGTATTATAAAATGGAAATAGAAAGCCTATTCTAGCAGAAAGAAGCTACATATTTCATTCGCCCATTTTTCTGTGTACTGTTTGTCATAGAATTGTGTAACATGGATAATTTTTATTTTGTCAATACCATGAGGGAATCTGAGCACATCAACCCTCCTCTGTGCAACAAATATCTCAAGTCCAGAGCTAGAGAAACCATTGATTTAATATGTCTGTAAAATGTGACTTTTAACTGGGTTTGTGGTGAAGTTTTTTCAAAATAGAACTAATCTAACACAAATCTGAGTGTTACACGAGAATGACGCTAGAGAAATAATGCAGTTTCTGGATAAATGTTTATGCCTTCTTGGAGAAGGAATAAAATGAATCAGAAAATCAGTGATATTCACTTAAGGTCAAAATGTTCCACAGTCTTCAAAAATGATGTTCTCTTTTTTGTCTATTTTAAATAATTACATCTTTTAAAAGTTAAAATTATTTTCAACCATAAAAATAGTTTTAGAACAAAATTAGAGCTTTTAATAGTAAACTTCTGAAATACAGCATTTTGAGCACTTCTAAATGATACATCTCCTTTAGAAAAAATGCCTAAATTGCTTTCGACCTTTCAAAAATGTCCTTCTGTCTACCATTTCTCTAACAACATTAACAAAACATATACCAAAAAAAAACAAAAAACAAAAAAAAAAACAAATCATGCTCTTTACCTCTGAAAGCCTGTGACAGCAGCTTCAGAAATCTACAGTCCAATAGTAAAGGAAAATGACATAGAGATCAACATCTTGAATTCTGTGTTTTTCAGGGTGTGTGATTTTTATTTTTATTTTTTTGCTGTTGATGTTTTGGGTCCCATGTCCTCATTCTGGCTTATCCATAGCTTAGTTAGTATGGTGGTGATGAGGGTTTATTTACCGCTTCTTGTGGAAAACCAGGCAGGGCGTGATATGCCAGGGGTCTTTTTGATTAAGAACTGTAGTGATTAAAGGTAACTAGTACCACCATCCACTCTGCTTTCCAAGCAGAGCACTTGTAGTCTATAGTACTAGTTTGCTTCTCAACTCAAATTTTTCTTCTGTGTGGATGTGTCTTGCTAAAATAGTTGAGGTTATTGAAAGAAAAATCCTTCCCATCAGTTGTATCTCATTCCAGGAAGTCTTATTGCTGTCACAGTCTTTTTCTTCTGTTTTCTTTTACTCCGTGATTATACCTGTGCTTTGTATTCTGATATGTATGCAGGCTGGTCTCAAATACACTTTATTTTAGTTGTCACAAAGTTTTACTGTTAAAAATAAGAACAAAAGTTTTACAGAACTTCATAATTTTTTATGTAATAGATTGCATTTTTCTAAATAGGTATGTCATTACAAGGTCTGTGCTATAGATATTCCAGTTGAAAATATAGAGTAGGCTGTTATTCAGCTGATTGCATTATACTAATTTCAAACAACAGTGTTGTATTTTGATTTTGCCTATCTAATCAGGGAAGAAGATATTCCATGAAAACAATTTGTTGAGAAGGTCCAGATTTATACATAAAATTTACCAAAAATTATGTAATAGAAGTGAATTAAAAATTTAGACACATTCTTTGGGGAAAACAAACATTGTCAAATTTGGAGTTTTTTATGAAAATATTTTCTTTTTGAAATATCACATTCAAATTGAAAAATAGTGAAAAAAGATGTTTTAATCCATTTGATTTGTCTGTGTGCTTTCAGAAGACTGTTATAGTTTTATTTTTCAGAGTGAACTTTTATTTTTGACATCTTTTGAAATGATTATAGCAATTGAGTAGCACTCATGAGTAATTTCTACCAGCACATACTGGAGAGTGAGTTTATGGTAAACTTTGAATTTATAATAGAATCAGACTTTGGACATGATAGAATTGCTCCATTTAAGGTTTAATATATTGAAAAGGATTAACCTTCATTATGAAGGTGTTGAAATTTTAAACAAGAGGCTTACCTCGCTGATGGCCCGGATCAAAAATAGAGGGATATAGGTTATGATGCTGTTGCCAGCTTTCTCCCTGCTCCCTCCTGTAAAAAGTTCCTTTGCCTAAACTGTGTATACACGCTTTCATCTCCAAGAAAACAGTTTTGACCAAAATGCCATGATTAAATCCAAACTTGCAGTACTACTGAAGTTTACAAGACCTGGCAGCTATTTTTCTCTGATGCATCACCTTCCTTCACTGAAAGAATAGTTCTTTAGTTGCTATTAAAAGCCCTATTCATTCCTATTATTTTTCCAAACTAAGACATTTTATTCTTAAATGCTAGTGTTGTTTTTTAATTTTACTGCAGCAGCCATATTTTATGTTAACTTTTGGTCAAGTAGGGAATCTTTGCACTAGGGACTGTATCAGTGCACTATGAAAAGATGAGACTTTGCTGAAGGCCATATAAGATATTTTAGATGTAATTGGATGGAGTTAAGAATATGTTAATACTGAGACAGTGATGCAAAGAACTATTCAATTTAAATAAATGGGTTGTAGTGGAAAAGAATTAAGAGATTTGCAAAGAATTGCATAGCATGCTAACAACCAAGCTAAGTCTTGTGATCTAGTTCTTTCAGTTTTCAAATCAGTGCACCTCATTACTAGACTACAATGCTTTCCAGTTTTCAGAAGTGTAGAAACAAGGAATTGTGGGAGCAACTATTTTTTGATTGATGGTTGAATACTGCTCTATTGTATTTCACAATCCTCTATTGTAACAAGTAGACTCTTCTATTATTCTGCAGAACTGCATCGGAAAGAATGGGGAAAATGTTGTTGTTAAAAGTGGGGACAGATTACAGTGGTGTAAGATATTTTCCCAATGAGAGCATATAAGGCCTAAGTTTGTTTTCAGTTTATATGGAGAAACAAACAAACAAAAAGGTAAAATAAGGCATAAGTCAATTTATTTTTGATCTGGGAATCATTTTCATGAAACTTCCTAATTCTGTTTCATCTTACTACAGTAAGTCAAAATATAGGTAGATCACTCTGAAAGTAATGCCTCCTATTTATTTCCTTGGAAACTTTTCTTCTTTCTTATGTGGAGGAATTCAGTGGCACACCTTTGCTTCATATGCACGTCCATGTCAGGTACCATAATGTCTGACTTCCCCTGTGGTGCAATCTGTTTACACAGCAACAAAATACAATGTGACACTAAAACTGGGCTGATACAACAGAATCATTGGGGTTGGAATGGACTTCTGGAAATTGTTGAGTCTAACCCCTCTTCTAGAAGCATGTTCACTAGAGCAGATTACACAGCAAAGCAGTCGTGGTGGGTTTTGTATATGTTCAGAGGAGACTTCACAACCTCTCTGAGCTACTTGTTCCAGTGCTCTGTCACCCCAGAGTAAAGTTTTTCCTCATGTTTTCATGGAACCTCCTGCATTCTGGTTTGCGACTGTTGTCCCTTGTTCTGTTGCTGGGAACTACTGAAATGAGGCTGGCCCCATCCACTTGACTCCTGTCCATTAGGTGTTTGTTAGCATTGATAAGATCTCCCCTCAGTCTTTTCTCCGAGCTGAACAGTCCCATCTCTCTCAGCCTTTCCTTGTATGGGAGATGCTCTCCAGATGTGGCCTCATCAGGGCACCCTAGGGTTCTATTTACCTTTTTGATCACAAGAGCGTGCTGCTGGCTCATGGTCAGTTTGTCTACCAGAACACCCAGATCTTTCTCAAAGCTCTTTTCCAGCAAGTCAGCCCCTAATGTGTAGTGATGCATGTGGTTATTCCTCTCCAGGTGTAGAACTCTGCATTTGCCCTAGTTGAACTTTATAAGGTTATTCTCTGCCCAGCCTTCCAACCAGACTAGGTCTCACTGAATGGCAGAACAGCCTTCTGGTGCATCAATCACTCCTCTCAGCTTTGTACCATCATCAATTTTGTTGATGGTGCAGGGGCTTTCTGTCCCTTAATCCAGGTAATCGATGAAGATGTTGAACAAGACTGGACTCAGTACCAATTCCTGGGGAACAGTGCTAGTTTCAATCCTTCAGGGGGACTTGGTGCCACTGATCACAGCCCTGTGAGCTCTACCAGTCAGCCAGTTCTTAATCCATCTTCCCTTGTTCACCTATTCCGCACTTCCTAAGCTTACCAATGAGGATGTTATAAGAGACAGCATCAAAGTTTTGCTGAAGTCAAGGTAGAAAACATTCACTGCTCTCCTTTCATCTTCTCAACTAATCATGACATCATAGAAGGCTAGAAGGCATTATTTCCATCCACCAGACTCTCTTATCTCTGTGGTCTGGGATTTTTGAGAAGTCTTAGCAGTAAAATTTGAAGCAAAGATTATGTTCAGTAACTTTCAGTGTCCTATATTACCGCAGAACCCACCTCATTTAGCAGGGGACCTACATTTTCCCTAGTCTTCCATTTGCTATTGACATACTTTGAAACAAACAAAAAAAACCCCTTGTTGTTCTTGACGTTCCTCACTAGATTTTACTCCTTAGCCTTCCTTGTTGTATCCCTGTACACCCTAGCAGAGTTCCTGTAATCCTTCCAAGCGAGCAGACCCTTTATTTTACTCTATTATCAGATATATCTGAATATATGTATTCTGAATGTAGTACTGTGACATCGGCTGGAATTTTCAGGAAGGTAGAAGCTAGAGAGTGTGTTGTTGCAACATTAGTTAGTTGAACTGCTTCAACTTTCAACAGAAATTCATTTAAGTATGGTTTATGTCCAACTTTCAGAATTCTGGACCCTTTTTTGTTATTGTTATGTTACTGCCATATAAACTTAATGTGTTACTGAAAGTCCATTTTTACTTCTGATCTTTCTGCATTTTTTATATTAAGGTTCACACCGTATCCTAAGTAATCTTATCTCTAAGTTGTCTAAATATCTCTGTGAATGTAGTTTTTGTTATTTATTCCTCAGTATGACAGTTACTTATATTAGAGTGATAGAAAAGTTGAATCTCTGACAGGAGAGGATATTTTGACTGATGGATTTTGCAGCTTAAGTCACTCTGTCAGTTCTGCTTATTTTTTTTTTTCTTACAAGAGAAACAATTTTTTTTTTTAGGAAGCACTGCACTGTATGGAAAATGGAAAACTAATTTAAAATTGGACTAATTTTTAATTTAACCATAATGTGTAAATTCAAGCAAAGCATATATTTTTTCAGATTATTTTGGTATAGGTTGTTTTTTTTTTGCTTTCTAAGCTGGAGGATAAGTGACAGATTTATCAGAAAAAACAAAAGCATCTTTTTAATAAATATGTTTTCTTTATGACTTTGACACTTTTTCATGATTTTTCTGAAATAGTTTTGATGATACTGTCCTTTTTCTTTTATTATCACACAAACTTTATTTATTGTAAACATCTTTGTCTATGAAAGACATTACTTTTATTGATGGAAAGGAAGAAAAACATTCCATAAATATGACTTGTTTTATTGTCTAAGTAACAATACTACTTAAAAATAATGTGGTCTAGGAAGACTTCTTTTCAGTCGATTGAGGAAAAGACGACCAGTCTTTCTACTTGTTTACTTCTACATACTAAACCAGTGTCTAAACATAAAATTACTAAGGTGTATTTGATGTCACTGAACTAGATAGATATGAATCATTATTGGTCAGCATCATTCAGGACTGGACTCTCATTCTTTAAACTTTGAAATGTTTGCACAGAAGCCTACAAAAATAATAAGAATAATAAAGAATTGCTGTCAACTTTCCTTGTTGAGCAAAATCTCCTATTTTCCATTCATCAAACTTTATTACATTTTTTTTTTCTGTTGGATTACTTTAGTTTTCTTCTACTTTCTCAGATTTACATTGAAAATAGTTTTAGGACAAACATAAATTTAATCTCTAAAAAAATAAAAAAAAAAGAGCAGCTTTTGGTTGTCGTGCTTGTAGAGCTCTTCATTGTCAGATGTGGGCAGCTTTTTAGGTACCGTCTTACTCATGATTACTGTGATATTCATAGCAGAAGTCATTGGACAGTGTTGGTCTTCTGGGATCCTTTCCAGCAGGTGAAACTAGAGAGAAAAGAGTAGAATGCCAAGAAAGTAAAAAAGATTATCAGAGACCTTTGAAATTAGCCGAAGGAAATGCTGATGATGGATTTGTGTGTCTTTAATGTCATGCTTTCTTTGGTGCATGACATTTTTGTTTCATTTCTTTTTTCAAGTTTTTCTGTTCTGAATTGGTACATTGCAGTCTTTACGTTAATTATAGAGTAGGGTTGATATTTTCCTTTTAATTATTAAAATATATTTAAAAAAAATACTGTAGTTTTTTTTTTTCTTTTTGTATTAAGTTATTGGTTGGAATGCTTTCATCTGTGCATAAAATCTTGTTAGAGTAAGAAATGAAATCCTGATTTGAGGCAATAGTTGATAGAGGAGTCTACAAAAAGAAGGTGAGTGTCTGGAGTATCTTCCACTATCTGGTTGGACAAATGCATGAATGCAGCTGCAGTCAAGTAAATTTTACTAGTCTTCTTCTGAAGACACAATTTTTATACGTCTGTTTATTAGAAACAAGTATCTCACTGTTTTAAATTATGTGAACAATTAACATGACTGTGAGAATGACTCTTCATCCATCATAGCATGTCAGGATTTGCAGTGTTGGTGTTTATCTATATGATCTGCATTGAAATACATTTTTCAGGTGTACTCATATGCAATAAAACAATTCTCAAATATATTGTTGAGTGCTAAAATATTGGTGAACGCTAATCTCAAAAGACAGTATCCAAATGTGGTTTTGAAGCTGAATCTTTTGGTGCCACCTGCTGGTGTTAGATGTATGGTAGGGACAGAGTGCAGTCCAGGTTTTCATTAATAGATGTGTTAGGTGGGTATCTTCATCTCCTGTTTTCAGCAGTTACTTAGGTCATCACAGTAGAATGAGAATGATAAAATACTGAGTTATAGTAAACGATTGCACAAAGTATACTTAAATTAAGCCAACAGTCCTTGTGAACTAACAGAGGGGAAAAGGTTCTATTTAACTTAGGGCTCTGAGCAAATGTAGATGAATGAAATTATGCTATATCTTATTATAGCCTGGGATTTTCCAGTGCCTTTATATATTTCTTACATTTTTGGATTATAATCATAAAATTAGAAACATGCTTATTTCAGTAGTTTTTTATGTTTGAATAATAATTACAGTCTTCATAAGAATCATTAGCAGAATTCTGTCCTCTGCTTCAGTCTGTTTAAATAGTTTTTCATTCCATTTTTTTTATTATTTTAATTTTGTTTCCAGAGAGAAAATGGTCTAGATGAAAACTTGATCCCATTGAAGTTGTTGGCAAATTTCCATTGATTTCAGTGGAGTGATGGTTGTTGCTTTGTCTGTACGACTTACATAGGCAAGAATTATTAGTGTGCTGGAGTAAATTATCTTTTAACTGATATCCAGTTTTTACTGAAGCATTTAAGCATTACTTAGTTTACAATTGAATTTAATGTAACAACGAAATTGAAAGTCCATGGGCAGCTGTTATCCTATGGGGTAATAATCTATGCCTTCGATATCAAGTGGTGATTGAATGAATTGGCTTGCCCAGGTCTGGCTATGAACTCTTGAAAAAACAGATGTGGCAGTGAGTGCCACATCCAGCTCCCTCCTGGAGAACAGATGGTGCATCACTTTGCCATGCTTACTCTCTCTGTCACTTTCTGAATCACCATGTCACACTTCTTTTGGAATCTAATTTAACTGTACAGAGAATTGTGTATTTCCCAATCCCTCCTATGGCCCCTCCCACAAAAAAAAAAAAAAAAAAGTAGGCCATGCTTTTGGGGTAAGCAAGGCAGTAAGATGCATAAGTGGCTGATGTAATTTGAGTAACTGTTGCTTTCATTAATTTATATCAGCAGAAAATACTTCCTGCAATTAGGAAAGACATTTGAAGCACTCTTGGATTTCCCTCTATATCAGGGCTAACATTTTAGAAATGAGACATGAGATCAATGTTTTCATTATTGTCACTCTAATATATGACTATTAGGGCTTTAAATATAGACTTAAGCCAATATCTACACGGCTAACACTTCTGGAAAGAAAAAAGGAAAAATTTAAAAAACAAACACCAGTATAAATTTGAGATGTTAGTCTGTAATCCTAACTTACTATTTTTATTATCTACTAGTTACTACTTTGTCAGCGATTTATTTCAAGCTTAGAGGTGTAAATGTGTTGTGATGGTCAAATAGTTCAGTAGCTGATTAAGAAGCTTTCATTAGAGGGAAAGTGAAGACAAACCATGTTATTATATAGATTAGAACTGATGTTGAATCAGAGTTTGTCCTTTTTTTTTTTTGTTATTTTTAACATCGAAAATGCAGGAAGTGTACGTTTCTGCTTTCTAGTGGAGGATGCTGACTTCTACAAGGAATGGTCATCAGTTTGGGGGTTGGCAGGGTTTCTGATCCGTGTTTGGTATGAGCAGGATAATCAGCAAGTATGTTGAGCACAGTCAGAACAAGCTTGCATCTCAGTCTAGGTAGATTTATAGGACATATGAAATGAGGAGTTAAGCATCTTTTCTTGTCTCTTGCCCTCTTAGATGAGGTGAGAGGACTGTGAAGAGTTGAAAAGTGCCTTTTAATTTTAGTGTGCTCTGTGAGAAGGATAGGAGGGGGTGATGTATTAAACTGATATGGAAAGAATATAGCTTTGCTCCAGCATTGTAAAAAGTCACTACTTCAGCAAAAGAAATAGTCTATATGCACACTATCCTGTACATTCATCCTTCTACAAGAGTTTGCAGTTCTTCGTTGATTTTTTGTTTGTTTTCAATCACATCTGTTTCAAAGAGACATTGCACACAACATCAGATCAAACAGTATCAGTGCATTGTTCTGCACAGATCTTTCATCGTTAAGGAAGTTTCTTAGTCCTTTGGGCTGAAGGCTCTAGCCGAATATTTACAATTAAGCTTCTGTAGTTTAAACCTGAATGTGCTAGTGAAAACTTTTATATTTCAGGCCGGCTTCTGGTTTAAATCAGGTCTAGCACCCATTGGTCTACTACTGGTGTGATTAAATACAGTTGTTTATAAAGTTTCTTCAGGCAAAGTGAATCACTTACATGTTCAGAGAAAAGGTTGTTTTTTTTTTTTGTTTTTTTTTTTTCTGACAATTTAATGCCAACTCTTGGGTTGTCCCAGCAATGAGAGCATCCCAGTGACAGTGCAGGACAAGATGATGATACAGTGTTTATATGCTGGCCTTCCCTAACCTCTGTCTGTGGCTGTATGGTTGGATATTTAATGTCTGACAGACCAGGCGTGCCAGTCATGTTCTTCTTGGCGTTTCTAAGATGTTCAACAGTGAAATGTTATTTAATGAAAAAATCTCATTTCATGCATGAAAGAAACAAGTTGTTTCTTTGCTTTTTAAGTATATTGCAACAACAAAAAAAGTGAGAGAGAATCCTAGATTCCTTTGAATCCTGCTTCCCAAAAGCAGTTCATGTTTTGCAGAAGAATTTGTCAAGGGTAGTCAGAAAATCTGTTAAATACGTAGCTTTAAATTGTAGATTACTTTCCACTTCCTAGCACCATGGTATAGGTTTTTTGTTTTGGTTTGGTTTTTTTTAATGAATATCACGACCAGAAATAATATTCTAACTTTGACTCATGTTTCCTTTGCTGGTATATTTGTCATCCATTGTGGGACAAATAAGGAAAATAAGATACCATATTTTTGTATAATGATTCTGTAATTAATCTTTAAAATTTCAACTAAATTTGGATGACCCTAATGAAATGGGATCTTTTCTTGCATATCTTGATGATTAATCCTTATTGTTGAAAAACCAGATGTAACTTAATGCTAACAGTGCAAAGATTCCAGACTGCAATCGTAATGGTTTGGGTTGTTATATAAGAGGTCTGCCCATATATTCCCAAATATTAACCTACTCATGTCCAAAAATGCAACTGATATCTCTCAGCAAGTTTTATTAAACATTAGCAACTATTATTGATCTATTAAACTATTATTAATCTATTAAACTATTATATAGTGTTACACTATAATATCATCCAGCTGCACTGAAAACTGGAGCCAGTTACAGAAGACATTTAAAACAAAGGGAGGAAGTAGCATTATTCCTCACTTTTTCTTCAGCAGGGCAATTATTAAAACTGTATGTATAAAAATTATTTTTAAAAGTGTGATGTAGGCATAGGAGGGAAGCTGCATCAGAGCTGTGATTTGGAACTTCTCTATGTGTTTGGCCAGGTGCTCCTGCTGATGAATTGTACAGGTGTCTTGCTGGTGGGCTTTAACCAGCTGCAGAAAATGCTCCTGGCTGGATTTGTGATTAATAGTACTGTGAGCCCTGTGCTGGAAATAATTGCAACAGTTCACTTCTGTTCAACCCTATGGACTCAGAGTCCTCCATTACAGTGTTTGCAGCTGTTCCCAGCTGTTCGAGAAATCAGCTCAGGGAGGAGTCAAGGAGTTTAGATCCATGTTATTGCAGTTCCTTTGATGGTAATGAATACTGTAGCTTCTTTGCTAAAATAATTTTGATTACTGTTCTGAATGCACTTTAAAATCATATGAGCTTAAGGCAAATATGCGGAAAAAAAACACAACAAAAAACACTACAGAGGAGTAGATCAGTGCATTGCCTTGATTTGCTCTACCTCCACTTTAACTACTGCTGCTAATTACAAACTATCTGTGAAAACTCCAAGTATTTTAACTAAATGGCATATTTTAACCAAGTAGGCACACTATATTGAAAATACTCTGCTTCCTAAATGAAATTTATTCTTCAAAAATAGTATGTAATTTGTTGCAATCAATACCGTTTCATACTTGAAATTTAGTAATTTTGGAATAAGTACAATAGTAGCATTCCTTATAACATATCTGATTTGTACAAGAGTTTGTGATTTTTAGAAAGTAAAGAATTTAAATCTTACATTGAGAAATACTAGAGGTACAAATTATGACTTCTTACATACTAATAATTTTGTATTTATTATACAAGTAGTATGCTTTTAGATTATTTTAATAAACATAGCGGTGTCCTAGAGAATCCTGTGCATTTCAGAGGAACAGCTCATGAATTCCTCTCTCCATTTTTTGGTCCTTCTTTAAGATGAGAAACAGTAAGTAGCATTATATTATAAATTATGTTTTATTTCTGATTTTTAAAAACCATGGAAAAAGATAGCGTCTGTGGAAGCCCCTTTGACTTTCATTTACATATATTTAAAATATTCTGAAAGTTATGACTCCTATTTATTTCCTTGGAAGCTACAGCAAAGAGCACAATATCACTATTTGATAGAGCAAATTCTTATCTACTAAGCAGTGTTTTTCAACACAGTCACCACCAATAGCTATGCATTTTTACTAGTGATAAACAAGAGCCTGCATGTAGTTCTCACAAAAATCTGCATCAGCAGAGGTGACCCGTTGTCACCACTGTTGAAACACACCACCCTCTGCCACACTGTACTCATAGCTGCTTTTTGGTCTCCAGAAACATTCAACAAGCATTGATGAATCATAGAATGGCCTAGGTTGAAAAGGACATCAAAGATCATCTAGTTTCAAACCCTGAAAAGAGCAGGGTTGGCAACCACTACACCAGGGCCACACCCAGCCTTGCCTTGAATGCCTCCAGGGATGGGGCATCCATAACCTCTCTGGGCAACCGGTTCCACTGCGTCACCACCCTCTGTGTGAGGAATGTCAAATTGATTCTATTTCCTCCACGTGGAGGAATTTGATGACACACCTTTGCTTCCATGTAAGACACCATTTTGTCAGACTACCTCTGTGCTGCCATCTGTTGCTATATGGCAACAAAATGTAACGGAATGTTGGTGGGAAGTTTCGGGTTCTACTACCATACCATCATCTGCCTCTGATGTCATGGGCCAACATAGAAAAATGAAAGGCATTACTTTTGGAGCACGCTGTGCTGAGAGTTTTCTTATTATTATCCATAAGGACAGAAAGGTAAGGGCAAATACAGTCAGAAATTAAAGAATATCTGGAAAGGAATGTATCTGGTTCAGAGAATGAAAGTGTTTGCAGATGTTAGAAAGGAAAGGAGTGTCCAGGAGAAGACAATAAAGATCATCTGAGGCCTAGGAGAGATGAGGGTATTAATGGCTTGGCAGGATCCATGAATTTCAGCAGTTGGTGGGTTTGATCTGTGGATGTACTCCTAAAAATTGATAAGAGCTTCAGTATATGGGTTATTCTACAGATAGATGACCTATTCATGGCTAGGAAAATAGAGAACAGACTGGCTGAAAAGGCAAAATGTGATTCTAATAGCAACAGCTAATGCTGGAATGGGAGGCAGGGGATTAATTTCTGCTGTGGTTGTTCATCTCTCACAACCCAGGGTAAATCACTTAACAGAATTTATCGTGTACTGATCCAACCATGAAGCAGATGTTTTATTTCCCCTCTTCACACAGTAGAGATGAAAACAACTGATCGGTTAAAGGATGGTATGGGGGTAAGGGCAACATATATTCCAGAGATAGAGATGTGCAGGGTGTGTCTGTGGCTTTGCTGGGTTCAAAATATCAGAATATGAATAATTAGAACAGTGATCTCATTTGGTGGTTACGAGCTGCATACATCTGCTAAATATTTGAAGAGGAAATAGTGAATAAATGGGAATTAGGAAATAAGCTGTCCTGCGTTCTAAAATAGCATTACTCTTAAGGAAGACATTGATTAAAATCCTTATTCCTCAACACTGAACGTTAAGTGGTGCTTGAATGTTTGGCATGGTCAATGCCTTTGGGATTAAGCTGTTCTAGGTTTTCTAAGGCACAAAATGAGAACCAGATCTGTTACCACATGTGAATAATGGAAAAAAACAACAACAACAAAAAAATAGTCTCAGAGTTCTGGAAGCCAGATACTTGGGAGTACATGAAATATTTGCTATTGCAGTGCAGCATATGGATATACCTGGCACCATTTCCTCAAAGACATCCCATATGTGTGCCATCTGTAATTTGTTTGCAGAAATGCTTACTGATTCATCCTAAATATGTAATCAGATCATAAAAATAATACAGAAGTGATTTATTATAAGCTAATGTTTTATTTGTCTATACGGAATGTCATAAAATCTAATTTCTTTTTTTTTTTTAACAGATGAGAAAGCTAAGTACCTGGATGTTACATCCAAGACTAATCAGGGAATTAGTTATATGTCAGATTTGACTTTGGGGATTGTGAATTTTAGAAAAAAAAAATTAAGCAGATGCAGACACTTTTAATATCTTGAAATGTATTTCTCAGATGTTATTTACAATTTTTTGAGTCTCCCTTGATGGTTATTATATTTTTCTTTTCTTGTGAATATGGATAAGTGAAGAATGCGTTTGTGTTTTAAGTCAATAATTGGAACGTGATAATAGTAAACTAGACTTGGTCCCATATCATGGGAGAAGGTACTTTTGTGACAAGTTGAAAGGAAGAAAAACAGCTCTGTCTTTGCTCTTGAAAATAATAGAGGTTGGAAATCCACTGGACTTTTGGAACCAACTCAAGTCCAGTGGTAATACCTTTGCACAGATGCTTATGTCTTCTCCCAGGAACACCAAATGAATTTAGTCCCTTGCAATTCTGGTAAAATTGAGGTTAGAATTCATGATGAAAGTTTTCAAAGGATTGTGTTCAGGAACTTGATCTAAGGGGGACTGCAGTAAATAAATCTGCTGCAGACTTTTTGTAGATTTTTATTTTAACATCACAAACATCAGGATGGTACCCTGCACTAAGGGGAAACATGCTGGGGATAATTATGAAATAGATTTGGAAATTCTGTTCATGTATTGATTTTTTTTTTTCTTAAAGAAGAAAACCAAATATTTTGAAAAGAGAATTGCATTGTTATTATATGAAAAATGAGATCTTAACTCTTCAGTTAGCTTATTTATTACCAGCAATCTTCTTCCTGTGGATTATGACTGGTTTTTTATTTCTTTTTTTAATCAACAGAAAATCCTCTCTTCTGAAGATTTCCTTGTTATTAATTTGTAAGCCTGGACTTGAAAAAAACTTTTCCAGTACAAGATCAGACTCTGAAATTACTTGTAAGTTAAGGAAGTGTTAAAGCATTTTTTCCTGCAAGCAGTGAGCCTTTGGCCTGAGGGAATGAGATTTAGGGTGCTTCAGGGTCCCCTGGAAGGGTCTGTCTCTCACTTCAGTTTTAATACCACTCTGCTTGGGTGGTATTATCTCCCGCATATTATAGCTCATGTAGCTTAGGCATATACATTAATTCAATTACATGAGCATCTTGGGAGCCTATTAGAGGCTTTTTCTACCCTGCTGTCAGAATGAGAAATCTTCATTGCTGGAAATGTAGCATTTTTGAGGTTGCATACATGCCGGCAGTTAAATCATAGCAGACAATTTAGTGCATATGCATCCATGTAATGCTGAAGATTGAAAGAATGAGTAGAAAATTAATCATGTTGCAAACCAAACAAACCAGAGGAGTAACGGCTTTTCTTGAAGTAAGTCACAAACTGAATATGAAATATTTTGGGGCATTTAAACAACAACAGAAGACTCTCCTTTGAGAGTGAGTTGAAGAATTCTTAACAGTGTAAGGATTCTAGCAGAAGCTGGTGGTAACACAATCATGAGCAAACAAGAAAGAAATATGTGAACTTCTGAACAGAGGGACAGTAATGTGCAGTACTGGTCTGGCAGTCCACTTCTTTTCTAAGGATTTGTAACTGTCTTTTGACAGGGTTGTCAACACCTTAGACCATAGTCTAAAATTTCTTTGTCTCAAACTGGTGTTTCTTCTTGCACTGTTTGCTTTTAATGTTTTGAAGATTTCTATTTAGGGGACTGCATTGATTTTGATTAGGTGCCTGTTTTTTTGGGCAGCAGAGATGTATTTGGGGATTCATAAGTAAACTAGGGGTGACTAGGTAAAAACCAAAAAGAATTAGAATTAAAACTTACAAAATTAAATATGCGTTCTGGTATACAGATGGAAAAAAATGATACAGTATATCTAGAAAAGGTTGTTAAAGCCTTTATCAGTCTTTACACCAGTTGAAATGGGAAATAAAAATGGACAGCATTTCCTTTAACTTGAAATTTATTGAACCACATACAGGTTTCAGTTAAGTTGTGAGCACTTGAGCACAACCAAATAAAATTGCTTTCTCTCTGCATGTTTGAGCCATCATATAAAAATTAAAAAATGACTAATATTGAAAAAAATTAGGTATTAACCCCTGCCTGATGGTTTCAGTGGAGCTCCTTGTCGTATTTCCAATTTAAATTAACTTCATTTTTTTCGTTGTCCTATGTCTTTAAGCAGGTGTGTTTTGGGCCCAAGTCAGTGATTGTCTAATTTTCTCACAAGACCATAAGAAAAGAAATTATATCCTTTACTACTCTTCTCTATCCATTCTATCAGCTTTGGACATTTAGACACTTACATACTTAATTTCCTGTTTAATCAGCCAGTCTCACTTTCTCTAATATTGATTTTTATTTTAACTAAATTGACTCATTTTCTCTATATGCTGTATCATGACCAGACTTTGCTCACCTATTTCAGTTACAAGTTTTGCTAAAAGCTGTAATAATTCACTTATGCTCCTGTCCCAGCACTCGTTGTCTTATAAATATGTAAGTACGCATCCTCTTACCATACTCTTTCTTGAGGGCTTCTATTCCCATCATAGTAGACCTAGTGCTCTTGTATGTAAAAAGTATGGTAATGTAGGGATGGTCATGAAGAGAACAGAAAGTCATAAACAAGACCTAGGTAGGGATGTGCAAAGTATTTATAAGGGCACTTTCAGTTGTTTAAAAAAAGCATTTCAGAATAAGTGAAGGGGGTTATTAATAGAAAAGGAAATGTCTGTGATATTATGGATATGCTTGAATAACAACTTGCCATTTTGAATGATAACTTCCTTTATGGAAGATGGCAACTAGCTGCAGCTGTCCTGTTGATGTTGCACTGAAGTTCTTTTGGGGATAAATAACTTATTTCTGTGTATGACATAATTAGAACTATGTTCACTAAATGTGGCAAATGTCTTTAGCAAAAAAGTCAATGCAGAACAAATCCTGATTAGCTAAGTTTTGCTAGCATGGTACCTTTTAAACTGAGGTGAATATACAAATTAAAGAATGGTGTGAGATTGTAATTTTACTCCGAGAGAATGAAGAAGTCCATATTTATCTTATGCAGTAATGTTTTTACTGCACTTTTAAAAATGAAATATATTTCTTTTGAGAGCTTTGACAAGTTAAAGGTCTAGAAGAAAACTTAAGATCCACACTTTAGTAGTTTTAGAACAATTACTCTATTCCAGTAAGAGAAAAAGTCACCCTTTTTTGTTTATATACATAGATGATTCTGCCTTGGAAGCAAATTGTAAAGTGACATGTAATTAGATGACATTTTGTTTTCCTGTCATCAACAGAATGTAAATTATTGATTTGCAAATAATGTTTCAGTTTGTTTTTAAAGAACATGACATATTCCAGAAATGATATGTGATAAACGTACTAAAGATCTAGAGCTTCTGATAATTTTTTCTTGGGTATATCAGGCCTACTTAGTGCCCTCAAATGTATATTATTATTATTACTTTTAACAAATTCCATCTGTGGATGACTGTATTTGCCTTTGAGGAATGTTTAGGATCTCTTGAATTTTAAGTAACTTCCTCAGTTGAGATCCAAAGTTATTTAGTGTTTATTTTGTCAGATCTATAAGCTACCCTATGAGAGGGCACATCCCCGCTAAACAGCTGTCACACAAACTACATGTGATGTGCTAAATGAACCAGAGAAAGGCTAGGAAGAAATTACATTGTGGTTTTAATGGAATTTACTGAAGTCTGAGGAAATAGTGGAGTTGATCTGCTACCTAGCCATTGTCTATAAACAGTGTCATTTCCAACACGGTGTATAACTGATGTTTGATAAATATGCAGCCAGTCCAATTTCAAAAAAAAGGTACAACTAGTATAGCAATTCTTGTCTAGTGCTTTTAACTTCTGTAAACAGTTTTATATGCCTATGCAGATGTATGAGTAAAAAAGTAAGTATGCATAAAAAATGGTATTTTATGAAAGCAGTGTGGTTTAGCTAAATGTTCCATACGGCTTTTCAAGGTGCCAGTAGTGCATGTTATAGCTTCACTTCTTCCTCTAGAAATGTACAAAGAGATGTGTAAAACCACCTATTCCCTGACCGTAATTGATATTTTGTAACTACATACAGTAGAATAAGACTTATCTTTGCAAGAGTACTAATCGTTGTCAATCAGTAATACTAATCAGTAACGACTTTCCATAAATCTCACCAAGAGCAATCGTGCTGCTCTAACTTGGGACTTGTTATAAAAAATTGCCTGGGCTATCTAATCTCTATGCTAGACAGAGCTGAAAATGCTGGCTCAAATTAGTTTGTGATAGAAGCAGATATCTCCATTTTGATGTGCCTGAGCTTGAAAAGATCTCCTTCAGCAGAAAATTGGGTAAAAGCTTAGTATGTCTTAATCCTAAATGTGAGATTCCATTTAAAAGTTTGTAAGGACAATTTCTATATTTATGTTAAGTTTATCTAAAGCTGCAGGAGCTCTGTCACCAGGAAACTGAACTTTACCTTCTCTCTCACTGTACTTTTGTTAAGGCATATGTCTCAAATCTGGCCCTTACCTCCTCCCAGAAAAACACAGGTCTTGGTACTTGCAATCTCTCTGCCACATTGGTATTGAGGTGGCTGTGGACCCTGAGTGGAAGGGAGCCCATCAAGTCATCCACAATAGGTGTGATTTGGTACCGTACTAAATCCTGTGTGTGCTCATATGCTTCGTATATACAATTTTTATGTGATTGTAGTGATGAAGCTTCCATGTTTTCCCCGGGAAAACATTTTATGCAGTTTTTCTTGATACTGTGTTTAAATTTTTCTTTAACCCATATTTATGCCATTTCTGTGTAGTGAATGACCATAATTTCCTTGACAATTTATTGTTTTTCTCTTCATATACATAAAATCCTTCCATACACTGCTATTATCCTCCGCATTTGCTACCTTTATCAATCCTATGTATATTTCATAAGCTATGCAAATATTACACTGCAGTTTTTGGAGTTTATTGCTTCAAGACTTCCAGGATAGCTGATACCTGTATGGGATTGGAATGTTGAGAATAGTATATAGAGAGGAAATCTGTCTATCAGTCCCTCTGATGTGGAAATAGCATTCCTGTGTATACACCTAATTCTGTGACTTATTGTTCTTCACTGCTTTTGGATCACCCCTCTTTTTACACTGGATTTTGATTTTTGCTAGAAGATTTTGTATTACTCCCATTTACACTGATACATGGTTTGTAATTCCTTCTGTATCATTCCCATGCTTATGACATGTCTGTCTCTGATTATCCATTTGTATTTTTAATATATATTAAAAGGATGAGTGCTGAAGATCTGATTAACAATTCAACCAGATTTCACAGCTGGGTTTTTATATAGTTTGTAACATATACTACACACCCTAGGTAGGGTGAGTGGGGAGGCATCAGGTGGGCTAAGGGAAGAAAATAAGCTAGTAGGAATATTTTCTTAGCAGGTTGTATTATTATTATTATTGGAATATTAATGTTAATATGTACATTTCTGGAATATCCAAGAATTAGTAATTTTAAAGATAAATATTTACCTATCATGAAGAAGTTCCACATGCCTGTTCACTTAAAAATTGTCCCAACTGGCTTTGTTGTACAGGGTGCTGAAGCAACAGCTGCATTCTTTCACACTCCCCAGCAGAGTCACAGAGCTTGGTAATTCCAGACTGAAATTTGATTTATTAAATATATATATATATATATTCAAATGCACTCATGAGAGTTGCTTTCCAGAGAGAGTGCATACTATTGTATACTGACTCATTCAAAAATCAAATAGCAATTAGCATTTTCATATTTATAATTATTAAAACATATTCTGAACCTCAAATAAAAATAAATACTTAAATTAGGTCTCTCTTCTTTTGACTTTCTGAAGAATGTTATGTTTTCACTTTGGATGAATTATAAAAATTATTAATTCAGCCTTGAACACTCTATTTCTCCAAATTAAAGCTATGTGTCTATTTTTCTTTCTCCAGAAAAAGGTGGTATTAAACCATCTTTCCCTCTATGACACCTAATACTAATCTTAACTGAGCATTGGGAAAATAAAACTTCTACATATATATGCTATCATAAATGTTCACTTTATTTTTTTTCTCCTGTATTAGGTAAGCATCCTCTTTCATATTTTGGCTCCTAACTTTTTTTTCTGAGTTTTCTAAGGAAATTCTGTGGCATTCTCTGTATTAAGTTTTGAAGACCAACCTACCTTTATGAGGAGCCTTTAAGCATTTATCTGTTTCCTTTAACTCTAATTCGTAACCACACTTTTTTTTATTGGGCTGTCGTAACTAAAATTGGTTGAGAATTTTCAACTCAGTAAGTACATACTTTCTTCCTAGTTTTGTTCCTGTTGAAAATAGTAATTCAAACTTGTCAATAGGAATATTTTTAATGGAAATTAAAAAGGCATGGAACCTCTTTCCCACTACACACATGCACACGATGCAATTACCGATGATTTTCATCTGGATCACCCTTGCTATTTGGGTGACTACCTAACTCCAGATTATATGGAAGGAGTATATTTAATAGTATATTTTTACCTGGTTGTTTTCAAAATAGAAAAACTAATAATTAATACATCAAGTGTGTTACCATTAAGTGTTTGAACTTTAATAATAAATCTTCATTGATTTCCAGTGTTAATCTTTTAAGCCTTTTAATATTTTATATTCAATTTCATATGCAAATAATCTTGAAATACATTGCAGATAAATCATACCTTTCAAAGGTTTCTGTTTCTGGATAGAACAGTGTTACAGGTATATCTTTTGTTTGTCATGAGAACGTGGAAATTATTGAGGCGTGCCCTAGAGAATAGTTTCTCAGGAGAAAAATAAAAATCAAGTTGGTATTATGTAATTGCATCTGTTTTAGTGTTGGCCTATAGTGAAGGCATCCAGTAGGTCTGTTCTGGAGATCTTTTACACCTCATTTGAATGCTTGATTGCTTATTTTCTTGTTGATTTGTAATTTCAGAACAACTTCTTTGTCTTAATAGACTTACAGCAAGAAGGCAATTTGTATCAGCACAGAACTCTTAGAAGACCAATATGTCGTCACTGTTATACCTAACCTCATCTGAGAAATTTACTCGAAATGAGTTTTTTCACACCAGCTAGGTATGCTAGTCATTCTGCCCAGCTAATTAAAACAGTTAACATTGGAAAGAAAAAATAAGGCATGATTCTTTGTGAGTCTCCTTTATTTTTTCTTAACAAAATCTTCACCTAATGTCTCCTATGGAGCATGGCACATCTATTACTTTATATTTTCAAAATCAAGACTATTTGCTTGTCTTAAATGTCTCAGAAAAAAATGTTTCCCATAAATGAAGGTACTGGACATTTTTTCTTTGTTGGCATTATGATAGCAAAATGGATTCATCTCACATCAAGAAAGTAACTCTAAATATAAGCAATTAAAAATAAATTTCAGGGTTCCGCTCTGTGAGCAGTGTTAAAAATATAGGTGAGCTATTGTGAAAGGGAAAACTAATCTAATATTTGTAGTGGAACAGTGCCTCAGGCCTTTGGTGAATTTTCAGAGCAATACAATCATGGGTTTTATGACCCTACACTTCTTAACAAGATTAGAAATAGACTATTTGTTACTGACTAGAAACTGAGAGAAATTGGTGAGATCAGTGTGTAGTTACTCTGATGTATTTAAGAGCTCGACCAATGAAAAGTACTATGTTTTTAATGTCAGAATACTGTAGACCCTAATTTGATTTATATGGTTTTTGTTTTCTCTGTAACTGCAGCTTCTCAGTAAATATTATTGTGAACATATGTTCTGATGCAGTAGTACTATTGCTGTTTCCAAACCTGTAATAGGAGGAACTTTTGTGTAAAAAGATACAAGCTTTTACGAAAGGGCTTAGAGTTTCCCATCTGATTTACCCAGAAACTACTGAAAAACACAAACTAAGAGTAGAAAATTATGTTAAACAGGCCACCTGAAAGAAAAGTTTCAGGCCTCTGTAGTTCTAGATTGGCAGATAGCTACGAATTGAGGGAAAAGAAGACACAAGGTGTGGTACAGTCTTCTAAGTAAATATGGAAGCGTGAAGTTATCAAGGGCTGGCAGTTCTGAGAAAGTGCAACAGTCTATTTGTTTTGATTGTATGTTTTGTTGAGTACAAGACTTGAAAATTGCTGATGGTTAACTACAATACCACCTCACAATACATTTTAAAGCTGTATAATATTTTCTTTTTGTGGGCTTTTTTTCTTCTGGCAAGTGAAAAGGAATTATCTATATTTATTTTATTTATGTCTCTCAGCAGCTTCCTTATCTGTATGTACCATGAACTTGTTTTTGAATTCTGCTAAACCTCTTAAACTCTGAAATCTTTTACCTCTGGTGAAATACATTCTGCTGAATGTTTAGAGAAATGGCTTTAGTTATTGTTCTCTCATTGTTCCTCGTATTAACTTCAAATACCGTCCATTCTTCTGTTCCATGTATGCAGTGACTACCCACGCTAACATTGAGGAGCTAGTATTATTTTGGAAATAAATACAATCTATGCAACATTCGTAACTGTAATTCAGTTGAAATCTTTCCTATCTGTTACGTTTCTTTGCTTGGTGTAACAATACCTTCCTTTTATATATGTGCTTGGCTAAATAAATCATCTCGATTCCACTGTTAAACTTTACCTAACAATTAATTGAGCCCACAAATTTCAGGTGTTGAAATGACTCGAGCCTCCTGAGTTGGTTTTTATGTGAAGTTTCAGGTGAGATTTCTATGTCCACTTTTTTCTGGATACTTTTCAGGGAATGTGTCAGGGGAACTTCAAATATGGACAGGACATTTGCATGTGCACATGTAAAAGGAAGGTAAAAGTATTTGCGTTTTGGTTTTTTTTTTAAGACGACTCTTAAACTTGTACTGATTTCCTGTGCACTACGGGTAAAGCAAACTCTATAGAAAAAATGAGATGTGTTTTCCTTAAAAAAATAAAAAAAATTAAAAAAAGTAAAAAAAAAAATAGCTTAGAAACTAGTGAGCACGGTACTCTGATGCTTTTACTTAATCTTTACTTAATCTTGAAACTGACAATTAAACATGGGGTAAGAATGCTCTGTTTTAAAGGTCTCAGAATATTCAACTCAATAGGAAATATGCCTTAATAAAAACTAAAACATTAATATCTTATTGCACATTTTACTAGGTACACAGTTTCACTGAAAAGGGGTTTCTGAACCCACAAAATTACAGGATAAAACAGTTTGCTAAATCATCTTGACTACTGCACAAGTGCACCAATGTAAAACGGCAGAAATATTGTCTTTTTTAATATCTAATATGAGTATTGTAGAGTTCAAATTGCATGTAAGTTGTGAATGCTCTTCTAAGAGTTCATACATAAATAACTGATTTTCACTTAAGGGTAAACATCCTTCAGTTCTGAGATAGCCTACTGCAAAGACAATCCAAAGTGCTCTGCCTGCGCACCTATTCTTACAAGAGCTGTAAACAATAGCAGAGAAGAAAACCAAATGATTTCAAAAAGATATTAGCCAAGCTTATAAATATGAAGCTACACAGAAATCTACTACTAAAGTGGTTAGCAAAAGCAGGCAGAATATTGTGCTTTAATATCATATATATTGTTTACGTTTCTGGTAATGCTTTTGTTAAAACCAGTTAGAGATAGAAGAGTAGCTGGTGTTCAGAGCTTTTATACCAGTGCCTTGTTTCAATTCGGGAAAAACAGGAAGCTGAAATAACTCTCCCACATCTCAAACATGCATTTAAAACTTCAATGTCTGCTTCTTAATGCTTTCTGTTGCTTTAAATGAACCTTTCCACTGAAATGTCTCCCTGTACATATCATGAAAGGGTTTTCGTGCTTTTTAAGTTTTGTTGAGATGGATATACTTGTGAAGATGCTCGATTTTCAGTGGAGTGGGACTTCATTTATTACTGTTAGCCTGGGTGAATTGTGCATACATTGCCACATAACTGGATAGCCTTCAAATCTGAAACTGTGCGTTTTGCAATTTCCCTTTCATTGTGAATGTTCAGAGAATACAGCTGCTACAGCGGAGGGAAACTGGTGGTTGGCTTCAAGCTTTTCAGCACTGGACTTCTGTCAGTAGGGATTCTTCCCTTCAAGTCATTCTTTGTAAAATAAGTTTATAAACTTAAGATGTTCAGGTGCTTTTTACACCCCAAAACACCCAGAAGGATGTGGGTGGTAGAAGGCTGTGTTATTGTTGCTTCATTTACTTAGATCTTGGTTTACAGTGTCAAGTAAATGGAAGGAAGCCACTGCCAATTTTTTTAACCAGAATAGCTAGTTTTCTTAAATTATTTTTAATACATTATATTTACTTCATTAAATACATTAAGTATTTGTCAATCCCACTAAGGGGATGAATCTTCTGGGAAAAGAGAACAGAAACATAGCTTCTAGAGCAAATTGGAGAGTAAGACCAGTTGTAGAAAATACCTGACGTAAAATGTTTTTCATTCCCAGTCCAAATTAGCACTTCCATCCTCATTATCAAGTAGAGCAGAACTGTGCTCAGGAAAATGGGCAGAAGTGGTTGCTGCTTAGTATGACGTCTTTCCAAATGGTATAACATGGTTTCTTCTATGCATTACCTTCTGCTGCTGCCACCCCACTGGATGCTAGTCCCAGCAGTGAGGCTAGTGTTGGTCTCAAGGCAAACTTCCACCGTGTGAAAGCTGGCCCATCTCCAATTTTTCCTTTACGTTCTGGAGAGGAGGAGAATGAGAAGGGAAATTTCTTCTTCATAGGAAGTTAGGCATAGTGAGAATTTCCAGGTTCAGAAATAGAGTTTTGTTTGATGCTGGAGGACCCTATGCTCTGCACTTGTGGAAGATACTAAAATGCATGAAAGAGAAATTGGAATGTGAATGAAGTGAGTAAGTTTGAATGAAATTTAGTAGGTGCCTTCTGAGGGCACTGAAATTCTGCTATGTCCTTGTGTGGTTCATTTAAAAAGTTGTTTATTCTTGATATCAGGTAAAATACAACTTTATTCATTGGTAAGCAGAGCTGGATTATGACCCTAATGCAATACAAATTATCTTGTAAGCATCAATGGAAATTGTTACTCCCAACATTATGTAAAATGCATGCTAGCTTGCTAATGAGCAGATTTAATCTGGGCTGTAGGTAAAATAGCTTATGTATGAATATGTTCTCCTAAGTATTTACGTATAAAGTTTGTTTCAATTGTAAAATCTTTCAGTTTAAAATAGGTTTCTGGAAATCTGTCGAGTACAACTTTGCTCTTTTTTTGGCTTCTGTTTAACGGTTTGGATAGGTCACTTGACTCAATAAAATATATCATTTCAACTTGAATCTACTGATTTGTATTACATGGCTTATCTAACCTTTGCAGTTCCAGGAGTCCAAATTTCTTCCCCTCCTTTATTTAATATAAGTTGTATCAAGTCCCATGGGTCTGCCTGAGTGACAGAACCTCTCTTGGTTAGAGGAGAATTGACAAGGAGGCATAGAAATTAAAATGATACAAAGAATGAATGAAATGACAGAAGAGCTCTTGCTCCTCTTTGCACACAAGGGATTTTAATCACGTTAGTGTGATCCATGAAGTTTTAAGTCTTGATGTTTCATAGGAGAATTAGTGAGTTGCAGACCTGCTTTCAAGCATGGTACAATGTCTTGATTTCAAATAAGATGTTCCTGATAGCTGGAAGAATGCAGTTTGTAGAACTGTGCCTTGAAGACTTCATTAAAATCAATCTTCCAGTGTATTTGGCGCCTGCAATAAAATAAAGAAATAAAGAGTAAAACAAAACAAAAAAAAGTGGTGACAAATTACAATGGTAAGATGAAGTATGGGAAGGGAAGGCAGAGATCCAAAATAAATGCAATGCTCAAAATGGCAGGTATTCTGGCTAGGAAGCAGTCCTGTGTTGCCTTTGTCCATGCTACTTCTCTCTCAGACTTTGGCTGCTTACCCAGCAGCCTTTGAAAATGTTGCCCCTTCCTATAAGAGTGATTTGCTTCATCTGCAGCGGTTTTGGATCGCATCATTTTGTAGCACATTTTTTTAATGTCCGTGGACACTAGTTCCTAGTAATTTTAAATTGCTGGATGTGATCTTTGGCAGCAACCTGGAGGTCAGAGTAGAGCAGATGTCTCCAGCAATGTTGTTCACTTGGGGCAGATCAGAGGGCAGGGATACAGATGGGTTCCTTACTTCTTAGTCTCAAGTTTTGGCAGATTTTTAATATACATTTATAAGATATTATATATATATATATGCTGGGGTAATGTGTTGTGATTGTGTAGACGTTTCTGTACATGCAGACTAAGCTGTCTTGACTAGTGAATGCAAGCCAAAGTTTATTTCTGTTTTACTTAAATCCTAAATACTGTTGTTACAGAATACCTCCAGGCCAAGGAAATTTTAAGCCTATTGAAGATATTTTGAGGTTTTTGTTAAATGAAATAACTTACATGTCAGACTTCCCTTTTATCTCTGCTTCCTGAATGAAACACTTCAATGAAAATGAACACAGGTGAATTTTTCCACACATTGAACTCCTTCATTATATCTTTAATTACAAATAAGTTATCCTCTACTTGACCTATATTATTTTTTATCTGGTTTTCTCTTTCTTTTTTTTTTATTGGAAAGGAGGAGATAGTGTTCTGTACAATAGAGGAATTACACCAGTTACATTTAAGTTCATTTTGAAAAGTAATAGTTGAAATTCTTTCCTGATGCTTGCACCTTCCATTCCCTTGATAGTCTTCCGAACAGGTTTTATGTGGAAGCTAGGTTTCATTTTGTTTCCAGCTGATGCTGCTGCACTTCTTTCTCTTCTTTTACATGCTGTGTGAGTCTGATTCTATTTTTGGAGTTTAAGTGTGTTTCTATGCTATATCAGAAACAGGCCCAGATTTTTAAAGCAATTGGATGGGAAGCTGGGCAAGGAAGTGATTAGAGGACATCCTGGTTTTAGTCACCAGTGTGTTTTTCTGGCACTGAAAGATTAAAGTAAATACTAGGAAAGGATGCTAGATTTGGCTTTCAGGTTTGCACTGTTCTTTCTTTCAGTACGCATCACTGTCTGAATCTCAGACTGCATTGCTTTATTTTCTTTTTTTCACACATTTTGCTGAGAAGTAAAATCTGACCTATTGCTAATATTCAGTCCCATTGAATTCTGTCATTTAATTTCATGTACAACACACTCATCTGTACTTTACAGATTGGGAAGAGGTTGGCTCACTCACACCTCCATACAGTCTGATTACAACCCCCTTTATGCTCTATCCCTGTATGAGCTATTTATGTTTTTGCCACAGTAGATGTTTACAGCTTGTTACTGATTAATATTCTGCAACTAAGAATAAAGCAGAAACGAATGTGATGATATAATAACTAATCAATTAAATTGGAAATACCTGAAAAAGGAGTCATATTTTTATTATGGAGAATGAATTACATGAGGCACAGAGTGCCACAGCAGTTTCAAGAATATTTTTGCATTCAGCAGACACTAAAAAGAGTAATCCTCCCTTTTTATTTATTTTAGCTGCAAAAAGTGAATACATGGTACATATATGTAATTGTGACTAGGTTGTAATGGTGCATTCAGTCTATATAGACTATATGTAATATACATATACTATATATATACACTATATAACTATGTATATATACTATATATATATTTACTGTATGAACTACACATATATATATAAAAGCTATTTATTTTGACTGGGGGATTGAATTACTTGATATCATCCAGGAAATAAGTCTGTGCTCTGAGATTGTGTTCTGAAGGTTTTCAGTGTTTCTCCCCTGTTTTTTTTTTGTTTTTTTTTTTTTATGTAAACTCATTAATTTACAAATGACAATCCAAATACATGAAGGGTGTCAATACATGTGTGAATCATGCAGGGAAGAGTATCTATAGATGTTCAGCACTCCACACCACTTCATTCCAGGACTGGGTTTATAATCTCTCTAAAAGTAAAAAATACCTAGCCACTGCACCAGTTTGAAAATTAAGATATGAAAGAATGTGGACCGAATGATTTAACAAGTGAATACATAGTAAATGAACCGTATAATGTATTTAGAAAAAAAAAAAAGCACAAGATTAAAAACAAACTACTTTGGCTGTATGCATTGTGTTGTTACACTGGTTGTAGGTAATGCTAGATTCAGAGACAGGTAATGTAGAGAAGAAAATATGATAGGAAGGTAACAATCTAAGACAGAAGCCAGACTTGATATTATTTCAGGTTCTTAATTAATTATTTCCCTAGTTTTTAGATACTGTATTGCCATGTCATTGCTTACTTAAAGAGAAAATCCAAGTACAAAGTGATGAATGTATGTGGTGCCTTGAGTATTGCTGCTGGTAACCTTGAAAGTTTGATTTAGAATACTATACTCAAATCTAAGAATGTGTAGACTATCAAAATCTGATTAAAAAAAAAATACGGGTCTGTATACTTGCCATATATTTGAAACAGTAACAGGAAAGAACTTTATTTTTCCCAGAATATAGATGACTTTGATTTTTATTTTTATTTTTTTTCCCCAAATCAAAGCCAACCAATATTAATAGACTTCTAAAAATGTATTTCTGGTAACCTGGAGAAAGTGCTGCTACCTCAGCATTCTGGTTTTGTTTTGTTTTGTTTTTTTTTAGCATATTCTAAAGAGAAGAAGCATCTTGTTTCATAGACTTGTAGGGGGAGTTTCTTACATGTTGGCAAAGTAAAATTTCTTGGTAAATTAAGAAATAATAAAAAAAAAACAAACACCCACAACAAATAATTTGTTGCTCTATAAAATCAAAACCTTATGGTAATCCTGGCAGTAAAAACTTGAATAGGATAGCTTGTTTTAAATGCAAGTGAAAATATCTGTCAAGGGTTTGTTTTTGTGCTGGTTCAGCCTGGTTCTGTGACTAATGGGGTGAGGGGACCTGCGCCCTGGGAGAAGGAGAAGGGGGAAAGATAAAATTTAGATGGGGGTAGAAACAAAACAGCAGCAACAAGCTAAGTGAGAAAACTAATTTACTAAATATGATAGTGGAAATCAAGATAATACAATATAATACAACATAATTGTAATTGAAGTTAATAAACAAAATAAAATGAGAGTGAGGGTGTCCAAAACAGAAGACGTTTTTCTAATGCTGAATGTGGGATGGCTAGAGAACACACAATGCAGAGCTGAGCAGTAAAAGAAGGGGCTGTCTTGTGACTCACAAACAGTTTTAGTTTTCCTTCTAAATGGAAAATGGAATAAGAACAATGAAAGTCTTCTGGGAGATGTAGTTCTTCTTCTCTTCTGAGAACCAGTACCCAGAAATATCAACAATCCATGGAACTGAAGCGTTAACTCTTTAACTCTTCATGCACTACATGATGTGATGATGTGGAATACTGATAACAAAAAAATCATAAAACAACAATACTTTCTCAAGTACTGCAGTGACTCTGTGGTGCTGCAATAACAACATTTATCCTATTACCTTTCCTTGAAGAAATCAGTGGTTGTAGAGTCTTCATCTACTGGTAGGAAGCAGGAAGGATGTGTCAATCTTTCTGTAAATTTGATCTGAAATGGTATATTCCTAAAACAAGTTAGTATCTCTAGTCACTCTTGGAAAGTGGTTGGAGCAGGAAGAGGAAAAATATTGATACTTGTGACTCTGAATTCCAAGACCTCTGCTTAAAACTGTTACCAAAACACTATTAGTCTTCAGAGTTTTATCAGTGAGTAAAGTGAGTAGTTAGCAATAGACTGGAAGGACCAGATAAAATTCCAGAGTACAGCGTTAGAAGCTTCCTAAGTTTAGACACAATCTTATGATGAATCCCACACCTAGGGGCTGAGAATGGAATTGGCTATTCCAGAAAGCATATAGATTCCAAAGCTGAATATAAATGTATGTCCTGCTGTCAAATTGAGATCCTTTACAAATGCCTGGGGATTAGCTGTCTAGCCTACCTATCTGAAAGAAAAAAATCATTAAATTGCAGTATGTGTGTGGGAGAAGTTGACAAAAGAAGAGGCTAATATCGTTTTGCCTTTTTTTTGCCCTCAAAAATGTCTGACAACATATTCTGATGTCTAACTGCATCTTCTGCAGTTTTGTTGAATGGACTGATAATAATTAAAGCAACTTTCATAAGAAGGAAATCCATGTTAGTATTCTGTCTAATTAAATTCTATTATTATTATTTTCAAGGACTGGATGACTTTAACTGGCCTTAAGGGACAAAATGGTAGCTCAAAATAAAACTGTTAAATTAGAAATTTGTCAATTTTAAAATTCTTCTTGAAGGAAGTTCCTACATTTAAAGCTAATTTAAGTCCTAATTCTGTTTAGAATCTATATTTGAAAAGAACTGGAGTTTACGGGTGGAAAATGCATAACTATGGCTGAACAATAGCGTATCTGTTTTTTTATGGCTTTATTTTCTTTTGATGTATATCAAAACTGTGTAGTGTGTTTGTTTTTACCTCATTTGCAGGGCAGTTTTTTCTTCTTATTTCATACGAGTCTCTTTGATAACCCGTGATTTTTTCCTGTGTGCGTATCCACAGCCAGAAAACACTGATATTAGACAGTTGCTTGTCTGGATTTGTTTTAGTAGTTTTATGGGACTGCTGGTAAAATAGGGAAAATAATCTTCTCTGATTCATTCTACTCTTTAAAGGTAATCAGCTGAAAAGACTTTCTGTAACAATGATAAATGCCCCATGCTGGTAAAACCACCAGAAGCAATCTACTCAGGATTAGGGAACTGCAATTGGAGGATAGGCTGTAGCAAAGGAGACAACTCATTCATCTACCATTCCTAAGAACGAAATTGTTTTGTACTATGAGATTCAAAGTCCTCATAGTGTGTAACATCAAGTTGAGAAAAAGATGGAAGAACTCTATGATTGACACATCCAACTGCCTAGATGTACAGATCCTTTGTAACAAAACCTGAAAATACTTAAAGAATCATATTTCTTAAACTTGCTTTTCTTCTCCTGCCTGTTTTTGCAGCAGTAATATTAGTACCTGGTTTCCTTAAAAGACATGCATTTTGCAAAACTGACAAATCTACAGCAGGGATAATCCATGTTTGCTTGTATCCAATAGAGCATAAAAAATTTTTGCTAAAAACTGCCTGATCTAACTGGACCATATGCATTTTAACTCTTTTCAGAAGGACGTTGGTGTCTGTGAACTCTTATTGTTGCTGCTGCTTGTTCTGACAAAGAAACAGTTTCCTTCCTTTGTGTAGTTACTGTTGTGCTATCTTTCAGACTCTCTACTTTTAACGTAGGTATAAAAGTTAACGTGTAACTTCAATTGGGGAGAGCTTGGGATTTCCTGATTTCAATATTCTTAATAACTTCCTTCTGTACAACTGATCAAAATAAATAATGCTTTATGTTTGGGAAAGTTCATGCGAGAAGCTTATGGAGAAAAGTGTAGTAACGTTTGTCCTGAAAGGGGAAAAATATTGTGGATCAGAGTGTGAGAACTGACAGAGATACTTATGACATTTTTCATAGCATCTGGTCCATTTTTTTTGCTTGCTTTTCTTAATTAAGAGAAGCAGGAGAACTAGTGTAAGAGAGGGAAAATGAAGTTCATTTAAGATTTTCATTAAATTTAGAAAGATATGCCTGGAAGTGAAAAAGCATTTCATGTGATATACCCGCCTATGTATATCTACAGTAAAAGCTGGTCTTCAGATAGGGAATTGGTTGTTCACGCTTCACTAGTAGAATATCAAGCAAACTAAATTGCAAAGATTAGAATTACATACATATTATTAAGCTAACTGAATGGCCAGTCTCCATTGGCTCTTAATATGTAAGTACTGCAATAACAGAAACTTAATACTGGTATCAGAATGTTATATTTTCACAGCATTTTATTTTCTTAAAGTGTTTTGCTGTGCTGTGAGTTTATTTCTTCTCCCCAAAAAAAAAAAAAAAAGAAAAAATGTATCATTAGTTTTCTCATATGTATGTTGCTATGTCATTTGTAAGAATATTCTTTGCTAAAGGACATTCTCTGAAAAAAAATCAGGCAGGGACGACGTCTTCCTTGGTGTGAAAGAATACTTAATAACAGAAAAGTTGTCTGGTCCACCTAACCTCTAATCTGAAGTTGAAAGATCAAACTGAAGAAATGGATAATGTGGCATTAGCACTGTAAGAGGTAATGGCCTGCTCAGATATACATGTATACTAATAGTTTTCTGAAAATGTAGGCATTCATAAAAACTGATGATATTACATTCATTGCCAATAATTGTAAGTCTGTCTGCATGCATTGGTTGGCATGCTTTGGCCTTTTGGGGTTATGGTACAAAAAGTCAGTGCTGATGAGACATATTTGCGCCAGGAACTACAAGAAATTAATTTTCAGCATTGATCGGTGGAATGCATCCAAGCTTATTTCAGTAATGAATAAAGAAACTCCGAACACTGCAATCGTTAAAACTTGCAGTTCATTTTCTGACAAAGATACTTGTAACAATTCAAGCTTGTTAAAAGAATCCAGGTAAGATTAGAGGAATAGGTTTTTAAAAACTAGAACTCAGACAGTAGTTTTCATAGATGAGACATGGTTTGGGGAAGAAACTCTTCAATACACAATGTTCTTCATGACTATAGCATTTTAATGCTCTCTCTTCTCTATGTTAATAAACGAAACTATAGAAAATGTACTTCAGAACTCAAAGATTATACTGACCTCACTCTTTGGGATGGTAGTTCTTTATGTTCCTTGATTAAACAACATACAAGTCTGTGAGATCTAGCACAGCCGTGGAAACTGCTGCAGCCATGAATCATAGCAAGTCTTTGCAAGTAGATGCAATACCAACTATTGTTTTCTTATGGCATTAAATAAAAGCAAATCATGAGGAAGTGTGGTATTTTTGAAATTCCAAGAAGACTTGATCAGGAAAATATAATTTTCGCCTGGATATACAAAGGATTAGGTGTTCAGAGATATTCTTGTTTGTATTGCTTCTGTTTATAAGCTGAATATAACATGAATATAATCTTTCTTTTCTCTCTGTGGATACTCGGCTGTTGTCTGCCAGTAGTGTTGTTTAATGAAAAATAAATAAATAATATTTTTTCCAAAAGCATTCCAAAAAAACCCAGAACGCTTACTTTGTGAGACAGCTGAGTCATTTCTTCCATCTCTGACCTCAGGACAAAGCAAATAAGAAGCCTTACATCTTAAATGTCATTTATCTTTATTCTCTATCCTTAGTAGAGTTTCAGGTCCACCATTTCACTGAGATTTGCCGGTTAACTTCTCAGTATGTTGGTTGTTGCATACCTTTTTAAAAACTAAAACATCTTTCAGTTTGCTACAGAGAAACAAGGGCTCCCCTAACATCGCTATTATCAGTAGAAGTGAAGTAGTTGCATGTTGTGGTATCTTAAAGCTCGTCTGTTCACTTTTTAATCAGATTCCCCAGAGCATTGAAAGTACTGGACTAATGAGGAACAAAAGTGAGTATGTCATCTGAGCATGCAGGTGAGGAGGAATAAAATTTCCCATGACCCCAGTAGCATTACATTGTCACTTCCACAGAAGGGAAAATATGGTTGCCTCCTCAGTATAATCAATGCATAAACACCTAAGTGGCATTTAAAGAAATAAAAACAAAACCTCAACCTGTGCATCTCCTGTTTCAAATTCAGTAACTGAATACAAAATGCATCTTTATGAACAAACAGGCATCCAGAAAACTGAAAATTTGATGGGTATTTTATTTTCAGAACCTTTTCTTTTTTTTATGATTATGTTTCTTACAATTATACTGCTGACTGTTTGTATCTGTCAGCAAGATAGCAAAACCAGCGCAGGTGTCAGCAGTCTGTGCCATCTGCCATATTAAATTGTGCATGGTGCTATTTAGTACAATGCTATCATCTTAATATTCCAGATACCTTAATGAGTTTCTCACTCTAATTAAATGTGCAACTTGCAGAGATCATTGGATGCCAGATTGCAGTGGCTGGGAAAAAAAAGCTCTCCTTTTTCAGGAGATCTTTATGGTGGTAGAGGCATATTTTAGTTTTTAGTACTTAAGATCACAAACAAAGTAATATGTGATTTCAGATTTAACATATAAACAAACTCCTAGAACTACAGACAAGTAAATTCAAATAAATACGATAATGTCTTTCAGATAGCAATGATAGATCAGGAAGAACCTGAAGGCTGAAAGTGACAGTGCAGCAGAAATGGCACTGATGCTGTTATAGTGTAATCTCAACTCCTGCATTTCTGAGGAGTGCCTGAGGATGATGATTCCAAAGTGGGAAGGGATGGGAAAACCTGATAGCTAGCATCTCTACTCTGGTGCACAGAAACAGCTTCTGTCAAAGAAAATCAACCAAAACAGAAAAATGTGTGGTTAAAAACAAGAAGTCCTTGCTTTTCTCCAGTGCTCTCAAGGTATAATATGCTTTCTGTGTGATGCTAACTAAAAATTTGCATTGTTTTGTTGGTGTTGGGTGTTGCACATTTCACTTACTTTACTCAAATGTTGGTGTTGGAATACAGATATAATGTTTTTATTGTAAGGATAAACTTTATGGAAATATAGCAAGGGGAGGAGTACAAATGGAAGGAGATAGAAGCAGGGTTTTTTTGTTGTTTATTTCTGTTTTCTTTGTTTCATCTTTTGAATAAAAATTCAGAGTTTATCTGGATAAAAAGCTTGCAGGTAATGGACATTTATGTGTGTATGAGGTGAATCAGTAAAAGCTTTATGTTCGTGAGTAATAATGCTGAGAAAAACAGAGGTACTTGTAGTGGAATTAATCACGGCCAATAATATCTTCATGCTACATTGAAGACTTTGATTAGAGATCTTGCATTCATGATTTTTCTGGACCAATGTGTTGGGTCACTTATTTGTTGAGAAAGCTCCAATGTGCATTTATCCGCCAAATCAACTGAAGCACAGTTCTTGTCAAGCTGATCTTTTTTGTAGTTGGTTTTGAACAGTATACAAGAAATATGTATTTTAAAATGGTTCATATGGCCAGAATCATAGAATACATTAGGCTGGAATGGACCATAAAGTTCATCCAGTTCCAACCCCCTGCCACGTGTGGGGCTAACATCCACCAGCTCAGTCTACCCAGGGCCACGTCCACCTGGCCTTGAGCACCTCCAGGGATGGGGCATCCACAGCTTCTCTAGGAAGCCTGTGCTAGTGCCTCACAGCACGATGAGTGAAGATGAATTAATTTCTTAGTCAAAAATATTTCACTTAGCAGGAAGCTTTGCACACAGAATTGCACTGAGTCCATTGTACATTGTTCATACTTTGTACTGCAGAAGAAAAATTCTAGTTGCATGAAAGTGTCTCTGATTCAATTTAGAACTTCTCTCGTTTCTGTCTGAGTATTCAACCTCTGTGAATTCATTTGCGCACCTGGAAAATGAATGTAGCAATGTTTTTTCTTGTTAACTTACCTCCCATCAGTACGGAGAAGCCTGGTGATTTAGTATTAGCAAAGATTCTTCTCAGATCAAATGAAAGATGAAACAAGTATGAATAATAAGTGTCATTTGTAAAGAATTGATGGGAGCTGGGTTGCATGGGAAAAGGTATTTCCCTCCAAGTACTGAACACGTGGCAGTGACTTATTTGGATGATTGCTGGTTCTGATTCCTCTAATTTCATAAAAAAATATTTAGCCTCTCCATGCTGGCTGTTAAGAGTCAATTGTGCAAAACTTTATCCCTCAATCTGCAGAACAAATTTAAGGTTTTTTTTGACTCTTACTATTCTTGCCAAGTGATAAGCCTATAATCTACTGGTTGTTATTTGCTGATAAAACAGTCCATGAGGCATGCAATTATTTGTGGATCTGAAATAGAAAAGAGCATGCAACAATCTATATTTGGTGCAGCAAGATTGGCTCCCTCTTCAGATGAGAGGGTGAGCAGCACTATCCTCAGTGATATTTCAGTGAACAGTTTGTTGTTTTTAATTTAATAGCTCTACTGAAACAGAGAAAGGAAGTAAATAAATTATTTCTGAAGCACCTGAAGTCAATGTAATGACAAATCAGATAAGCTCATTATCCAGAGTAATAGTGACCTTTAGGAAATTTCTTGAGTTTGTGGAAATAAAACATGATTTGCTTGGAATGACAGAAATCTATACTATACACAAAGTGTTTTGTTGTGACTCTACACTTAAAGGCCATTCGTGTAAGTCCCTGGTAGGAACAAAATGGATAAAACAAATTTCTAATCAATTCAGAATCTTCCTAATATCTTGAGTATTCCTTGTGAGGAAAACATGAACAGCAAAAATGTCATTTTTAGGAAATGTACTGGGAATAATCTTTTTTTTTTATTATTTTTTTCTTTTCTAAAAGCAGATGGTAGATATTAACAGCCAGTCTTTGTTTTGAGCCATATTCTGTATGGCTGCTGCCAGAGAGAAAAGGAAATAAAAGTGATGGGAAATGCATTTGGGATTATAGGCAGACTTCTGATTGATCAGTTTTGTTTGTTTTCAATTGTGCCTTTACATTACTATTATTAAAAAAAATAAAGTAAACATTGTGGGAAAAGTACAGTGAAAAGCTCTAACGTGAAAAAAGTCTTAAGTAGTATAACTGCTGTTTCTTGCACAGGCAGAGTGAGAAAATACTCTTCATGTGTTTGATAAATGACATTTAACAGTACCACCTGCAGAACATGCGGGAAAACGGGTAGAATAGCTATTATGTATCCATCGTACATTGTCCATTACAATGTTAAATCACATGATAGGGCTTCCAAATGCTTTATAGGTATGAAAAGCATTGTCTTGTGATTGCAGGTAGGATGAAGTCTTTTCTTTTACTCAGAGGGAGACCAGGTTGAAATTGTAATGTAAAATGACTTACTTGTAACCTATAAGGCAAAAAAAAAAAAAAAAAATCCAAAGAATGATGCAGAGGTCAGTAGTATTTTTAGATAGAAATAACAAAGAAAAAGTGTTGCTCAACTGATAACTTTCCAAAAACAGATGGAGAATGGAAGAATAACTGTGCCATTTTCAGGTTGATTGTTGGAACTATGTTTCAGTGTTGTAGGGCTGGGAAGGACTGTTAAGACCATGCAAAGCCTACGTGAGTTTCTTACAAATTTGCCCTTGTCAAAGGGTGTGATGTTTCAGAAGTTTAAAATATTAGCCTTTTCCAACAGCTAGTAATGCAGTTCAAATATTCATACTTACTAAGCTACAGTTATGTGGGAGTCTGAAAGGTTTTGAGGACAGTTTAAAACTGCACTGTGAGTCGAGAGGACACTGAGGAGGTCTGTCATATGCTTGAGGAGCTCTCATTTGTATCTGCATCCTGACGGCCCCTAAAATCTGTTATTGCCATTGAGCTTCTCTTCAAGATACAGTCTCTCACAAGGGGACTTTCTCAAGCTCTCTGCTCAGATTGACCCACTGCACACATTTATAAATTATTAGCTGTCAGGACTTGAGCCTAGAGAAGTTTCTTTCAGACATCCTGTAAACTTCACACAGTTTGAGCATATGACAAACATAGTGTGTTCTTAAAAAATCTCCCATCTTACTGAAGTAAGAGACTTCTGTTGATTAATTATTCTCAGGGGAGAAAGTGCAATTGTAAGAAGCACAACTTTTCTGACTCTCTGCACTGGTTGAAAAGCAGGATCAGAAAGACTTTTGTTATGTGTATGTGTACAGACAAAGATAAGTGGATGTCGTGTGCTTGCATTTGTTTTACCAGAGTATGAAAACGGATGGTTTTAGTGGACTTCGGGAGGTGGGGTAGGTTAACCTTAAAATGAGACCAAAATGTAATTGCAAAACTAGTACAACTCAGAGCTTTGTATCTTCACTACAGATTTTGCAGATAGGTATTTTCTTTTTCTTGAACCAGATGGCTTCATTGTATTGGTTCCCATTTAGTTTGCAGGACTGATGAAAATAGTTTCATTTACTGCTACTGTCAGCAGTGTGCAGCTGAACCTGGGACTAGTAAGCTCTCATTATTTTACCAATAATAACACCATTCTTTAAAAATACATTTAATACTCTCAAACCCTAAAAACCTTGCTTTTCTTTAACCTTCTTAATGATTTTCTGGTTTAGTTTTTTCTGTGCATTACAGAAAAAGCCTGTTCCTATCCATTAGGGTGCAAGGTGTCTTGTTTGAACCTTGACAAACTATGAAGAAGGTATGAATGCTGCGAATGCACTGTGGAATTTGCAACACTGATAGATAATTCATACTGCATAACTCAGGATTTGGTAGAACTAGATTCAACTGAAAATTCAATGAAATGTGTTCTGAAATTAACTTCAGATTTTCTATTACCTATAAATTAAAAATCACTTATAATTTTCTAACTTGTCCTCTTTGTAAAATTTTGGAATGTCTTTTATTTCCTTGAGGTTATTTTGCTTCTTTTTTCTTGTTAGATTTTTTTTTTTTAGTCTAAATATTTTCAAATGTACTTACGAAATGAACATTTCTTTCTGCCAAATTTTAGGTTACCTTAGCCAAAGGAAAACTGTTCTTAAACTGTAGTTTGCACAGGGGACAATCTGAAAGTTTAAAAGGGGTCTTAAGTTGTGACATGCATTTGACTTTCACTGTAATCAGGATGATGAACTCTAGTCACCTGTAGACAAATGTGAAAAAGGGTGTTGTGTTGGTTGATAGGTGATATTTCCTCGCTGAATCAACCAACTTAAGAAAGGAGAAATGTTTAGGATAGGAGGAAAAGGTAAAATGTACTGTCAAAGAAGAAGCACAGAGAATAAACTAGAGAAAACCACTGCTGCCTTTTCTGTTCAAACTCTGTCATGTTTTAAGATCTCTTGACTTGTTTTATTATAAAAGAGTGAGATAGTTCCTCTCTGGGAACACAATACCTAGGTTCATCACCGTGAAGGCTTCTCTTGCATTCCTGCTTTAGACCTCAAGAAACTAGTCATTTTTTGTGTTTTCTTGTTTGTTTTTTTTGTTTGTTTGTTTGTTTGTTTTTGCACTTTCATTGTGACTGTGGGAAGACTGGGGAACAGCCAGAAAGAGATAGTACCAATATATCACTTTGTTTATTGAAAACAAAATTAGAATAAATTGTCACCATCTTCCTGAAAAAAACAAAATCATCTACAGTGATGCGTTGTGAATGCATGAAAGGCAAAAAAAAAAAAAAAAAGAAATAAGTTTCTGTATAGTTCCTGCAAAGTCTTTAGAGTAAGTCCATGGTACGGTAAAGCACATTTGTTTTGTACATAAATTGCAATATACTTCTCCTCTCCCAGCTTGACGCCTGTTGTCCTGGGATCAGCGTTTCTCATCAATTTAGTTCTCGCTGATTTTCCAACATTTATTTAAGGGTTAAGGGGAAAAAAAAGTTTTGTGATGACCATTGACTTGAACAGTGAGGAAACCAATCAAACTGTCAATGTCTTCTCTAATGTATAATTGAATATGTCAGACAAATCTAGGATATTTATGTATGCTTTAAAGAAAATCTGCAAAATGGACAGATAATAAATATCAACATTTTTTTCTTCTAATCATAGGTTTGGTTGAGTGCCAGTATCTTATTTTTGTTTACCCCACATAAATCCTTCTATACATCTGTAAAAGGGTGCCTATTTCACAGCCTACAGCTCTTTTTCAACCCATTAATTGATTTCCAGATATAAAAAGAGATGGAAAAATAGCATTTCAGAAGCACAATATATCTAAGGTCACTTCAGTAATTAAGAAAACAGCTTATGTTTTGATTTATACTTGAATTTCTTGATTAATTCTTATGGAAAGGAGCATTAAGCTGTCATCTTCATAAATCCGATTCTGATGTTCTTTATCTGAAGTCCTCACAGAACTTGTAACTTAGTTATAACAATAGTTTTACAAGTGAATAACAATGTTCTCTCTTAGGCCAAGTGGCTTACTATGACTATTTCCTGACACATCTTTTGTATTCTTTCACGTTTGTCACATGAAATAAAAAGATGTTGCTTTTCTATTACTTTTCTTAACTGTTATAATTACTTTTCTAAACTGTTATAAACTGTTGAGTTTGCAGTTATGAAGCCATATAACATGTTCATATTTTCAAATGTCCTCTCTGTAAGTAAGTAGCAGCAATTTTGTAATGACAGCATTTGCTAGTTGCTGGGAAAACAGAACATTATGATTTCTGCTGCACGTAAAACAGCATAGGGAATTTGAGACCTTCTATAAATATTTGTTGTTTGTTGCAAATTTACTAAGTGAAGTTAATTACAACAAAGCAAACATGGGGGATAGAGCTTTGATGTAATAGTTGAGTGACTTTTGTTGTGGTGTCCCATGGTAAGAGCTGTTTAGAGTTACTCCCTTACTGAAAGAGAAAAAAATAGCAAAATCAGCTCTGTAACTTTTGGCTATTTTGTAAACTGTGAATGCATGAATCAGACATTGCTAAAAAGAGGAAAAAAAAACACACAATGTAAATCACAAGAAGTGCAATTTAATACTCTTACTTTAATCCAGCTGAAAAACATTATTTTAATATCCTCAAAATGTTCAGAACTTCTTTAAACTTTTTTTTTCTTTCGTAAACTTAAGGTTATTAAAATTCCGAGTGTTATACACAGGTTTAGGTTTCACTGAATTAGAATGTTTTTGTTGTCTTAGTTGAAATGATTTTGGAATTTTATCTTTTAGCTTGCTTTTGCACTCTATATCTTCTATTTTGGATATGATTTTGCATGAGTGGGGGCAGGAAAACATTTCCTTTAAGTGGAAATATAATTAACTTCATTGTGTGCCTTATCAAAATGTTTCATAAATACATTGGATCTCCGACCTTCTTAGATGTAAGCTGGGCAGTTTTCCTGTTTCTGCCAGATGTTGAAAATGAGCATTCATAAGCCACTGCACTCATATGCAAGCTGGAGTTACTCTGAGGTTTCTTACAAGGAACCACAATCTGCCAAGAGGGATAGGAACAGAAGCACTGAAGAAACTATGCATTTTCTCCCACCACTGTTGTTGGAAAGCTTCAAATATGAGAGAATGTGTGTTCTGGCACACACAGGAGAAGGCTGCTATGTAGGCATGATGTGTTACTTATGAGGGGGGAAGAGGAAGGAAGCAGAAAGATGTTTCAGGTTAGAAGCATCTTTCACTTGGGAGAGATACTGTGCTAGAGTCATGGCTGTGGTACAGTAAGGCTTAATTCATCTGCCTTGCACTTTTTCCATTTTATTTGGTGTATGGGAATTGTAAGATCATGGTCTGAACTAATAATTGAGCATGAGGCGAGAAGTCATGGCTAACCTTGGGAGCTCAGGTGCAAGCTGTGCACCTGTGTGAACAACTGGAAGGGATAGACCCCAGGTCTACCCCTCCTTACCCTCTCTTAAGGGTTAGCAGCTGAGGGAGCAACATCTGTCTTTAGAGATCACACTCTTCTTGAGACATCACCTGTCTTCAGAAAGGGTGAGCTGCCTTATGTACTGCTTTCTGAAATAAATCTTAATGAATACCTTTATAAGCATGTTTCTGTCTTAATAGATGGCATTATCGTTGCCTGCCATTGCTCCACACTTGGGTACATGGCTAGAATTCTATCAGGTGATTGTTCTCATCTCTGAGAACCATCTCAACTCGTCAGTGAAACTGTATGTTGTTGTCTTGCTATGTCTGCTGTTGAAGCTCCTAGTTTACCTAGACCTTAGGATTTGAGCTAAATATATAGGGATTTTGTTTTTAGATGCAAGAAATGTTTCAAATCTCTGGTTAACTTCATCAGTCTGTATAAAAGAAACAAACGTAGTCCTTGTTCTTTCTATAGGTTATTTTTTTCTTATTTTTTAGCATAATAAACTGCAAAAATAAGCCTTCCATTTTGTACAAGAAAGACAGTGGAAATCCTTCCTAAGGCTGAACTGAACATTTGATTGTTAAAATGAATTACTGCTATATTTTGCAAGGTTGGTATTTGCAGATATTTTAATGCACAGCAGTACTAAAGTACGCAATGCCTAGTTTTGCCTTAGCCTTTGCTGCTTTATATTCTCTTTTATAAACTTTAAAAAACAAACCAAAATCCACCACCAGCACAAAAAAACCCAAAACACTGTAGCTGCCTCATTTTAAAAACCAAGATCTTACTTTTGACAGTTAATCAATAGGAAACAAACGAAAAGTAATAATGCATGACTTGAGAAATATTGTTTTTATATGTAGCCTGAAGCTAGGACTTGCCAATATGTTAAGATCAATGAATCTTCCCCTTTAGACTGAGGTTGCATCTAAATCACCAGATGTGTAAAACACAGAATCGTTTAGGTTAGAAAAGGCCTTTAGATGATCAAGCCTAACTGTCAAAAATGAACCAAATGCAGAACATTATGATGTGGCACACGAGGGCATCGTTGAGGATTATGTTGATTTCCTAATCTCCTCAGAATGAAGAAAGGCAAAAGGAGAGAGAAATTAAGGTATACAATTTGGAAATATCTAAGTGATGCAATCATTTTTATGATAAAGAAACTGCAAGTATTCTGTATGAGCTCCAGTTGATTAAGCTCAGTATTAAATCATCTCATGCAGAGGCAAAATGATGAACAAACAAGTAACCCACCCTAAATTCTGCTTTGAGTGAATCTGCTACACGAAAAGAAAAAAAAAAGAAAGAAGGGATCAATTCAGGGTTGCAAAGAGGAATCTTTGATTCAGCATCATTCACTCTTCACGTGGAATAAGAGAACAGGAGCATGATTTTGTGGTGGTAATTTTTTAGCCTTGTTAAAGGGTGGGGAGAAGAGGCAACCAAACTTCCAACCTGATGTTTGGAAATGGTAAACATAGCATGAGAACAAGTTGTTTGGGCTGTATACTGTGAGTACCTTGAGCAGCATTCCTCAAGTACATGGGAACTGGTTTTCATGGCCTTGCCTTCTGATAGCTATTCCTATGTGTTCTATGTGTAATCTCAATCCTGCTATTAATCTTAGTTGTTAAAATTAATTAGGGTATAGCCTCACCTAGAAAGTCTGTAAAACTTCATTTACATCTGCAACATAAAGCAGAACATTTGGCAGTGTTAATTGATGCAATAAAAAGACTTGTAAGACATCAAGAAACTTTCAAGTCAGTCTTCTCTACCTTATTTTAATGATGCAGCAAATGCTTTCTTTTTTGGATAAGATTGTAGTTTTATGCAATAAAAAGTGAACAGATTCCATTATTTTATGTCAAAGAACCCTCCAGAGAAGATAAAACTGTGGTTAATAAATAAGATTGCTTTTCAGTGACAATTGCTCTGTAGTAAAACATTCACTTTCTAACCTTCTCTAGGATGCTAATAATTTAATCAGTTCAATCCATGTTAGTTTCTGGCAGCAGTTTCTTTCCCATTAGGACAAAAGTAAAGGCAAGGTCTCTGTTAGGCAAAGAAAGAAAGAAAGCAAATAGTAAAACGTCCTTATTTCATTTGGAAATGATTGCTTTAGGCAATTAGGCACCTGCAGCACTGATCCTGTTAACAAACAGCGTAAGTAGCCCATGGTAAGACTGTTAAAACTCTTTTTTTTTTTTTTTTATTACCTTTCATTCAAATACTATATTAATGCACATCCACCGTAGCAGGAAATAATTCCCATGTTCATGGGCATGATTCCAGCACACCTCTGTCTTTGGTTAAGTATGAACCTGTTATGTGTTCCTGTGTCACACACCGTAACTTGCTCTAAAATCTTTAAACCCTTAGGACTATTGACAGAATTCAGGTCTTTTGTTTTGTATAAAATTGTAAATTTCATTGAAAATTTATTAGTTAATACTGAATGAAATACTGATGTGGTGTTTTCCTGTTCCTCAGTTATGCACAAAATGTATGTTTCCTACCTAGAACATATGCTTTACTGTAAGGCCTCCCCTTAGAATGAATATTCAAATTATACAGATTTTTTTCAATGTCATAAAAATATTCCATTAACTCAAATTTTCTGATATTTACATTGATACCTATTTAAAGTGATTTATGATTTCTATTTATTGTGATACTTAAGCACTTTTGCTTATTAAAATGTTTATAGAGCTGCAAAAATATACTTTTCCCCTGTGTTTACCTTATTTTGCTGCTAGCTGTATTCCTAGATACTTTGAAAGCAGACTTGATGTGACATTGAGGCATATCTATAGCTGAAATTAGTATTTCCCTGTCATTATCCCATTTGCCAAAGATTAAGTGCTTTTAGGAAAGGAGATGGTTTATGTGATTCCAAAGTGTTATATGCAAAAAAACACTATTCCTCATAAAGGTATCTGTGGAAGAAGAAAGGTAAGAGAACAGTAATTAGGAGTATTTCATTATTAGAAACAGAATTAAGTTGCTTTTGCTTTAAATTGCAATGGTGTTTAATCTAGATGGAAAAGAACCCCTGCCCATGTATTCAGAAAATGTTTCCATGATTTGTATATGGGAGTACAGACTATGGAAGGTTCATTCTCTGGATATTAGTAGCTGATGTTCTGTCTGCTCCAAAACATCAGATAGGATATCTGGTTTAATGATAATACACATGAATAAATATGAAGTTGATCATGGTAAAAACATTACTCAAATCAATTGCTGAAGAATTAAAGGACAAGATCACTGATACTGAGTAATTTTGTACTGTAGAACTTACAGGTTGTCAAAGTAGCTTAATGATTTGGATTTCACCAGCATACCTGATAACTGCAGTGCAATATGCTTAGATGTCTGTCTGATTACTTAGGATTGCAATAAAATCTTCTAAAACGGGACTAAAAGAAATTATATACTTAATAACTTAAACACAAAATTAAAAAGAAATCACACCATTAATTAAAGTGCACTTAAATAACCAGTGGTGGAGTTTTTTGTGGTTCTGGATAGTTCCATCCAGGATGACCCACCATAATTTATTGTATTTGTGGCTGGTTTGAAAGTCAGCCTGGCTGTATGACAGGTCTTTCTACACTGCTGATGACTTCTTTCCTTTCAGAGACTGAATTTTAAGAGTGTGTGTTTAGAAAGTGCTTGTACATTAATATTGACCTCTAAAATTGTACTAGCAAAACATTCAGAGTAATTACTGTTCCTTTATGCTAATATATGTTTTAGATTCAAAAATGATACAATCAGAAAATGTGTTGTGTTGACGTTTTGCATCTGCTTGGGTTTCTTTGTACCTTGTTCCTTTGCTTGTTTCTGACTTCACAAGCTGAATCTGCAGCAGATGCAGTCTTTCCTGTGTCTGTTGACTGGTGTCACTTACAGTAGTTGCAATACCAATCTCTGTGCTATCACTTTTTGTTGTTGTTGTGTCTGGTTAGTGCACATTAACACTTCATTTGGGATTCTGTGTGAGTTGAGGAAAAGGAGAGAAAAGAGCATGTCCTGCTGATTGAGGAGTACATCAAGGTTGGTGGCCAACAGAATAGAGTGTGCTGGCATCAGCTTCAGGCTGGAGGAACAACTGTTGTACCCCAACATAACAACAAATGTTCTTGCCCGGTTTAACAACAAAGTCTTATCCAGCAGTGTTCATAGTTTGAAGTATCCCCGGTGCTCTGCACATGCCCAGGTTATAACAGATGCATTGATTAAAGTCATGTATTACTTAACTGTGTTAGACAAACAGTGATGGGCACTGATAAGGTCATTTTTATGTTCCTATTTTATTTTCATCAGATTAATAGCTAGTGCTCCACTTTATAAATCATCCCATATTGCAGAATCACGCACAACCACACAGCTTATTTTTCTGTGTTTCCGTTACATAAAATGCTCCTCTTTCTCAAATCTACTTAGTTGACATTAAACAAGATTCAGCGTTTGAAATAAAAGCAGACCTGCTGGCAAGAATACAAGGGATTTTGTAATTAAAAAAAATAATTCTAATAAGCCTGTCAGCAATTATTTAGAGCTGCTTGTCATGCACTGAATAATACAATCTATTCTTACTCATAAACAAAACATTTGCTGTCATTTTGTTAAGGTTAATGAAAAAAAAAAACAAACAGCACCCTAATCCAGAGATAGAAACTCCAAATTTAGAGAAATGCTGCATACAACTTTGTTATACTTCTTAAGGATGAGAAGGCTTCTGCAAATGCAGGGATTTCCAAGCTGACCAGTGATTTTCTCGAATAGCTTGCCTGATACAAAGAGGTCTGAACCTGCAGAACAAATTGATCTGTGGTGCAGTGATCAGCTGATCCCTAGGCACCTCTGTATTCATGTTCCTGATCAGCTGACCCTTTCCATCTGATACTGAATAGTTTGCATCAAACTAAGGGCTGTTTTTCATTATCAAGTCTTGCGTACATGTATGTTGTTTTTGTCACTTTGCATAGGATCCTGGTCCTCTGTGCTATGGTATAAAGGTTAAATATCAGTGTATGATATCATTTTTAGCTTCATAAGCTATTGTTATAGGCAGTTTGCAAGAGTTTTGTGCACATTCTTACTGAGAATTTTGTATATCATCCCAGTATGCCTAGTACTCCAGATTCCTGTGACCAAGTCATTTGACTTGGTAGACTGCGTGGGGAGTGGAGTTAAAGAGTGCAAGGAAGGGTCTTCACTATGATGTGTGATTTAGAAGCAAATGCTCCCAAAACAATATGAGTTATTTCCGGTTACAAGTTCAGAACTGAGCTCAAAAAGACTTTTCATGACTTCTATTAGTTGTATGCATTCTGGAGGCCAAATGGCATCTCAGTAGTTGTATATTATTCTCCTGTCTCTCAGTTGTGTCCAGATGTTGTTGTGTGTGTGGTGATGCACTGACACTACTGCCCAGAGAGGTTGTAGATGCCCCATCTCTCTGTAGTCAACTATACAGTGTCATTGTACTTAAGACTTCTTTTCAGAGGAGAACTCACTGTATTGATTTTCTTTTTAAACAAACGTTTTCAATTAAGTCAAAGCATTTTTCCTTCACCTCCCACTTTCCCTGGAGTTAGAGTGATTGGTATGACACATCGTTACTTTTATTAACAGATCATAAAACGTTAACTCTCTCAGAGGAAAAGCTATGCCTGCCTTACACAGACTCTTCTAAAGTGCCTTATAAACAAGATGGAGCCAGGGGTCTTGGTCACCACTAAAATTACTCTGCCTGAAGAGTGAGAAAAATGTTGGTGAGTAAGGTGGGCAATTAGCGATCCCCAGATGAGGAATTTTTACCAAGATCTATGCTGGTTTGAAGCTGTAGTCATGTAAGGAATATGCTGCAGCATGCTTTTGATTCCAACTTATATCAGCTATTGTGAACTAATTCCCAGATCAGTTAAGCATTCAGGCATAGAGAATAAAATGTAACTACTGTTGTATGTGAGATCCAACCAATTACATAAAAATGTGAACAAAAGGAGCACAAGAACACAAAAGTGCTCAAGCATCCATTATAAATAGTTCCAATTTCCTTTTTAAATGTCAAGTACAAAATATATATTTTAGATGCAAATAACATTGGAGTGTTGCTTCTAATATACTCTTGAAATTACATTTTCTTAGCATGACCTTTCTTGCTAACAATAACTTACATTTTAATTAAATCTGTGGCCATTTTCATTTCATGCTGAATATCTCCATGCCATATATTACTGAACTTGTATATCAAGAAAGAAAGTGTAAAGGTCATGAGCTTAAATACTTGAGTTAAACTTTTTGAATAACAGATACAAAATTAAACTTGCATGCTATCCCCACTGGTTTGTAAAATATTTTATTTCTGAGGTTTATAAAACATCTTTCCATGAATTCTACATCTCAGAATGGCAGTGAGGTAAATATTCGGCATGGGTTTATGTTAAGTGAAGAAATCTTTTTGTATTTATCCTTTTGGTCACTTAATGGTCTAATGCTGCTTCACTGTCACTGGTGGTCTCAATAATGAAGGAGTGCATTGTGACTTCCTTTACCAGGAAAAGCTTGTGACAGCTCCGCATATAAAAATGGGAACCAGGTTTCATTCTACAGTAGGAGTTTGAAAATTGGTGAGAAATTGATGCTTTTAAGGTTCTATGCCCTTCAGCTGGTAATGGTACACTAAGCTGTCAGGAAGTTCAGGCTTCTTCATGCAGAGATGCTACTTCTACTGGTGAATGGTCTCTGTGAGATGAATCCAGGGTGTCAGTTTGAGTGTGTTCCCTGAAGGGAGGAGACAGAGAAGGTGTGTAAGGAGAACCTGCCCAGCAATTTTCTCCAAGGCACACACATGCTCTTTACCTACGTGCTGCCACAGATGTGCTACCAGTTACTACTGTGATTCTAATAGGTTTCTCTGAGCTCTGGGAAACCCTAAAATCAAAGCTTGCTTGGTTTGCTCTGTAGGTTTCTGTCTTAGTCTTCTTTTACATTGTTTTATTATGCATTCTCAATTCTTGCTTTAGCCCGGAGCTTAGCAGTAGAAAGTTGATAATTCAGTTACCTATGGAGCATAAGAAACAAAGATGTATTTTAGAACTAAGTCTTGGCACCTCCCTGCTGGAACATGCAGTCTTTCAGGATGTCTAATTATTCAGGTTAGCTGCTGAGATCAAACAGCCAGCTGGGACCTAGCCTTTGGTATTGAAATAGTCCCATCCTGAAGTGGAGCAGAGCTAGAAACTATGGGTTAAACTTTCTGCTAATTGACTGCTAGGTTTGAGAGAGAGGCAAGCTGTAAAATCTGTGTAGGTGTTTACACAATCTTGGGAAGAAAATATATTTAGTTCTGGCTCCAAAGAGTAGCAAAATGATAGAGATCTAGACATTTGCTGAGTTGGTGATGGTGTAGTTGGGGAACTCTTTGGAAAAGACATTTTGACACTGACCTCTAAGATCAGCAGGTACTACAAGGGGGGAAAGAGTGAATTCCTGGAGGCAGAGGATCTTAGTCCTAATTACTTCGTTGTTTATTGGTCTTTTAATAGCACATTAACAGGAATGGTTGTCTTGTATAGTAGAATGGGCAATCAAGAAAGCAGTAGAAATTATCACACCTTAAATAACTGCCATCTTCAAAGTTGAAAACAACCATGAGTGTTGGATGGAGATTATTCTTGGGTTTCAAACAAGTTTATGGTATGCAGAAGTTGGATTCCTTCTTGCAGTATCTAAGGTATTAAAAGTGTAATTTTATAAATACCTTATATCTGTGACTTTAATGATAGGTGGGCCAAGGGCAATTAATGTTACGACATGATTTTATACTGTCGTTAAGATTCCAAAAAGCTGCATGTGCAGCACTAGTCCTCAAGATGTTGAAGTGCTTTTTGTGAGGGAAATGTTTTTCTGAAACCTTACTACCAGAAGGTTTTTTTGCTTCCTGCGAGGGAGTGAGTGGAGGAACAGCATTAAGCTCTTCTGATAGTGACAGTGCCTGAAAGAATGATGTGGAGCTGTGTCAGAGAGAGTTGAGTGGGGGTTAGGAAAAGGTTCTTTACCAGAGGGTAGTGTGCATGGATCAGGCAAGTGTTTCGTCAGTGCCCTCAAATATAGGGTTTGAATTTTAGGTGGTTCTGTATGGAGCCAGGGGTTGGATTTGGTGATCCTTTTGGGTCCCTTTCAACTCAGGATATTCTGTGATTATATGAATAATAACATTTTCAAGAAATCACTGGAAATTCAGTTGAAGAATTTGTTCCTATAAATGTGTTCTTTGAAACAAAGCAAAGCAAAACACAACAGAACAAGATGTGGGCTTAGCTTTTGGTTGGATTTTTTTTTTTTTTTCAGATGTCAGATTTCAGTGTGTGTTTGTTTCTGACTGTTTGGATTATATTTCTTTTATGTTCTCATTTTTTAATTAAAAAAAAGTGATGTAACAGTGACATAAGATAGAAGTTTGAAGAGAAAAAGCAGAGATGTGGGCACAGCTACTCTCTGAGTTATCATTAGGGAATTATCAGTCAGGGGAAGAAAATAACCAATGAAGTGTATACTACTATAAGCTCTGGATAACTAGAAGCAATTTTTGATCAGACTGAGCACTTGCTTCACATCAGTGCATCTCTAAATAAAATAAGAAACAACCCCATGGCACTGTTTATAAAAAGAATAATAGAGAGAAGAAAAAGAAAGCCAAGAGCATTATCCTGTAGTTGCGCCCAGTCATGTGAACAGAAGCTTAACAGTTTAATTAAGTTGGTTTGTGGGCTGTTTTTATTCTCATGTGCTTCCAAATTCTTCCATAACTCACTATTACTCGGCCAACTTGAAAATTTTAGTGAGGTCTTGCTTCTGACTGAAGGTACTGATACATCTGGCACACTTGGACCAATACCTACAGAAAATGGAATCTAGGATGGAAATTCCTTCACTGGTTGGCATTAAGTTTAGAGCTGTCAGGAAAATGAACCTTTCCTGACTCAGCATGCACAGGACACAGGTAAGAAAGCGCTCACTGTGGCTGTTCCTGAACTCACAGATGAAGTACCTTCCTCCTAAGATTTTTAGATGAGAAATGGAGAAACGGGAGAAGTGACTTGACTTCTACTCTTAAAAAGGGTTATCTCTAGAGTAAATTACAGCTAGTGAAGCATTCTATGTAAGTACTCATTTTAAAGGATAATGTAAGTTTGTTAAAGAATAATTAATGTGAAGTGCCTCCACTAATCTAAAACCTCTGACTGGCCTGCAGCCAAAGCCGTATAAAATATTCTCTTCTGCAAGTGGAAACTTGCCTGGCACTAAATGACTGCACTAATTATATCTTGAAAGGTGCATTTAACCTTTTCACCTTACTAGAAAAGAGTAAAGAACTTTATCTCCATTATGACATGCCAGCTTCATGCTGCTGTAAAGGCCAGTAATTCTGTTAGGTACACTGATTTGGTAGGATGGAGGAAGAAAAGGTGGTGTAGAGAGGGAGAGGTTTCTAAAACTGTGTTTCCTCAATGCTAGTATTTTATGTGAAGAGAATTTCTTAGTCTAGACACTCAGATAAATTTCACTGTAGTGTGCACGACATCTGCTTTCCTAGTTATAATTATGAAAGTAGCAAGATTGTACCGTTAGCATACCGCCATATAACACAAAAAGGTTAACTTGTATCTCTTCTGATTGCTAAACAAGAGAACTTCTTGACTATTCCCTCAGGATATAAATGATTCTGAATAACCTGACGGAATAGGTATTCTGTTTTCTTCAGATTAAAAGGCCATCTGCAAGGATTAGGTGGAGAATCCTCAGAGCATTTAAAATAGAAACAGGACTCCATATGGAAATGATGAATCTGAAGGATGTAGTTTTAAGTGGATTTCCCACAAATCCAACTGTCACATTAGGCTTGGTTGGGCTATGCGAAACCACTTTTTTCCCATGCATTCCCAAACCCATAGATATTCTAAATATATAAAACACATTGATTTACCAAACCATTCGTAATCTCTTGTGATCTAATAATCCAAGATGGAACCAAAAAGTTCCCCAGACTTGATGAGTTTAGAAAATCCAATAAATCAGTCCTGCTGTAGGGTACTGGAGCTCAGGCTGTACCTAAGGGATCTGGAGAAAGCTAGCATGATTAACAGTCAGGCAGAGAAAGATCTGCAGACTAGGAGTGCTCTACCTGATGCTTCTACCCTTGAAGCCTGGGCCATTTTGTAGCTAACTGTCCCTGGATTTCCGGGCAAGGTGTTTCTGTTTGGAAAGTGTATTTCTCAAAGTAATTAGGAAACAGCTGTCATTGCTGAAAAATGATTTCAAAACCATAGAAAAATCCCAAGTCAGAGGAAATAGTACTATGCATAGACTTAACAAACATAGGTGAAAAAATGTGGAGAAAAGATTTCATGTGAGAGAATATGATAGATAACTTCGCTACTGTTTACTGAGGCAGGTATTAATTCTTTTCTGGGTGTAAGAACTGCTTTCTGTGATCTGTACTAGTTTTCCCTGTTTTGTAAATGAAGTGATTAAAATGCTAGTTAAGTTGAGTGGGACATCAAATTTTGTATCCTTACTCCAAAAGGAATTCAAGTCCAATGTTTCTTAGCAAATTCATAATGTATGAAGAAAAACTGTAACACTTGTGTTATGTGGGAATGTGTCCTATTTCTGATGGTGATCACTCTTTTAGCATGGTAATCTCTTTTGGGCAAGAATATCTGCAAGTGTCTTGGAGCATAGGGTACATTTATGGATCTACATAAATGTGTAATAATTGTATTCAGTGCCCTTAGCTATGAGATTTGATAGACCTTATAATCTTAAGTAATGCAGTCTATCGGCAGAGTACTTTTTTATTTTTTTTTAATGTGCACAGACCTACTACGTGCCACAAAATATCATGCTGCAGTAGTTTTAGTACTATTCAAAAGTAGAAACAAGACAAGAGTCACCTTTGCATGCAAATAAATACTTCAACTATAATGAATTGAAGTATGAAGAGAAGTAAGGACAACTCCAGTATTATGCTATTACAAAAATCCCAGCCTGTCTGCAGGCCAAGTCTTTCTTAGAGTGAAGTTTGGATGTTCCCTGGTGTATTTGAGACCCATTATCTGATGACTGATACCAGCATTTTGTTTAGATTTATTTCTTTGCTTCTGCCACTTCTGTATCTTGTACGAGCACCAGACAACACACTCGCAAAGAGAATGATAATGTAAGACCCAGATTTTACTGGGCAAATGGGAGAGTCAGAGTATTCACAAGTAGGCTGAAGCAGAAAAATTTTGTTTATGTGGAAACATCTCAACCAAATTTGCAGTTGTTGCTTGTATAAAAGCAGCTCTTCTTCCTGTAATTAAATTAAGGTTGTTCAAGAAGGAGGAAATTAGATTAAAAATCTTGTGAATTTACTCACTGATGTTATTAAAGACAAGGAGTTACTTTTCAGAATGTTCTACTTGTTTGAGCTTTTTCAGTACTAATGTCTTCCACTTTGTGGTTGTCAACGGTTTGCATGCTGGTTCAGCCTGATTCCGTGACGATTGGTGCGGGGGACCCACGTTTCAGGGAAGGGGCAGGAGGAAAGGGAAAAAGGAGATGGGCCTAAAAACAAAATAGTAGCAACGATCTGAGGAGGAAAGCTAATTTACTAAATAAGATATCAGAAAGCAAAATAACACCATATAATACAATATAATTGGAATTGAAGCTAATAAATCAAATAAAATGAGCAAGAGAGAGTGTCTGATAAACCGAAGGCTTTACACTAACGCTGAAGGTGAGATGACTAGTGAGTACCCACTGCTGGGTTGATCTGAAAGGAAAGAGAGTGTTTCGTGACATGCAAACAGTTTTTATCTTTCCCTCTGAGCAGAATATGTAAAAATACAAAGCAACACTAAGTACTCTGGGGTACGTAGTTCTTCTTTTCTGAGGCGGTGTACCTGGAGCTATTGATGATCCACAGAGCTGGAGCATTAACTCTTAAAATCAGAAATCATAAAACCATAACAGTGGTGTGCAGAAATTCAGTGCTTGTGCATGTCTACACTTGAACAGCCATTTCTGTTTGTTTAATGAATGATAGGTAACTCAATGTTCTAATGCATCCACACAGCTTATACAGAAAATGGAAGAAGACTTGGAGTTTTATATGGAAATGATAATGAAAAGGAGTTCTCTTTGTACTAATATAGCAATTGTGCTATCTTTATTTTTATATATAAAATATGTCATCGGGTTTAATATTTCTTGCCTCATTTTAGAAAGACATGTCAGTATTTGCTTAGTTTTAATTGCAGATAGAAAGATACTTCACTATTTGCTCAGTTTTAATGACAGGAATAATACTATTTGTTTCAATAGCAGTGCTGAAGTGTTTCAAGTTATGTGCATACTGAACATACTCTCTAAAACTGAGCCAGAAATATTACTAAGATGAGTGTGATGTTATTTAAGAAGACATATCATATGTCAGGTATAGACCTGACAATCACAGTGTTTTAACAGTTATAACGTTTCATAACAATATTCTCCCTATTCTCCATAACAAATTCTCCCTATTTTCCCTAGCACATTTATCTGTCAAATTCATATTACAAGTCAGACATATACTTCTAAGGAGGTGTAGTCTAATAGCTAGCTACTGACATGAGAACAAAGATTATAAAATATATTGAGATTAGAAGGTTGAAGCCTGAAGTCTGTGTATTTAAAACCAAACATAATAAATAAATAAAAGAGAAAAAAAAAAAAACCAACGTATTTCTTAGTAACATTGATACAATATTTTGGAGAACACACAAAGCTGAAAGGACAAAAAAATCGGAAGAATATCTTTACGGTAAGCTTAGGGAAATCTCTTCACAAGTGAATATCCTTTGCATTTCATTTTGACAGTGGTAGTGTCTGAGTTTTCAATTTTCTGTTTTACAGAGGCAATTCAGCAAAAATATTATCTTGTATTTCAGTCATCTGCATATGGATGTAAAGAGTCAAAAGTGCTCTTTCTTAATCTTGCTTTTGTGAGCTCTCCTCCTCTAAGCTCATTAATAGTTTATGGTAATGTCTTTTAAAAAGTGAGTTTCTTCTTTGATCTAAAGCTTGTTCATGACTATATTTAGAAAACAAATTTCCTTACTAAGTTACTTTCCCACCTTGCACACAGGAAGAATGAGTTACTGTAAAGATGAACCACAAGGTCAGATGTAGTCAGTATAGGCAGCTGGTATTGAGCACTTTGGATTAGATCAGCCATCAACTCAGTTTAACGATGACATCTTCTGAATCTCTGGTTCCAGAAAACATAGTTACATAAAATTTTATATTGCTTCTGAAATTGGTCTGGAGAGTCAAATGCCTTATGATTACTCAGAAGCTGGGGCTAAAGGACGAAAGGAAAAAAAAAATCAGAATTGAAATTCATTCTTGAAACCTGCTGGCTTCATATCTTAACTTGGAGGTAAAAATTGAATGATCAATATGCAGAATAGAAACTGGTGACAAATGCCAGCCAACAAAGATGCAATCCAAGGCTTCTGACCTATGTAACCTTCCAATTTGATAGTACAATGCTGTAGGTGATCTCATTAGAGTGTGCTTGCATGGATCAGAAAGGGGAGTCATTTGAATCACAATAATGTTGTATTAAGCATGCCAGACTCATCATAGCCTAGCAATACTGGGTGTCCGAGAAAGACCATACAGATAGATGCAATTTTGAGAAGATATTACCTTAAGGCAGAGGACTGTCTTTGGATCTTCTCATGCTACCTGTACAGAAGTTGAAGGCATTTGTCCAGTTGCTTACACCTTTAAGACTGGGTTTTTTGAAAATTATACCTCCTCAAATAAATCTCATATTTGTGACATTAATTTTCGGTTAGTGTTTGTAATATACACTATTTTTAATGGGTTTGATTCCCGTCTACAGTGACTCTGATGTTCTTACATTTGGAGTGTTAGTTATAAATGGTCATGTTAACTCTATCTTCAAGAAATCTGAATACGAAAGGAAAACTAAAACACTGGTAGGAAAGATGGTTATGAATTTTCTATGCTGATGTGGAAATTGGAATTTTCATTTCCCTGATGCCAGGGCTTGTCTTCAAGGGACTTAAATACATATTTCTTGTAATTAACAGAGAACATCGAGATTTTCGGTCCCTATCTGTGTAAACATCACCAGACTGATTAGTGTCCTTCTTCAAGAAATGACATGAGTTCCAAGTCCAATATCAGCAATGAGTCATGGCCTGGATCTTCTCCATTTCAAGTGAGTAAACTTAGATAATTGTTTAGATGGTGGTGTGTTTTCAGAGAATTCAGTCTCTGAATAAATGATTCAAATGAGCCCTATAAATGCTATAGGTGGGGAGTACTGAATCTGAATGTCTCAGTAGGAAAGTAGTATGTGTCAGGTAACATTGATGGTGGCGTTGCAAAATTGGAGGTAATATATGTAGGGATATATGTTTTAGGTACTAGGAGAATGTGAGATAATGGTCTTTAAAAATTAGAGGATGCATCATGACTCTCCTCTTGCTAAATCTGAAGGTAAAACTGGGAACTTTTATTTTTCATCCTTTTGTATATCTACAATGCTAGTAATTCAGTTAATTCAATTAAGGGAACCAAGATACGTTGAAAACATTTTGGCTGTAGTAATTAGAATTGTTCCTGTTACAATTAGGACTAAGAAATGTTTGCAAATGTCCTAGGGGGTAAAAGGAGTCCTAAGTAATTATTAGAATTGCACAAGAATTGCTTCTAATTGCTGGACTTCCCAGAAATGATTTTCAGAGGAAACCTGTGTAGCCAATTGCATAACTACCTCCTCAGATCAATATTATATTCTTCTCAGTGCATGGATACCCACAGGGCAAAGCAGCAAACTATTAGCATTTCATTAACAATATACCACTTCACAAGACTATTGCTCCAGTGATTGATAGCTCAGGCAAGACATATTTTCAAATGTTTATAAAGAAATAGTAACCTCCTCTACTTTTCTTTCTTCACTGTATTTCTTAAAACAAATAAATAAAATTTCCATGATATTCGAATTTCCTTGTTAAAACCTTCCAATGGAATGAGTGCACCTGGTCAACAACATTGCAGTTGCTTCCAGTGTGTTTTAAAGCTAATATAAAAACAAAACAAAACAAAATCCTATCCTCTCGGCTTATATGTAGATCTTTTTTTCTTCATTCCAATATAAAGTTGCTTTCAATCAGTGGCAAGTTTTTAAGTGGGATACATTATGTTCAGGTTTTCAGTAAGGATTAGTATCTATCACAGGTGTACTTAACTCTTCACAACTGACGCTCCATTTGAATTCAGATGTGTTTCACCTTCGTGAAAGTGATGTCTCTTTTTCATTTGTATGAGAAGGCAAAAAGTTATAATTATCTGTAGTGTGACCTCAGTCAGAGGTAGAGCCACTGGTTTTGTATATAAAAGGATTAAATTACAAAGGTCCATCAGCCTACTAAATCCAAGTGAAAGGAAGAAAAAAAAAAAAACATTAATTGACAAAACTAACATCCTGAAGTTTTGTTCTTATGTCCAATTAGAATCACTCACTACATTTTTAGTTTTAGTTTATAGAGAACATAAGCATCCAGCCTCTTCTATTAACTCAGAGGAGGCATTTGAGAATTCAGGATTTAAGTTTTCTTTCTATATTCCTAAAATGGGGAAAAAAAAATGGGAAGCGGGTTTTTTTGAGTTGTTATACAGAGGAAATAATTTATTTAAACCAGAATCTGGATTTAAATGAGTATGCTCTTTGAAAAATTAATTGAAGTGTATTTTTTAGCAAATTTATGTAGAAGAACATTGTCTCTCAGATCACCTAACTACTGTTCATATCTTTTAATCTTGCCCAAACAACTATACTGAGGTCCAGAACTGTGTGTTTGTAAGATCCCTGTTATGGGTTTATCTTCAGGGTATATATAGGGTATATATAAAATTAATTTGGGGTATATATAAAATTAATTAGTTGGCCAAGATTAAAGGACAGAGACATCCAAGAGGTTAAGATGAAATGTAATACTGCTGCATTCACAAAGCTTTCTCAATTTTTACTGTAGCAAATAATTAAGCTTTAATTCACGGACTTTTTCCATTTTGTGTGTGCATTACAGAAACAGCATCCAGCTGATACAAAGGAAACTGACAAAGAATTATTTAGATAAATATAAGCTGTTTTAATTGCGTTACTTTACCAAATATTTGGGGCTAATCACATTTTTTTATAGTTCTATGATTTCAGTGGCCACAGAAGATTTAAAATTCTTTTTATTAGAATATTAAAAAAACCACTATTGTTACTGTAGTTATGAGTATCAGAAGTATGTCAGAATAGAACTGAGTCCCATATAATTGGAATTGCTCTTGCTGTGAGAGGTAGATGAATAAGATCTTGGGCAGTGAATACAAAGATAATCTATTACGCATTGTTCAGTTAAAATATTAATGTGTTTAATATCTTGTATTACCTATAACTTAATAACAACCATCATTAAGTGAAGAATTTTTTAGCTTGATCTTTGACATTAGCTATTTTCTATTACTTTTTATTAAGAATTAGATAAAATAAAGAATGCATGGAAAGGCACATGTTTGGTGAGAATTTAAAGAAAACAGTAATAGATGCTATATGATAGGCTGTTTTCAACAGCAAATGACCAGTTGATTTAGCATTAGATTTTATAATGTAGGCCCGATCCTCTGACATCTGCATCTGAGTCCTTTTAATGGAACAGGGTGTTTAAACCAACCTGAAAGTGAGGAACACCTAATAACTGATGCTACCAAAACATATCTGAGACAAATGGCTTATAACAGTCCACCTACAGTCTTTCTCCATAACTGGGATGAGTAGTTGGGTTTGAGTGGATTTTGCATTTGATGAGTGAATTAGACTTACCATGAACCTAGATGCATTAAAGCCCAGTGAAATAAAGTCAGAATTAGGGCTTCTGTAACTAAACTGGTACTAAATTTTTCATTCTGTTTTTTGTTTTTTCAACCTCTGATCTTTACCCAACAACTTTTGGGGCAATGCTTGTTCCAACAGGACAGGTGAAATAGTCAAGTACAAAAAATCCTTTTAATATTAGCTGACTTAGCTCATTCTGAAACCTTCTTCGTGTATGTGTGGCATCAAGAGAAAGGGATGTGAAAAGTCAATGATAGTGCTAAGGCTAAAACTACAGCACTACAGGCTGTATCTACCAGTGAATACATAGTTCTGTGTTTTGTCTTCTCTGTCACACAAGGAGTTTTTTTAAAAAATAAATCATATTCATCACCAGTCACCACTGGCATCAGTTCCTTTCTGCTATACTATAGATATATGCATCAGAAACCAACAATTATGGAATTGGAAGGGTAAAAGGAAGTTAAAGATATTAATGGAGGTGTCAGGAAAATTTAGTATTTTAAGATTTACAGTATTTTTTTATTCTGTTATTTTCTCCTTAAAATATTCAACATGGTATTATAGCAATTTACACTTGTTTTGGAAAGTGATTTATCCTTATCCATTTGCAGCAGAGTTCCTGCTGTTACTTTGTGGTTTTGTTTTTTTGTTGTTGAGATATGACATTAATTTGCTTTCACATCTTTTATTAAATTAAAGAATAAAAAAAATTCTTCAAAAACATACTACTGTATGAATTCTGGAAAATACTATATAGGTTTTATTAGAAGTTGAGAGTATAAATATATATATGAACAGACAGAAATCTGTCTTGAAAGAAGAAAGGACAAAATTTGTGTATCTTAGTCATGCTTTTTAAAATCAAGGCACAAGTATCTGTGAACTGTAACGTCCAGTCTATTTGCAAACTGGCACATTATCCTTATCATCTTGGAATGGTGCTTATCTTCTTCACAGAACACAGAATTGTAGGGACTGGAAGTGAATTCTAGTAATCATCTAGTCCACCCCCCCTGCCGAAGCAGCTCCCTAGCCCAGGTTGCACAGGTAGGCGTCCACGCAGGGCTTGAATGTCTCCAGAGAAGGAGGCTCTGCAGCCTCTCTGGGCAGCCTGTGCCAGTGCTCTGTCACCCTTACTGTGAAGAAGTTCTCATGCACATTTGTGTGGAACTTCCTATGCTTCAGTTTGTGGCCATTTCCCCTCATCCTATTGCCACACACTGCTGAGAAGAGTCCAGCCTCGTCCCTTTGCCTCCCGTTCCTTAGATATAGACTTATTGACTCCTTAGGTCTCGACTTCACAACTCTCACTGTGTGAAGATTGCTTTGCAGTGTGCATGCATCCTTCCTGCTGAATGAAGATTTCACCTTTTGCACATTGGAAAGGTTTGAATTCTAGCTATAGGTGTAAAGGATTTAGATGTGCTTGTAATACGAGAGCTGCTCCAAAAGTAGTGCCTCCTCATGTTTTATGTTGACCCATGACATAGGAGGTGGATACTGGTAGTATGGCAGTAGAGACTGAACCTTCCCACCAATATTCTGTTGGATTTTGTAGTCATATAACAGATGACAGCAGAGGGGCACTCTGTCAGAATGGTGCCTTTGCATGTATAAAGCAAAGATGTATCATTGAATTCCTCGATTTGGAAAAAAAACTGTCCATTGATATACATTGACACTTGCTGAGCATATATGGAGACCAAACAGTTGATGTGAGCACAGTGAGTCAGTGGGTGGTGTGCTTCAGCGATGGCAACTGTGACAATGGTTCATTTCTGCACGCTCACCAGTGGGCTCGTGTTCACCACTGACAAAAATGCATAGCTAATGGTAGTGACTTTGTTAAAAAATAGTGTTTTGTAGCTGAGAATTTGCTCTATCAAACAGTATTTTTGTGCTTTCTGTATCTGTTGTAGTTTCTATACATGAGAAACAAATAATAAATAGGAAAATATAACAAGTTAGAGACTCTACTATTGGAACAGCCTATATAAAAAGTTCATTTGCATGAGGAGAACAAATGGATGTATGAACACAATATGCCATTATGTGTTAATATTGGGTTATTATTTAGGTACATATTTTCATCTTTTATCTTGAAAAGGTCTGAGTTAACACACAATGCCTTTATACTGTTTGACATAAATGTGGATCCTGTTTAAATCTGACTTAAACAGAATCTGATTCATTTGCTATGCTGTACTCTGTTTTAATACACAATTCCATGTGTTATATAAACTGAACATTATTTTACATTTCCTCAAACTGATAGCCAGAATTCTGTAGTGGGATACCTTCTATATAAACATTATATACCTAAGACTGTGGTATTCAAAGGTATCTGGTTGATTTCTATAATTATACATACAGTATTAGTTTAGAGCTGCAGAAATGGAAATGTGTGTTTTTTGTTTTGTTTGTTTGTTTGTTTTAATACTGTTTTTTCTTTTTTTGGGGGGGGGGAGGGGAAGTACTAATCTTGTATGTAAATACTGGATAATTTTATTTTGCACATTCACAAACCAATACTGAACAATTGAGCATAACCTTTTAAAGAATTTTTCTGTAATTCTTATTTCATTAACTTCAAAAGAAAACATAAATATTTGCTTAGGGAAAATTTTTTTGTGTCAAATTTTTTGGTGTCAAAGTGTAAATTACTTAAAAATGAGTTGATCTTAACATCAAACCCCTTGTTAAAAGGATAATAGAAATGCAGAGCAACCTAATTTACCTTGCGTCTCTTCAGGAACCTTTAACTTTTCACTTAGACTGATGATTGGATATCTGTCATATCTGTGCTACTTTCCCTGAAAATCTATTAGGACTCACAGAAATCATCCTACTGAATCTTATTACTCAAAAAGCAGACTGGGAGTGTTAAGCCCTCCAAAATCCAGCAGACTTTCTCCATAAACCAAATATCATAAATATTTCTCGATAACATCCCATATTAGAATTCTGCTCTCAAGTTTGCAAGGCCTAGACTAAAGCTTTGCAGACTCTGAAGACAAATGCATGACCAAAATCCTCTTCTCCCACATTATTTTCATCATCAGCTGCAGTTCTGAGCACTAAGACTGGTAGCAATTTTAGATTACACCTTGATCACTCCTCGAATGCTGTGAGAAACTTGGTACAAATCAACAGATGATAATATGTGGAAAACAGCTTGGGTGAAGCTATTAGTTTGAACCTTCCAAATACTGCAAAAAGTCTGATGTATTGCCAGTGCCTCTGTTTTAGCTGAACAAAATCTAAATGCACTGATGCATAGTACATCACAATTGCAGGCAGTGGTACTACTCAGAAATACACTACAGCTTTGAACAGCATATCTATGGTACAAAGTTTTTGCATTGGAAAAATAAAAACCCACCCAAGTTTCTTTCTTGTTAGATACAGCATTATACTTGTACAAATGTGTAAAATCTCAAGATAGTTTCAAGCTATATGGCAAAACTGCAACATTTTCCTGTAAATGTCCCTCTCCACTCTTCAGAAAAGCAGTAAAAGAAAAAAAGAAAAAGAAACATCCTTTAAGTGACCATTGTGGCTTTTATTACCTGTTTAATATTATCACTAGACAATGCCTGATAGTTCCTGGGATTCAGTGCAATGGTTACTGAAATGATTTGATTTATAACACCATGAAGCAGTAGTTTTAGAGAAGAAATTCCCAGCTTTCATTTAAAGTTTAATGTGACTCATGCTCATCCGTTTGCTCGTTCTGAAGGCTACACACACTACAGAGGCTTATAGGCTACAGTATTCAAGATGTTTTCCAGGACTTTAAAGAGGAATGCACAGGAAAATTCAACTTTAATTTACTTTAAGGGAGTATTAAATCTATTTGTAAATAGTTCATTTGTACTTTAGAATGTCAATTTTTCCCACCTTTTAATATAGTAAGTATTCACTGTTACTGGTTTTAAACTAAAAGAAAAAAAAGAAGTTTATTGCTACATTAAAACATTTTAAAGATACCCTGGTAAGTCAGATCACATCATAGCACAGTTCATATTCACTCATGGGAGGTCTCTTTGTCCAGAGTAGTTGGAAAAAAAATAGAATCCAGATACCAAAGCAACTTAATTATGAGATTTTAGTTTACTTTCTTTGGAGCAGCCAAATTCTTTAATTAACAGGCCACTGATGATGATAGGACAAATTAATTTAAATCTGATTACAAAGAAAGAATGGAGATGAGAAAAATTCAAGAACAGAAAAAGAAATGTTTGGAAACGGATTGGGGCCTAGTCTTTTGTGTTGCTGTCAGATTTTAGGATACTGTGTTCAACTGTTCTGCTATGTGCCTCGGCTGCTTTATGAGGTCCCTTGATACTACAGCTATCATTAACTGCAGCACACTGAATGTCTGTCTGGGACAAAAATGTCCTGAAAGAAGGACAGGCAAGGAAAATGTGTCTCTTGCTATGAATACTGTTTCAGAGTTTTAGTCCAGTGCAAATTTCTGTGATGTTTAAAATGCTGAGATAATAGCAGGCATTACCCAAATGCTGAAAAATTGTTTTCAACCTCTGTTTTGGATTAGCAGTCAACATCCAGCCAGGTGAACATGTCAACAGAGTTTGGAGGTGAAGTGGTCACCTGGAGTCACCTTTGTACTTTCATGTTGGTGGCCTGAGGGGTTCGTCTGCTCCTTAAGCTTGGTCTATATCCAAGAATTAAAAGTGAGGTGTTAAGGAGGAATCTGACTTTGGAAATAGTTGGTTTTCTGACATTTTCTTCCAGAGTCGTTGGTGGAAGAGTCATCCAGGAGCCTGATGCCAAGCTGAGTAGGATAATGCTGAAAAGGAGTCCTCTGGGAACCCTTTACATACTGCATTTTGGAAACCTTTAAAAGGTGAAGAACAAGTACTGTGGGGATTTAACTAGGACTCAGAACTGAGATGTAAGTGCTTTTAACATTAGTAAATATGGTCATAGTATTTTTTTTTTCCTTCATGTTTCTAACTCTTGTGTCCTTGCTATTTAGAATTTGCAAAGTGACTCCTGTGAACTGGTGATGGGAACAGGGACTTGAGCATTAAGGCATCTCTAGGGATGGTAGAGAACAGGGATTTTTCCATCTACATACTCGCATGTTTCTAACTGAATACACATTTGGTTATACATCTTATTGTGCAACTGGTTCTGATTAACATGTCTTTACTCAGACATGGTAAGAAGGTCAGGTACATTTTTCTCTGCTGTACTTAGCATTTTCTATTATCGAAGGTCTTGGAGTTTCCCTGACAAAATGCTCATTTTGCCTAGATTTTCTTAGTCAGTTGTTCCTCTTGTTGACTGGAGTGAACATAGATTTTTGAATGTAGGGTTTGAATTTCAGAGAGGAAGAGTCATCTAAGGAGATAAAATTGTGACACCTGGAGTTCATAGCTCTTTTATGTATTCTTTTTTTTTAATCCTCTGACATTGGTAGTTTTCTGAACAAAACTAATAATTATTGAAAACCAGTCATTAATATTGTGGGATTATATGATATCCTGCCTTGCTTTTAACAGATTATATTTTAAGTCATGCACAAAATTTATTCTTGAGCTTTGATATTTTCAATACAGATAAGAGTCATATTAAGTTCTAGTTTTCCTCTAAAAAGAAAAGTAGGATCTTGCAATCTGTTAAGAAGCACACCAATGCACCATAAGTCTGTACAGGCTGATGCATTTGCTTTCCTAAAGAATGAGAGAGGAAAATATGACAATAAGTCAATTTGAAGTCATCTTTTCTTTTATTTCAAAATTTTGCTAGTAGTTTCCTTGTAAAACTCAAATAAATGTCACATTGATGACATTACCGTGTACTACTAGAAAATGTTTTTTTACATAAAATATTTTTAATAGAAAGTGTCTCAAGCATCATTAGGTCTTGTGAGAAAGCAGTCAAGAAATACTTTGGGCCATATAGTTGGCTTTAATCTTTTTACAAAGTTTTATGATGACTGAAAACAACATAGATTTTCTGTATTCAGTATTCAGCACATCGAAGAAGATATATGCAGGAGCCAGCGACAGCAGCATAAATACTAATTGATAGGGTGCTGGGAATGATTTTGTATCAAGTGCTAATCAAACTGTTTTCCCGCTTATCAGTGTTACCACTCAAAAACTCACAACTTTTAGATCATCTTGAATGTTTTGAAAATCTGCTGTCTTTTCCAAGGGGCTCTGACAGCTGTATTCTGCACCAAACCCAGGAAACGCAGGCAGTAGTTTTCCTTCTAGCCTATAATGGATTAAAAAAAAAAATTACCATGATGAGATGTGGATAGAATACACATATGGAATATTACAACTTGATATTAAAACCTTTTGAACTTTAAATTTATTTGTATTGTTGATAAAAGTCACTTAATATCTTGATAATCTCAGTTCTGAGTATTTTGAGAGTTTGACTGTGCTATGCACATATTTCTGAGAGGGCTAAAAGAACAAAGAATATCAAACTTTGAAACTGTGCTATGTCTCATATAACATATTTGGATTTTAAACACTGGAAATGAAAACTAAATCTAACATAAAGGAGCCCAAATTGTCTGACATCTAATGAGCATGGAAAGACAAGAATGAAAAGCATTTCCAGAGGTTATGGGTGGGACTCTGTTTTAAGTTTTTTTTCTTACTCTATCACCCTTGATAGATTTTCTTGTCAATACTGTACTTTGTGTGCTTGTGTTTCTTTTATACTTGTAATTATTATGATGCTTATTGTGGGTTACCCAGCAGGAAACTCAGCACAAAACAGTTGTTTGCTCACTTTGCCCCCTTCCCAGTGGGCTGGGGAAGAGAACTGGAACAAAACAGTGAAGGAAAACTTATGGGTTGAGATGAAATACTATTTAACAAGACAGAACAGGAAGAAAAAAAGAAAATAATAATAGTAATAATAATAATGATGATTTATATTTAGAAAATGATGTGCAACACAGTTGCTTACCACCCTCTGACTGATGCCAAGCCATTCTCTGAACAACAGATTCCCCAACCAACTCCCTTCATTTTTATGTTTTTTGTTTGTTTGTTTCTTTGTTTTTTCACATGATGTCATATGAGATGGTGTATCCCTTTGGACAGTTTAGATCAGCTGTCCTTGTACTGTCCCCTCCCAGGAAAAGTGGTAATGCACTAGGCATAGTGGGCATGGGCTGATGGCATTCTTTCCCAGTCTCCGTGATTTTATGATGTATTTGCCATTTTAATGTTTGGATCATTTTTTTATTTTATTTTTTTTCTATTGAAAGAAGCTGGAAAATTTCCTTAGAGTGGAAAGTGGCAGTGACCCAAATCTAGTGTGATTCTGCCTGGAATTAGTCCACCCATACTGTGACCACAGCAGAAGACAAACAGGGCAGTTCTCCCAGAGGGACACCATGAGTAGCCAGCAGCACAAGACACAGCAAACTGCAGAGATGGAGTATGTTGCTGTGGGATTAGCTGTAGGAATGTGTGTGGATATTAACATTTAGCCCATGCCCACAAATAGGGTTTGTATGTAGTATTACTGTTATTGATTCTGAAGGTATGTTAATTAGAAGTCATTACTAAATCAATAAACCACTTCATCCTAATTTGGTTTAAATAACCTAAAGTGGGTTATTTTTTCCTTGTAACAGATAGCAAGAATACAATACCATTGCTACTGAGGACTGTGATAACTGGATAATCATTAAGAAAACTGCTTTTGCTAAAATATATAATTGATTATGTTAGCATGGAGTCTTTCAGAAGTATTTTTATTCTAAAAGATGCAGCTTAGAATTTTTTCATTAGTGCGTGGTTTTTGTTTTTTTTTTTTTTAATTTTAAATCTTTATATTTGAAATATTTAAAAGCGTTGGCAAGCTTTTGTTAACATTAAGAAAAAAAAAGAAAATTAAAGGAGTACCAAAAAGTTAATACATCAAAAAATTATAGCTGTTAAATTTTGTTGCTCCACAATGATTCTTGCACCTTTGCTTATTGTTTTTGTAATTTTTTAGTTAAACTTCGAATTCTAACAATATTATGACTTTTAAAAAAAATACAGAAATTTCAAACCATTTGCATATTTATGAGTAATACTGAATGCCACACTTAGTTAAAAATACACAGTAAATTAACTTTTCCCATAACATAAATGTTATTTTAGAACTACTTTAATTATCCATAATAGAACACATCGGTCTGAGATTAATTCTCTTAGGAAAAATGTGATGTATTTATTGATATAAATTTAGCTGTTACATTTTGACTTGAAAGGAATACTTAAGCCTAGAAAATCATTTCAGTAAAAAGTTGAGCACCGAAATCAGGCAGAGAGGGTTGTGAAGTACTAAGTTAGATACAAATATATTTTCTCTGTGTAGTCCCATTTTGAAGATTTAAAAGTATGTCATACATACTCATAATTAGATCTCAAAGGTTTATTTTTAATTTGTTAAACATATATTAAAGTATTTCAAAAAAATATTCACAAAATTGCAACCAAGGTGTGTGTCCAATATACTGTTTTGCAAAAACAGAGATAAACTGTAAAAAAAAAAAATTCAGAAAGTTTTTCAGCTACCAAAAATACTATGTTATGTCACAGAAATGAATAAAAGTGCAGGAGTTTCCAATAATTAAATAAGATTTCAAGTTTAATTCTTTATCTCTTTCCCCACTAATGTAAATTAATGTGTAGTGCCTTGAACAAAGCAGTTTTGTATTGTAATCTTAGATACAGCCATGATTAAGAAAATCATTAAGAAAGTTTCTTCACAGTGCTGAAAAATCAGTATTCTTGTGGAAAATGGTGAATACTGGAAGTAATATTAAAATCAAAGAAATTACTGACATGTCTGTTTTTCTGGTGCTACTTTTCTTTTAATTTACATCTCACTGTGAACCATGGATAATTCATAAAAATGCAGATGCAATAGTACTAAAAGTACTAGAATTCTAGAATACTAACTATAATTTCATTGCATTTCAAACACTAAGGTGCTGTAATTAACTTGGAAATATAAAAAAAATAAAAAAATTATGAATAAAAAATAATATAAAGTTTTCAGGGGTCAGAATAAATTAAGATTTGCTTTAGTGAGATGAAGGTTGTGACTTCCAAGTTTTATTCTCTCTGTTCAAATATATGTAGTAAATGATGTATGTTCTCATGTGCAATAGAAGATAATTTCTAATTCCAAAATGACCCAGAGATGCAAAACTGAGGTCAAGGCCTTATTTCACTTTTTGATCATATCTAGTAAGAGAAAATCCATTCGTGAGAAGTTTGCACTGTAAAGAGGAGAGAAAAAAGGGGTGTAATCTTGTGGGACAAGGTGCTTTAATAGCAGAAGAGAGCTTTCTGGATGTTTACCACTGCTTTCCATGTCTTACTCCACTGAAGTTTAAACAGGAGGGATAATGTGAGGTCAAAATAAATAACACTGAAAGAGTCATATAGTGTTCTACTGTTTGTCTGCTGATGTAGATTCACAATATGAAACAGGACGTTATAAAAACATCAAGTATTACCTTGGTGTTTAATGGAGTAGAATTATAAGCTAAAAGCAATTACTGGGAGTTAGACAAATGTATCTGGGTTAAAGTCTTTGGAAGGTATTTAATCTTGAAATGGATCTTGTTATGGTTTGCCTTACTATGTCTACAAGTGAAAGTATGAATGGACACTAACGCTGCACATACTGAATTGCTGCTTGATTCTCTGTTTAGTCCCAAATAGAGTAAATCATGAAACAGGTTAATACGCATTTGTTCTTCACAGGAAGAAAAATTGAATGAGTTCCAGATGACATAGAAACAATAATAATGTTGGTGGTCTTTAAATTTTTCAATCCATAAACATACAATTTCAAGTCTTTACAGTTAGATTTGTCCACTTTAGAAAGATTAAAGGACCTTTCCAGTGTTCCTGAAGGGTCTAAGCGCCAGAGATGTTGTTCTGAGGTAGTTCTTACATATGAGGATTTCATCCCTGTGCTTATACCGAAGGAAACAATACATGATTTTCCGAGGTAATGAACATCTTTGAAGGTCTTAAGAGTTTCTTGTTTTGCATAAGCAAAAAATTGAAGTTTGTCACCTGAAAATTTGGTCAGTGACTTATCTGAAGATTGTTTTCCGGGCAGAGCTATTTCTGGATCCTGGACTCTGAGAGATGCCATGAATCAGGGTTTATGAACAACTGGAGGAGAAGTAGAGAAGAGTAGATTGAGCATTTGGTGTGATGCTGTGGAGAGTTACACTTGAATTTGGAGAGAACCTGTATGGAGAAGGTTAATTTTAAGAACATGCTTCAAATAAAGCACTGGATAAAAACATAAACGAAGTTTAAAAAAAGAGTTGTTAAAAAACGTTTACTGAATCATGAAATATTTGTTCTTTAAATCACATAAGCAAGGACTTTTGCTTATGTAACTGAAATAAGGTGGTAGTGTTACTTCACCATTGTCTGGAAGTCCAGCACTGATAAAAATGCTTCTTTAATAAATACAAAACTTGACATCAATTAATCCATCAGTCAGAGGGCATTTCACTCCTGTCCTCACTTGCTCAGAATATGAACAAGTATCTCATTTAATAAATTAATATTTTCCAGTGAAACATTGCTAATCAGCTTTCTACTTGTTGTGAAACATAGTGCAGGGAATCCATGATGATTTTTTTTCTGTTTCATTATATGTACCAGGTTCATTTTTCAACAGAAATCAACATATTTTAATATTAAACAAAAATCTTGATTTAAATAATTTCCCTACATATTAAGGTCATTAAGAAGCATCAAGCTCTCAAATCCATTAATGTAATATGAGTAGTGTTGCCTGCAGTAATGCTTCTGAGTTTATTGCTTAAAGATAACATTTGGATAAAGAGACCATTCCTTTACAAATGACTTCTGAAATGAAATTACTGCCCTGAAAGAACTTAATTTAATTAATCTTCTAGATGAAGGCAGTAGTCAGTAAGAATCTGATTTTGTTTAGCCCCACTCATGAATATTAATATTGAAGAAAATGATACTTCTGTTTATTCATGAATATTATACAAGTGTATTCAGAGCTTCAGATCTACAAGTTAACATGAATTTTTTTTTTGTTCCTCTGTTTTTGCCAACAAAACCCCATTTTCCTTAGTTTTGTTTGTACAAAATTTTAACAAAAATTGTGGTGAATCTCTAGGTTATGTGAGAAAAGAGTTGATGAATGGAGAACATGCCCACCCTAGGTAACTGCTGTACTGTGTTTGTGTGATTTGAGAATTACCATCTACAACACCTGACATTTAAATTTCATAATTACGCTAGAATGCATAAGCAAATAGAAGTAGGGTTTTATCTGCCTATGTGAACAGAATCCAATTTCACTAAAAAAACAATATAAGAAAATTTTTCACACACAATGAATTAGGTAATGAGCAAATCATTTGGATAGCATTGACCTGGATGCAATAAACTCAGTCCTGATCATGCCAAAGTAGACATTTCACAGATTTCACTATTAAGCTGGACCTGAAAGTTATTCCCAGTTTGTCAGTGGCCTTCGCTTCCCCCTTTCTAGAGCTGGGGGAGCCATGTGGCACAGCCCTGCAGAGACAGCAACTCCCACATGCTACTGTCTTTGTGTTAGGTAACATGGTTAGGAGCTAACAGAGATAATAGGAAATATATTTGTAAATTTATATATTCATAAGTCTTTGTGTTTTATTTATATATTTGTAAGTCTAATATTTCACTGCCGCTCTACCTTCTCTATCCAATTCTGATACTGAAGTTTTACTTCAACGTCAGAGGTTTGACCTGAAGTAGCAATTGTCTTGTGCTAAGCTTAAAGCTCTGCATCACTCTCATTCAAGTGAACTCTGAGAATAATCATTATACTACTATGAACTGAAACTCTGTATCTGCCTATATGCTTCCATGTTTCGGGCAGTTTGACTGAAATTTTTTAATCATTTCAGGTACATCATGGTTTGCAAGAGTTTCTACTTGAAATTTTCATATGCTCTTGGATAGTAGATAAATGGAAGTATTTCACTTGCTTTCTTAGTTGTATCACAGGAAATTGTTTCTTGTTACGTGACCTTGTCACTGATTTAGTAAAACCTCCTTAGAAGTTTGTGAAGAAAAGATGGTAGAGAAGGGTCAACTCTAATGAATTTGGATGTATGTTTTTATCTAGAACTGAAAAACAATCCATGTATGTGTTTTGGAAATTGCATATTTGGATGTTTTCCTTCCTAAGAATGTTTCTTACAAAATGCCTGTTTTTTCTCTATTAAATATTGTAGGTACAGTGAAGAATTCCTTCAAACCTAACAACACTGCATCCTGAAAGGTAAGATGCAACAGATAATTTTTAACGGTTTTGTGGCTTTATGTTATGAGATATCTTCCTTCTTCACTGGATTATAGTCACATGAGGACCCAAGTTCCCTTGCAGAGTTGAATCTGTAAAGATGCTACTGCTTTTAGCAAGAGATGGGAACTTCTGCATTACTTACAGATAAGTTGAAACTCTCACACGCACACACGCACACACACACACAAAAGTAATCAATGGAAAATCAATTTTTGTATTACTGAGAAAGATGATTATTCTACTGTCAATGCTGTGTACAGTGTAACACATAAGTATTTCTTTTTAGCTTTACAAAATATGTAAAGCCTGATTTAGTACAATGCTGCAGTTTAATTCTGTGTTTGTAGAGATTACATTTTTTTTATCTCAAGACATGTAGACTTTTACTTGATGTGGAATGTTTTCCAAAAGCTAAGATGAAATAATGAAAAATGATTTTCCCAATTTAGGGCAACTGTTTTAAGGAATGTAACAGCTGGAGATATACAGTTCAGTGACATATGAACAGACTGATCTATTCACCTGTGGAGTGCAGATAAAAATTAATAAGAAAGGGAGAATTTAAATAGTAAATAAATAAAAGGGAGAAGGTGAAAGATGTGTAGCAACATATTCTGGTGTAATTAACTTAGAAATTCTTATCAATGATTAAAATAAAAGGTGAGGATGGAAGAATTAGAGCAAAAATTTAGTAAAATGAGCTGAGACTACAGTTGATAGGAGAAAAACTCATTTTTTACACTTCTTAGGAATCTTTTCCTTGCAAACACACTTGCAGAAAAAAGTTGTTTTAAAATACCAGTATGGAAATATGGACTGTGTTTTTGCTTTTGGAACAGAAGTCTTAATCTTTTGGTAAGATGTGGGTGGAATAAAACACAAGCACCTGAAACTAGGTCTAAAGAGGGATCAGATATCCACCTGAAATTTGCCTGAGCAACCTTCTTCCACGTATACCTGCTGCTGACCAGAGCAAAGTGGCAAATATACCCCCCTTATTAAATCTTGAAACCAGGGCACAGATAAAACACGAAATAATAAATCTTATTTCAAAAGGTATTCTGCTTACTTTCTTTCAGGTGTGAATCTTAAGGAACAGTTTTGTGGGCTTTCACACTGGAATTTTTTATCTTGGACTCAAATTGAATTTCCTTACTCTGGTTTGGACATTTTTCAACCTCTTTGTTAAACGTATGCTTTGTTACAACAAAGACCGACAGAATCTTGTCTGTCATTGTTATAAAAAGAGGGCATTTAAGATACAATTAATCTGCTATTTATTTGAAAATAATTTCCAAATTACTTGAAGAATATAGCTTCCAAGATTATTGCAACTCTTCTTTTCATTACAAAACCATCACTTCCACCACCAAACAATCCCAAGAGGAACAAAAGGGAAGTATAAACCATTCCCTATTTAATATGCAACAAAATTAGAGCAATATGGCATATGCTCTTCTGCTTTCCTTTGAAGAAGTTCTGCAGTGATGCAGACTGGAGTTTGCTTTGTTTCCAAGTTGATATTAAATTGCAGTTCTTCCCCATCCACACTTCCTTTGCATTATACTGAAATAAAATCTTCTGAAACACTAAGCAGGTCACATTTGTCATCCACTGAGTTTTCTGAGTCTAGGCCAAGGTTTCTGCAGTGATGCAAGTATATCCTTCTCTAGCTTCATGCTACGTGTATACAAAAAACTGTGACCACAAAAAACAAACAAACAAACAAACAAACAAAAAAAAACCTACATGCACTTCAAGAAAATATTTTTTTCTGTCTCTGCTCAGATATGTTCAGAAGACTGCTCAAAGGCAATAAGCACTCAGTGAGAAACTTTTTCATGCCAAATTTGTGCCCTCCAGCCCAGATGTTTCAGTTGCAAATGTCTTTGGAAGAAGTTCACAGTAGCAACTGTTTTCATGAAGAAAAGGTCTTCTCTTCCTGCTGTTCATTACTCTTGATCTGGAGATTGCATTGTACCATTTCTACTCTGTCTGTGAGCAAATACTTATTTTCCCTTAGAAGCCAACTTTGATTTCATAATTTCAAATGTTAAAAGCTTATTTAATTAGGGAAGGGCTGTATGTGATCTCAAATTATAGCTGTTGCTTCCAGCCACTTTTCTCAGAAGATTAGTCAATTATTACCCCCCATCTGGATTACAAACAAATAAAAACTGCAATTTATTCATGAATTGGTAGAAATATTTATTTATTCTGTAGGTAAATAATTCATTAGCATGTGATTATTTGCATTAACAGATAAAATATTATTGTGAAAATGACTGGTATTTTCTTACTTGACAATATTTTCACCAAGTTGAAGAAATTCATTTTGGAAAGAGAACCATACAAAGACTAGATTTATTACTCAACAGATGCTCATCACATTGCTTAATGCTTTATTTCATGGTCCATATTCATCATCCTTTCTGATTCTTAAATCTATACCCTGTTCTCTTTGAACATCTGGTGTTCTTTCTCTTCCGTATTTTTAACAGAGTAATTCGTTTGGGCAAAGTGTTTTCTTCTTGTAATGCTCTTAATCCTCATGGATGTTTAGAACATAGGCAGGAGAATAGAAGTTCTGAGATTAAATGTGAATATGTTTACAAGATTGTTTCATTTTCAGGGGAATTTAAATTTGTTTCTTCAATGACATCATCGATTGGCAGCCTTTGACATAAATCTGCTCTTCATAGGAACTTGGTCAGAATGTCCTTGCAGAGGAGCTTGTTCTGTAAGTATTTGATCTGTGTGCAGGCTTCAAGGTAAATTAAAAAATAAGCAAGCTTTAAACTTGGGAATATAATTTCTTCAAAAATTTATAAATTGCTTAGTATATATTAACATTAGTCATTAACCCTATGTTTTACTTCTTGGCACATGTATCTAGGGAGACTTTTGTAATACCATTTGATTAGGTAAGGCACCATTACTGAAAAGAAAGGTTGCATTCTTGACATCTTAGTAGAAGACTTTTAAATATTTTAATATTTTTTTTAATTATTTGCTAGTATATATTTTTTTCTGCTTAAAAAAAAAAAAGCAAAAGTATGAAAATGTCAGTAATTTGCTATGGTGATATGGTAGAGGTTTTTTTAATTCAATTACACATTTGTTTTAGCAGTGATGAATAATCTGCTTTTAATAACATGGAATGTAGATGAAGATTAAACTTACTAAATTAGTTCATGAAGTTTTAGACACAGGGATATTTCCTTGGTCACAGTAGAGATAGAAATACATCCCGATTCAGTGAAATAGAGGGGAACAGAAAGTAGCCCATGAAATAGATATTGATTAGGAGAGCTGCTTATCAATATTTGCAAAGGTTGAAATAAGTTGTATCTAAGATTTGCCTTAAGAAAAACATTTCTGATTTTGTTTACACTTGGTTTCTCTCTTAGTGATTTGCTTAGTAGTGCTGCTAGTCACTCTTTAGACACATCTCTCTCCTAGGCGCCTTCACCAAAACTTGTAACATGCTTGGAGACAGACAAGATAGAAAAAAAAAAGTTGAAATGTAGTCATTCATAGTTCATGATGTGTAGACAGTAGGAGAGAAATGATGGAAAACAAGAAACTGGACTTTTTCAAAAACAGTGTTTGGAGACTTGTGAACTAAATAGCGATGATGAGAAATTTCTGAGCTGTGAAACAAAAAATTGAATATGAAAGAAACAGTGAGAAGCATCAATCTTCTTCGGTCTTCCAAACTAGATAACAAAAAGTATTCCATACTGTCTTGCACCACATATGAGATTTTGTGCTGATCCTGTTAGCCACTGTATACCCCGTTCACATCTATGGAATTGTTAATATACACCAGCCATAAAAGTAGGGAAGAAATATATAACGTTTTTGCTATTGGATTCCAGTAGTTTATCCAACTACAAGTTTAAATGTTAACAGTATTGCAAATTCTAATTAAGTCTTCCAGGAAACATTTCCTTTTCTTTGACAAGCAGGATAAAACAAACAAGCAAAACCCCATCCTCGGGTAATTCAGTGCTATAAAGCTTTTATGCAAAGATATGGTCATTAAACCTCAGAAAGAGAATTAAAATAAACACTCTAACTTAGCTATTCTGTCTTTGATGAACTGATATCCTTTTATTGCTTTTGTGGCACTAGGGAGGAAAGCTGCCTGCCACCTGCCTTCTAAGGAACTGCCAGTTTTGCCTGGAGAAAATAGCCCATCTGCTAAGTTATACAGCTCTTTCATTCTTCAGCCCAGGTTACTGGTGAAGACTTTTTATGTACAGCCTCGTTTTTAATACTTCCAGCTGTTCATTTTTCCTGTGAAAGGAAATCCCTGGGTAGAGGCAAAACAATCCTGAAAGTATGCTCGGATTTGCTTGAGATGTTCAAATGTAGCAGTGGGGCAGAAGTCTCCTTCCAGTCTCAGCTTTGCTGACTTTCTGTGATGCATCTCCTCTCCCCCCCAACACAGGTATGCCTAACATGGAGCTGCCAGTAAACTCTGAGTAGATTTCCTCTGTTGTAAAAGAGGATGATGAGGATGGCAAAGTACACAGTTATTTCCTGTTTTGCTTAAGGTATAGGAAAGATCAGTAGAAAAGTTATTGAAACAGTCCATATTATCTGCTAAAAACTCTTCTGTGAAATTTCATCCAGAAATAATCCTCCAGAATATTTCTATCTGTCTATCTTTTAACCTTGCCATATCCACAAGGCAGCTTCTCTCAGTTTAGGACATTCTGGGATGGATTCAAGACTAGGAAACTTATCCGACCTTGTTGTCTCCTGGGAACTTGGCTACATCTTTGTTCACCATCTTTAAAATAAGAGTTTTAACTTCTGAGTTAGCATGCTACATTGCTTCAAGTTAGGTAATGTAATGGAGGCTGTCATATGCTACCATACTAAGATCCATGTCAAAACACGGAAGTTGCAGCTAGTTGCCTTCCCATTGCTGGAACACCTCATTAACTTTAGAAAGTATTAAATATTAATCAAAATGTGTTTTGTCAGACATAATATGTTGAATCAGTCAGATGTTAAAATTCCTCAGAATCTTCACCTTATCAGTGTCACCTCTGAAGTTCTCTAGAAATATAGTGGACCTGTGATTTGTGCTTCTTGGATGCCTTGCTGAGTAGCTGATTTTGGCACCACACAGTGAGCCTGAACAGGAGGGATGCTGAGATTTTGTAATGGGAACTAGAGGTGGGGCCATAAGAATATTCTTATGAACTTACATGCCTTCAGGAAGAGTTCATGTTCCAAATACATAAAAAATGGCTGAGTTGGGAACTTTCAGTCCTGTTGTAGATTGCAAATCTTGTGTTTAAAAGAAGTTTGAACAAAAACTGTGGAACAGTTTTAATACATCAGAAAAAGTACTTAGCCTGTGACCTTCTATGTAGTTGCTGCCGCTTGAAGAACAGTACTGGTTTGTTTTTTCTGACAGCATGAAAATGCTTTTCCTATCATTCATTTAATTCACTGGAGACATGGTGAGCAAAGAAACTGCAGTGTCTTCAGTCTACTCATAGTATATCTGTTAGCAGAATGTGCATGATATATCCAGTCTCTAACTTAATCCCTCTTATTCACATCACTAGTAGTAGTCTAACTACCTGTAGTAAAAGTAGACTTCTTTTTGTGTAATACCATGAAATATTAAGAGAATCTTGTCTTAAAAACAAGCAAAGAATTTGATCTTTAACTGTACAGTAAATTTCTAGCAGTATTGTTGAAATAAACTGAAAGTTGTGAGCATGTGAAAAATGATGCAGGTGCTGAAAGCTCAGGATTTTTCAATTCTGCATTCTGTAATGCACTAAAATCTACTGTGTAGATAGTCTGCTGTGACAGAAATCACTTATTGATGGAAATTATTTGTCTCAACTTAGTAACATATTAGCCACTCTGCTTTTTAGCAACCCTGGGCTCTTTATTCTGTAAACAAATAAAAGGCAGAAAAACATCCTATGGAGCAGGACACTCTTGCATATCCCATGGCCTGGTGTAGGATGTGGAACTCATCTTGTCCTTCTATTCAGGGAGAGTCTTTTAAGCCCAGTTCGGGTCTTTTTATACCCAATCCATAAAGCTTGCATCCCTCAGACAGGGACAGAAGCAAGGAAAGGTGTGCTTAAAGGTTTGCCTGTTTAACAGTAGATCAGCAAAGGTGATATATACTGCTGTGTTTAGCATGCAGGACATAGAGCACATGGTGCTGGAAGACAAATGTTAATATGTTAATACAGAACATGATTAAGCCTTTTCTGCTTGAATGGAGAACTGAAAATGTGGCTGTCTTTTGTAGCCATTCTCAAAAGGAGACCTGCTCTTTGAAAAACACCAGAAGTGACTTTTGCTATTATGAAAGTAATCACATGAAGGACCTGTATTTTCTGCAAAAACAGATATTTTTGAATTGTTAATTTTTAATTTTTTAGATGTCATATTTGATGAAGCACCAGAAGGCTGGGAATAGTGATGTGTATTTACAACTTTTCATCTTGCTAGTGCTTTGTCACTGGGAATATATAGAGTTTTACATACATTTTCCAAAGAGCTTGCTATATCTCTGACAAGTGTTGAAGTAGTAGTTGACATTTTTAATGAGAAAATGAAGATGAAACATGAGTAAATTAAGACAGACATTAATTCATTTCTAGTTTGGTTTAAATCAAAACTACAACAGCAAAAAACACCCCAACAACATGTCAGCAACAACAAAACAGAGAGAACTATTGATGAGTTCCTATTAAAAAAAACAACTTTAAACAATTATAAAATTCACCCCTGTATGGAATCAGATATTAGAACCAGCACTAGTTCAGAGTTCTGTTGCTAAAAGTAGATAAGTAATTATGAAAGTAATTATGAAAGTAACAATGATAACTCCATAAGTTGATGCAGTGGTTTATGAAACACTTTCTAGGTGCAGCTGTTCTTTTTCTCTGCAGAGAATGGCTGATGTTTTTTTCTTACTAGTCTCTCAAGCTGTTTTTGTTGTTGTTGTTTGTTTGTTTGTTGCTTTAATGTTTGTTTTATAATGAAATAGTTAAGTTCAGTTCATTGGCTCGTATGCAACATATTCTTTCTTCATATGCTTGTGTTGATTGCTTTGTTCAATGAATGAGCAACTGGTTGCAAGAGAGCTCTACCAGAGAGTGATGGTTATTGACTCAATATCCAGATGGAGATCAGTGTTATGTGGTATTCCCCAGAGGTCAGTATTAGGACCAGTGTTCTTCCATGTCTTCATCAGTGACAGCAACAGCAGGATTCAGTGCACCCCCTACAAGTTTGCAGATGATCCTGAGCTGAGTGGTGCAGTAAATACAAAAAAAGGAAGGGATACCATCCAAAGGGTCCTAGACAAGCTTGAGAAGTGGGCCCCTGTGAACCTGATGAGATTCAACAGACAAGTGCAAGATCTTGCACCTGCGTCATGGCAACCCTGTTAACAGTGTAAGCTGGGTGATGTAAGGATACAGTACAACACTGCTGAAAAGGACTTAGGGCTTCTGGTATATGGTAAACTGGATGTGAGCCAGCAGCGTGACACAGGATTGTAGGGGTGGGAAGGGACCTCTAGAGATCATCGAGTTCAACTCCCTGCCAAAGCAGATCCCTAGGTCAGGTTGCACAGGTAAGACCAGGTTGCACAGGTGCCCTTGCAGCCCGGAAAGCCAACCATATCCTGGGTTGCATCAAAAGAAATATGTCCAGTGAGTCGAAAATGGTGATCCTGCCTCTCTACTCTGGGCTGGTGTGACCTAACCCGTATTATGTGCTCACATGTGGAGTCCTCAGTACAGGAGAGGCATGGACCTGCTGGAGTGTGTCCAGAGGAGGACCACAAAAACGGTCCAAGAAGTGGAACAGCTCTCCTATGAGGACTGGCTGAGGAAGCTGGGGCTACTCAGCCTGAAGAAGAGAAGGCTCCAGGGAGTCCTGATAGCAGCCTTTCAGTATCTAATGGGACAGACTCTGTAGCAGAGTCTGTGGTGGCAGGACAAGGGAAAATGTTTTCAATCTAAAAGGGGAGATTTAGACTGGATATAATGAATTATTATTATTACTTAAAGTAAAGGTAAAGAAGCACTGGAACAGCTTGCCCATAGAAATGGCAAATGCCTTGTCCTTGGAGACACTCAAAGTCAGGCTGGATGGAGTGCTGAGCAACCTGTAGAGTTGGACAAGATGACCTTTACAGGTCCCTTCCAATCAAATAACTGATTCTATGCTTCTTTTCTTTTTAGAACTTTGTGAATTTATTTAACATCTTTCCCACTCTTGAGGCCTCTGAAAAAGTATGGGTCATTTACAGATTTTGTCAGTTCACTACACTATTTCTATAAAGTACCTGGAGGGAACAATATCTATTCAAGTTGTTTGACATTCAAATTTTCACTTGTTTAAGTACATAAGTGTTAAATGGACTTAAAACATCTATCAGGGTGCATCTGTTTGACATGGACCATCTTTTCCAAGGAATGATGATTACAAATGAGAAAAGCGTCATCTGTAATGATTTATATACTTAGAAGTAGAAATGGGAAAATAAATTAGCATTTTAAAAATATTTCTACATTTTTTTTTTGAGCAGAGATATGAAATAGTTGGAAAATCTAGCCCTTTTAGGCAAATTTTGTAGCCAACTAGAAAATTCATTTGCGTTTGATCGAATGGTACATGTTTCCAAATCCTGTGACATCAAGTGTTTGATACAGAGCATGTTCTAGCCCGTATTAGTCATTAGCTAGTAGGCCAGTCTTTGCTCTCACTGCTTGTTTTATGCCTAAAATAGGAATAGTTAAGCAGCCTTTCTTCAGAATTGTAGTAAGATGTTTAAGTATTTGGGAAATGTAGCTTTCTGTTTATCTGACAACATTCTCAATTGTATGTCTTATTCAGGAAGTTTATATTTTCAAGGGACAAGGTTGTTAAGGAAAATGGAATTCATGTCAAGGAAATCTGAAAATTTCTCCAAAATCCTCTTGCATCTTTTATTGCCATCCTAGTGGTTATAGGTGATCTTAGCTTACTGTTAGCTGATAGTTCTTTGTTTCCCTGGAAACAAATGACGTAAAAATTGTGTGATTATGAGAATTTATATTCTGAGCAAAATTCATAAGCTTGCTTCTTTGTGTCCTTTGGTGAAAATTCCTAACAAAAATTTAGTATTCATTATGTTATAAGGAAAAATGTCACGTAATTTAGTGTAAGTCACTTCCTTGAGCAAAAAAAAGGTAAATTAACCAAAATATTTAAGTAACTGGAATGGCTTGTATTAGATACAACTTCGTACTGGCGTAAAACAGTAATAATAAAGGTGAGAAGCGAGACAAATTAAGCAAATGGAAATGAAATCTGGCAGACTGAGGCTGAATTTTTTTAATATTTGCAAAACATTGAGAATTTATAAAAACATTCAGATGGCACAGTGCAACTGGCATTGTTGGAAGCTATAATGTAATTTCTATTCAAAGTATAGAATCCTATATTAATACATTTATTTCTACATGTAACAACTTTTTCCAAAATGTGAGGTAGTTATGAAATTCATTTTTTGATATCTTTTGTTACGTAATGCATGAAAGTGAATTCTCTTGGGAAAGTTATAATTTAATTGCTAATACTGTTTACCTGAATTATTCATTTGCTATTTTATTGCAGTGATTTGGGGGCAAGGGTTATGACGCTTATCTATATTTCTAGGAGTTCTTAAAAATAATTGGATTAGAAATCACACGTCAAGCACCTACTTATTATTCTTAACAGTTCAGGACTTGTTTAAGTGTTTTAATCAAACAGTGAACGATGTATTACTCAGACTACTTTCAATCCTGATTTTTGAATCACAATTTGTAAGCACTAGAGCACAAGCCTTTTCATTAGACAAAACAAATTTTGTTGCATTTTTGTCTTTCTCAATCCACACAGTAGGAAATATAGAACAGACTTAATGTTAGAGGCAAGGCGTACTATGCTGTCTAAATAAATACACAGAATTAGCCAATCAGTAAACTAATATGATTATAATTAATCTCCTACACCTGCAGAATGTCTTATCCAAATCACTCTTAATTGATTACCATTGATATTTTTCTGAATTGCTAATAGAAATACAGCTTTTAGTGAGGAAAACAGTCTGGTTTATATTTTCATTAGAGTTCCAGTGTCTGTATTGTACTGCACCTGCCTACTCCCAAAATGCTTGTTATAGCTGTCATATACTTTTATGAGGATAGAGGCAATGTTCTGGCAAGCTAACCTGACTCAAATTGTGTTCAGAAATAAAACATGAAGACCCACTTGTGATTGCAAAGGTAGTAAGTCTAATTTGATTAGTGCTCCAGTGACATGGCATATTATGAATGTCATTTGTCATTTCTCATAAGTGCTCATGAAAGAATCATTTTCAGAGGTGTAATTGAAGTTGGTGAACACATTCAGCACCTTTTGCGCTCAGGGAAATAGTCTATATATCATACTCAATGCTGGCTTTAGAACAAAAAGAAACAGGAAAAGCAACAAACAGGAAGTCCTACCTTGCAAATTGAGTGAAAAATCTTCCCTCGATTTCAGTGGGAGTATGACTTTCTAATTCAAATTTTTGTAACTAATTCCCAGCTACTAAAAATCCCCAGAATTTAAAATCTTAAAACTGTTATTAAACAATCAGGACTTATTTTCCAAAACTGCTCTGTCTTTTCTAGTTGCCAAGCAACTAGGTTTAAAGAAAAAGGCCAGTACCTCAGCTTACTTGAACTGGAGGCCAATTTATATATACATAGATGCACAGCTGTTTTTCAAAAGATTGAGGTTGTGCATTGTTAGTATTTCTTTCAGCGTGTTGTGCGCACAGAAGTAGATGGATAAATAATTTTATAGAAATGGCAAAAAATTATATCTTCTGACAATAAGAAAAGAGTCTTTTCAAGGTAAATTACAAAGATTTGACTTTTTTCTTTCTCAGATCTCCTGCTGGAATTCTTGATTGAAATTATTTGTTTTCCTCTTTTTAGCTTTATGTATTGTTATATAAATATTGCTGTAAGGATTCATTAAGACACCATAAATACTAGGGGATGAAGCAGAGGAAAAAACAAACAAACAAAACCTCTTTTTCCTGAATATTCTTTCAATTGGCAAACAACACCATTCAAGTTAGTTGTAAGATAACGCTACTGTGACTGCAGAGTGCAAAAGTGATTGATACTTGTGTTTTATTTCTTATATGGTTAATTTCATGGTATATTCATGATATTTCCTGTTGCTGTAGCTGAGAAGACACACAAATATGAGTATGAGCCATGAGTAAATTTCAACTTAAATGATGGAACCAACCTACAGAATAGAGTTGCACTTTGCAAAGCAGCATAGGAGAACAGTCTTGCTAAATCCTTTAAGTATACTTTTTGGCACGTTTATGACAATATGAGATTTTCAGGATAATCTGTGTTCTGGTTTATATTAACTTAAGAAATTTTGAAAATATATCAATATGAAATTTCTTCAATTGGCACTGATTATACTTATATTTTCATACTTTAGAATGAAATAGAAATGAAATTTGTGCAATGAGGTCATTGTATTCGTTTTTTCTTCAGTTTTTCCTATCCTAAAATTGTTAACATATTGCTCTTTTAAGAAGTAAGAATGAATAACTTTTCTCCCAGACAAGTTCTGTCTGCTTTTACATAAATAACTTGTCTTCCAGATAACTCATTGGAAATGCCACAAATAAGTACTCACCAGAGCTGGCTGCTCCAAACAGTGTGTATGACTGTGACAAAAGAGAATGTGAGAAAAACTCTCTGGTCTTTTTCGGTATAATAAATACTGTTCGGTGAATTCATCCTACAAGCATTATACAGTGCTGCTGAATTAGAGTCGCTGTGACAGATAACTTACAGGCTATGCAATGGAAAGATAAGGACGTGCTAGCTGGTACTTGGGGAAAACTGTGATCTCCAGCAGCTGAGTGCTGCCTTTTTGAGGACTTTCCTTGGTGGGAAACAATACTCAGGTATATGTACTTACATCAGGTGTAATATAGTAAGTGTTAAGGAACAAGCAGAGATGGATGAAGAAGCAGCAGTAAGTAATATCAATATAATGCTGATATTTTCATCCTTTAATGGATCTGGCAGTGGAACATCCTTTATTCTTCAAAAATTGAGGTCTATTTTATTTAATAGAATATACTAGCTGTTATCAGGAGAATATTTTACTTTTTGAAACCATGTGCTTTACATTTTAATTATCACTTACTATCTAGTGCATTGAGTGCGTTTAATCCTTTATAGCAGCAACTGTGCTAATCAATTCTAGTCACTGATTCATATTAAATGACATATGTAGAAAACAGTCCATCTGTCTCTGTAATATCATTCCATGCCTTCTTTCATGTTTCCATTACAAATTCTATAATAAATAGTCTGATCATTTTGAATGACATGTAGGATCTTTATTGTGCAAGACATTTCAAATACATCTGTCTTTTGACTGGTTTATAGATGACAGTTCTAACAATAGCTATTACCTTCCAAAAGGCTGCAGTATTGAAGTATTCTTTATATTCCTGTCACCTCTTCTGCTGTTTTTTTGGGATTTTCTTTTCAGTTTTTTTTTTTTGTTTGTTTTTGTTTTTTCAGGGTGCATATTGCTGTAAATTTCTAGATTTTTCTCTTTTTTTCCTGCTTTCCTTCTATCCAAACTTTTGCTCTATGATGATTATTTTTTTCCCAATTAGGCTGATAACTACTGTAACCTCTCTTTCTTTAGTATTTTTTCCCTAATCCTGTCGCTATTCTCCATTTGCCTTTGTCACTTTTGCCTCTTCATCCAAATTTATAGCTTACTTTGCACTAAAGGTGAACATTAAAAGTTAAAATATCTCACACTGTCATAGCTGAATCAAAGCTTTACTAAATGTTTTAGATATCAGGAATTGGAATGAAAGTACTTACATTTTGTATGTCAGCACATTTAGCCGAAAAAAAAACCCACAGAATGGAAACATTTTGCGTTTAAGTTGTAAGGTGTTTTATTATTTTCTGAGGTTTTGCTTCACCACTTTAAATATTAATATTTCATTATTATAACACTTTATTTTCAAGTCTTCTCAAGAATATGGCATCATACATTTTTAATTTTTTGTAGAGACATTTCTAATACGCATAGGATTTTTAATAGTACATGCGTTTTCTTCTGTTTCAGACTAAAACTCAGCTGGTGGGCTAGATGACTGAATGGGCCAAGTAGCATTTGAATATTTTCAATCTGATTGTCTGATTCAAATGCTTCAGTGAAAGCCACAGCTCCCAGTGAGCTTTGTAGCAGCCTCCTGGAAATGGAACTGGGACTTCCAGTCAGTAGCTTTAAGTGAAGTACTTGGGCATACTTATACCATGTGGCTGAGATCAAATGCTCTCCTTTTTACTGCAACTAAAATCAGAGGCGTGAATGGCTACTAGTATCCAGCTGTCCAAAGTACTGTGGCAATGTTAAACATTCATGGTAGAGATTTTAGGTTGATCTAATCTCTTAGAAAAATACACAGGTTTTTCCAGGTCTTCCTGTGACTGTGTCATACAGTTTTGCCATCTGCAAATTAATGGATACAAAGAAACCAAATGAATTCTGAAAGCATTAAAGAAGTTCATGACAAAATGGCCTAGGACCCATCTCAAAACAAATGACAGGAAAAGCTGAAAGATTTCAGCTTTAATCATTTTTTTCATTTTTTTCCCCCTTCTTCTCCCCCCCCCCCCCTCCCCTCCCCTCCCCCCCCCAAAAAAGAAAGAAAATGTAGTGGGGCTGAACCAAATAACATTTTAAATCCATGAGGTTCTTGTTCAAGGTCACATAATTTATTCAATTTTGATAATAAATCTTCAGATCAATAGAAGAGGTGGAAGCAGATGAGAAATATTTAACCTCTGGCAAACCTCTATATCTGTTTGTACACACCTTTGCAGCATGAAATCCTAGCTCTGTGTATTTTCAGTCACACTTGTGCATTTGTTACCCCTGAGGAAAATGGAAGTAGCAGTTATATTAGGCAAAACACAGAAGATGGAGTGAAGTAGAAGGCCAGAATATTCTGTCATTCAGTGTTCTCAGTTTATTTATTTGTTCCATAACTTTCAGCTATGATTTTCTTACATATAAAGTTGTGTTTAAACACAAAGCTATATGTTTAGATTTTGGTGCATATACAAAAAAAGAAAACAAGGGTGGTTGGCATCAAACAATTAAGGATACCACAATGTTTGTTTTGCTAGTATCTAACGCTGCTCAGAAGTGATTTATTTCTTTGGCTACCAAATTCAGAACTTTAAGTAGCTTTATTAAGCGTGATTCAGAGAGTGTATTTATGTTATTTTCCATTTCACAGAGAATACAGGTCTTGAGAGTTATTTTTGATTTGTTATTTTCAGCTTTTCTGAAGAAAAAATTAAATATTCATTACAATTATTTTGCCACTTAGAGTTTTATTATTTTGGTCTAACTGGATGTCATGGCTTTATGATTTTTGTTATCACTATTCCACATCTTAACATCACATAGTACTCTGGGAGTTAAAGAGTTAAAGCTCCAGTACCATGGATTGATGATATTTCTGGGTACCTGGTTCTAGGAAGAGAAGAAAAACTACATCTCCCAGAAGATTTTCACTGTTCTATTTCCATTTTCTGTTTAGAGGGAAAGATAAATCTTCTCACGAGTCATGAGACTGCCTCTTCTTCTACTGCTCATCTCAGCAGTGTGTGCTTCCTGGCCATCTCACCTTCAGCATTACAGTAAGGCCTTTTGTTTTGGACTCTCTCTCATTTAATTGATTTATTAGCTTCATCTCAAAATTGTTTTGTATTATAATATCATCTTGCATTACACTATCATATTTACTAAGCTTTTTTTCTTAGCTTATTTCTGCTTCTTTGTTTTAGGCCCATTTCCCTACCTTTTCCCCCCTTTTTTCTTCCCCCTTCTCCTGGGTTCCTCCACGCCAGTTATTCACAAAACTGGACTGAACTGGCTCATAAACCATTTGACACTGGGACATTTTGAGTGTTAAAAAAGAAAGTTGAAGGGGCAAATGAAAGGGCGTACTTGCAAAGCTTTAACAGGACCCAATTGCTATTTCTGTCTCAAATTAAGAGCTTCAGATTACTGGTCTCTGTTCAGTGGGCATTTCTGCATTGAAAATAAAGTAAAAGATCTCCAATATGATGCCTCAGAATGCATATCAGTCTGATGAGCAGAGCAAGTGGAAGGATGTAACAGTTCTCAAAGACTGGGACCTGCAATCAGATTTCTGACTTCTTTAGCATGAGGAACAGTAAGGAATGAGTGAGTGAAAGGATTTCAGTCTTTTCCCATTCATTGTTCCAAAACAAATGTATTGTTGAGTTTGGCCAGAATTAGAAAATAATCTTGTTATGATAGATACCGCATTTACCAGAAAAGTTGTTTTTCACAGTAGTTAAACCACTTGATTATCTTCTGGAAATAATAACAAAACAGAATGTATCTGTTTTGCATGTAAAGCACAATTGAAATGTTCTCCATGTTGTGAACCAGAGTGAAAGTACAAACCTAGATACAAAGGCTTCTTGCCTTACACATGCAGGATAAGAGGAGAAACAAATGGCAAAATAATGAGAAGAGAAAGCAGAACAGATTAAATGTTGATTAAAAGAAATTGCAGAGCAGCCAGTTTACAACTGTACGTCAATTTAAAAGTGCAGGAGGAACTCTTTCAGGTATTGCACCCTGTAATTTCAGTCTAGTAAAGGATATATCACACAAAAGGTTAGGACTGACAAATCCTCAGTAATCTATGAAAATATGATCTTTCCTGTATAAAACTTGCAGATAAGAAAGACCTGATAGCATGCTGCAGCCACAAACTGCTTCAGTTTTGAATACAAGTGTGATGAAAAATTACAGAAAATTCCACCTGAGTGTGGCTCCTCTCAACTGACCCAAGAGTTGTATTACTTTTTCATGAGCAACACTCACACACCCTTAATATCTGTGAGAATCTCTGTACTTAAAAAATTCATTTTTATGTCACTGGTGAGAGCACTTTCAGGCCAACCAATTCTTACTAAGTTCAATTTGAGAAAACCAATCTTTCTGATGCAAAATAAATGAAGGAAATAACTACTTAGAATACTGCTGTCAACCAAAGAGAAAAGAAATAAAGACTTTGCCTTTAATCTATCAAACCCAAGCATGCAGGACTCTCTCTGGACATAGATGTACGTATATTTAATAGCCTTGGAAGATGTATTATCACAGGTGTGGAGCAGTCAGGAATGCGTAATTGTTTGTTACTACAAAACCTTGGCACCTCAAGATCAGTATGTATAATCTTTACTCAGGCATCAAACAGTAGGATCCAAAATAATCTCACTTATTTGCCATTATTTGTATAAGTGTGATTACAACTAATCTATTCACTGGGAAGGCAAAAAATCATTTTCTGTGCACATCTTCTTGCTAAAATTTTGACTTTAGAGATAACAAGAAAAAATGACAGCATCTACATTCCTCAGCAATGACTGGAAGAAAACTGTCTGCTCTGTTCATTGGTTCTGACTGCTCTTCACCTGTAATTATAGAATCAATAAGGTTGAAAGACACCACTAGTATTATCTTGTCCAGCTATCAACCCATTACCTCCATGCCTACTAAACCATGTCCCTCAGTGCTACATCTACCTTTTTCTTGCAAACTTCCAAGTATGCCTGCCTCTGTTCTTTAATTACCTTATGCTAGCTAGACATGTGACTCAAGGGCAAGAGAAAGGAAAGAGTGACCGAACTGTGAGAACACGCTATTTCTTGTCACCTGAGCAAGGGAATGTGTTGTTCATAAATGACCTAAAATCCTTTTCTTCTACTCAGAGGTGTTACAGTATATTGATTCTGAAGACATTTGGTCAACTTTTTCAGGTTGGTTTATCTTTATACATTGGAAGTACATATTGCTTCTCTTTAATTCAGTAACTTTTCCCAGCAAATTGGAACAACAAAAGTCGTAAGTGCTGTCCTTGATTTAGCTTAACAGCTTAACTCAGTGCAGTATAGGAACTTGAGATACCTTCCAATAAGATCTGCTCTGTGAAGGTTTGGGAAAGATCCAATGGGTCCCAAAATGCAACAGAAGCAGAGAGATATTTGATTTTTAGAAACAGACACAAGAAATAATGCTTTTTAAGAAATTATTTGAAAAATTCACTTATAAATCAGTAACAAAATGGGCTAAACATTCTATTACTATGATCACACAAGTAGCAAAAGTGAAAAAGCCAGAGCACATCAAAAGTAATTTTCAAGACATCCTGGGTACTGCTTGTTTTGTCATCTACTACAATCAATAAAAACCTTTCACTGTTGTTAATGGTTTGGGATAGAGGCCCACAAAGTGAACAGTGTGATTCTGGTGATAGCACTGTGAATTATTTCACTAAGACTAGCAGGCACTTTGTGACAAAATAGAGCAAAATGGACAAACAACTGATTTGCAAAAGGATGTAACAGTAGAAATCTGTTGAAAAACTGCAAATATTGATTATTTATTTATTTATTAGTATTGATCATGTCAGAGAGTTGTAGTATATATATTACTCAAACCTAAAAATTCTGTGTTGAGAATATTGTGTCACAAATAACATAATTTGCGTAGATAAGTTAGATTCATTTCATTATGGAATTCAGTAGCATAAACCCATCTATTATTCTTGCATAATTCTAATAATGTTGGATTAAAAATCAACTTTTTCTAAGAAGATGTTTAAGCTTTTGAACTATCTTCTGACTGAAGGACTGATGCATTTAGTTCAAACATAAATCTTTCTTAGAAAACTATAAAAAAAAGGTAATGCCTTTTTAAAGTATGATTTCTGAAGAGTGATATAGACGTGTTTGTGAAGTACTGTTTTCTGCTGTTTATAACTTTTTACTACCCTGTCCCGAGTCACACTTTTTGATTGTTACTATCAAGATTGGCACATCAGTTATCTCATCTCCTTGGCTCATTGTTAAGGAAGATCTATTAGTCAGTGTTATTCATGGGAAAGTATGTGATTACATTTGTGAATTGTTTCTTTTTTCTCATAAGTTTATCTAGTAAGGGGTAAAGCAGGAGCAGAACCTCTCCTATGGAGGCAAAAGATAGTTGTGTAAATATATATATATTTTTTTCATTTTTAGTTTTTAAAAATAAATGGTATGGCTGTAACTGGTGAAGATTACCAGAGATTCAGAAGTTTCTGGGGGATTTCAGAGACTTGCAGCATCTCATGAATAAAAAAATATTCCCTTAATTTCTATTAAGTGCATCTTTTCACTGCTAAGGATCTGTTTTGTATAAGTCTCGTGAAAAATTTCAGTCATGGCTTGTCTGTGAGTTTCATTTATTCCAGGTTCACAGGAGGGAATCATTCAAGAAAGATGCTATCAATAATACTTACAAAAAATTGAGCCTAATGGTTGTCAGATGTTGTTTTATAACACTAGCAGATAAAAACAGAAATGCGTGCTGCTTGGGCTTCTTGAAGAAGGTACTTGGTGTCATCCCAAATACTATATCTGATTATACAACACCTGAATTAAATCAAATCCAGCTTAGTGTTTCCCTTGCTATTTGCTTTGCTCATTCTCATATTTACTCTACGTGCAGTTTGTAGAGTTCTACTGAAAAATAGTTGTCTTTCTGATAACGCACCAACAAAAGTAGTAATAAAACTTTGGAGGAACTTTATATTCAGATATCTAATTGTTCACCTGTGTAAAAAGAGCCATTCATAACATCTGCTATATGCAAGATCTTGAAGGCATTGTAAATTTATTTGGTTAATAAACAGTCTGCTCCAGCAGAAAGAGACAGGATATACTTGTCTTCCCTTAGTTGTCTGTTTTAATTGTGAGTGACTTGATTTTGTCACAATCTCTAAACTTAGTTAGTTTTTACAAAGAGATGGGAGCAGGGTAATATTACTTCACACAAATTTTTTTCTGCCTTTAAATGTTAATCAGTAAATTTTCAAATAAGTTTTCCTTTATGAACATTTTAAAATACTAAATGGAGAAACAGTAGGTGTGATTGAATCATTGGTTATAATGAACTAATTAATATATATTTAAAAGATATTTCAGTTTGTGTCCTCAGTTCAAAATAAGTTAGGACTTCTGTTATACTAATTATGAGATTAGTAAGTATTAAAAATACTTAAAAAATCATCTTAGAATAAGTGTGGTAAATTGTCAGTCAAAATCTGTAAATACCTTAAAAGGTTTTTTCCAAGCATTAATAAAATATATTGTACAAAATTCTGATAATATGCATGTGAACAATATTTGTACTGAATGTTTTTGAATAGTTTTTATCATGTCTGCTTTTAAACAGCTGTATTGTTAGCTTTTTGCTTTAAGTTAATTTATATGATTGACAATTATAAATACATTAATCATTACTAGTATTCAGTAAACCTCATGACTTATATGCTTTTAGTGAACTACTTAATATATTTTACATTGCTGTGTCCTGCTTATGCTTATATTAATTATTCTTGTTTCATTTTAAAAGTATCTATTGTCATTCTGTCAGCTGTGTGCCTGAAGCTTTCCTAGAATAAAATATTTTTATTTTTATTTTTTCTGTTTTTGTCATTATCTAGCAGAAACTGGAAATGGATTTGTATGGAGGAGATGGCAGACATTTTTTGGATAAATAGCCATATTGAAGATTCATATGGAAAAGCTTTCTTACACAAACCTTTCTTTTCTTTAGAATTTGTTCACCAAAAAGCGCTGAAGACAGGATTTTGCAGTTTGTGTCTGGAACTTCAAAGATAGCAGTGGTTCTTGTAAACTATTCCAAATATAGTGATAGTATACGAAACAAATCATTCCACAAGATTATTCAAGTTCTGTTCTTTTAATTAATAACTGGACTGTTTGCATGTTAAATGGACTTGGTCTTTCTTCTTTGATTGTTACTCAATCTAAAGACAATTTACTGTTATAATGGTAATACATTCATGCAGAAAACATGCACATCAAATAATCTGAACACCTTTTCAATGGGCCAGTGCTGTAAAATAAGTCATTATATAACCTGAAGTTTGAAATAATCCAAATTTAGAGGCAACGAAGACAGATAAAGATAGAAGGGATTAAGGGCAAAGTAGTTAGATGGAAATGAGAAAGTAGTAGTTCTGAAACTCACGGATAATCAAAACCATTGCTGAAGGAAAGTATGGGGTCTTCTAGAGTTAATCCTCTCTGTTTTAACACAACACTTATAAGATATTTAGATAAGGAGCCATGTAATCCTGATTACACGTAAAAACACTTATACAGACTACAATATCATTATGTGAAATTCCCTCCTTAGCAGAATATAGATTGAGTGGTAGAGTGCCACCATATAGATTATATTAATTTAGGAATATTTATATCTGCAGAACAGGGAAAAACAAAACTATAAAAAAAATGTGTGATAGGTAGGGAATCTGTGCTTAAGTGATTTGAAAAGTTTCTTTCTCTATCATGTGATTCTCTTGAGTTTTACGAAAGAGAGGGAGGAGATCAGTCCTATTTTTTGTCCTGCTGTTCTCCTCGCTGTGATGAGTTCTAAGGAGATAGTATAGAAGTGTCTTCTCATATCTGTAGTTATCAGGAGGTTTGTTCAGTGCTTTGAATAAAGCATTCATTTGACTACCTGGTCACAAGAAGAAAGAGTTCTGTGCACAAATAAGCATATATTATGGATGTGTTTAGCCTTTAATTATGAAAAGTCTAAACACTAAATTCAGTTTAAAAAGCATCTAACAGAACTGGCTTGTGATAGCACCCTAACAATAGTTCACGCTGTAACAACTCTAATTAGGCTTGTTCCAGTGTTTGCCACGTACAAATTCAGCAAAAGTGACAGAAAACCATTTAATTGACTATTTATATAATTTTTTATTAAGGAAATAGAGCACACTTTATTTTTATGCAATAATTTTGTCTTTTCTTAGAAGACTGTCACAGAGCAATTCATTTAATATCCAAAGTCCCTGAAAGATGGCAAAAATATGAAGATTGTAAGTATATGAATTTCTGAAGGTCTAATAATGATTTACAAGTGATTGTGTTAGCAGTCCTGAAGCTGGCTGGATGAAGAGCAGGCATCGTGTGGCAATTTATAAAGAGGATTTTTATTCTATTAAGAATTAATTTAGTCCTGAAGCAGATGAAAAAGAAAGTGTAGATTTGATTGTGTCACATGTATTAAGCAACTAGAAAACTATTTTGGAAAGACTCAGTATGCATAAAAATATCCTATTTTTAAACCCTTTCTTACTCTCATGTCTCTTTTTAATTAAACACTTTTCTTTGTGATGATGGTCACATTCATTTGTATGACATTAAAATGTTACTTTTATGTTTTAAAATTGCAATAAAGTCTTGTGTGAAATAAAAAAGAAAACCCTGCTACTTGAGGGAGGAAAAGATCATTGACTAACAGTAGCAATCATAAGTAGGAGGATGTAATCTCTCAAATCATTTGAGATACTGATATTGTTATTATATAATCCTGTTAGGTTTGCAGTATGGAAGAACCTGAAAGTGGACATGAGAGAGAATAGGAGGAAATGCAGTATGGTACTTTCAAAAGTAATTGGTCAGGAGAGAATTATTGCAAACGTAGGTGCTTACTGGGAGGAAACTGCAGAAGGCAGAAATGACTGAAATGGCCTATAGTTGACAACACGGTTAAAAATGAGGTAAGTACTAATGATGCAGTACTAGAGGAAAAAATGTAAGCAGTTCATATTATGGGATCAGCAAATATCCCACCTATGTGGCTCCATGGAAACAGTCTGAAAATGCTTTATCAGCAGATTGTGATAAAGAGATAAAGCAGGATATTCAGGAGTCATTCAGAAGTGCTTTTAACCAGGAATATATTGACTAAGAAATTTTTGTTTTAGATAAGTATTATATTCCTATAAAAATAATATTTCTACCCAAAATGAAAATGTATCTCTAGAAATCTGTGTGTATGTGTGTTATGTGGTTCTTGTATGATTCTTTCAATCACCAAATTACTTATGTATTGAAAACCACAGTGATGCAGGAAGAAGAGAGACTGAATAATGTGCAGGATTACATTACATATATGTAGCAGTACTTGTGTATAAAAATGGGCCCTTAAAATGTCGACTGATTCTGTTTGCGTCTGGGACAGAGTTCATTTTCTTTGTGGTGTCTAGTATGGTGCTATGATTTGACTTTAGGAGAAAACCCTGATGTTTTAGTTGTCACTGATCGCTGTAGCATAGAGCCAAGGACATGTCAGTTTTTCAGCTTCTCATACTGTCCTGCCAACAAGGGGACTGGGGGGCACAGTAAGCCAGGAGGGAACAGAACCAGGGCAGCTGACGTAAACTGACCAAACTGATATTCCATATTATGTGTCATCATGTGAAAAAAAAAAACCATAAAAATTATGGGAACTGGCCGGGAGAATGGCTGCTGCTCAGAGACTGGCTGGGCATCACTTGTTTTGTAAATATATTATTATCATTACCATTATTTTCTTCCTTTTCTCTTCCTTTAGAGTCTCAGTAAACAGTGTTTCATCTCAACCCAAGAGTTCTATATTTTTTTCCCCCAGTTCTCTCCCTCATCCTACTGGAATTAAGGAGTGAGTGACTGACCCATGTGGTGCTGAGCTGCCTGCCAGGTAAACTTCAACTAGAGATGTATAACTAACTACTGGTTAAAACAAAACAGAAAAAAATCTATGCCTTCATTACTACCAGTCTGTATCCCTATTTGAAGCGATTCTTTTGTACTCTTTTAGTCTGAATAGAAGCTTTGATACTGGGGTTTTGAAGGAAAGGCCAGCTGCATGCTTTTTGCACATGCAGGTGGAAAGGAGTACTGGACAGTGTGTTTCTGCCTTTGCTGCTTAGCAGTCTGGGGTATGAGAACTCTGACAAGAGTTACAAATGTCTTAAATGAAATTTGTTGTGACTTTTTTCCTCCTCTTTCTAAGTGCCTAAAGGACTGGCACAGTTACCTCCCACGGAGCTTCTCTTCCACCAAGTCATGGCTGAGAATGGTAGGGAACGCAGAATTGCCTTCTGTCTCCCAGGAACAAGGACCAGGACATAAACTGCCAGCTGCCAGGTAGTGGAGTAGAAATGCTAGAAATCAGTTCAGAATATATGCACTGCTGTACTTAAGAGTTTACATAGATTGCTTCTCCAATTTCAATAGATTTGGGGATTTTGTTTTACTTTTTCTAGTTGGTTTTGTGTGATATTAAGGTGTCATAGTTTGAGATTGCTTGGTTCACTACAGTAAATATTTAGATGTTGAAAGAAATATAGAAAAGCATTCTAAAACACAAAGTGCTTACAGAAGGAAAAAGGTGTTGGTTTTTTTTTTTTAACTCATTTCTGTTAAGGTATTTCTTTCTGGTAGTGTCACAAAAACAAATTGATCTCTTTTAATAAAAAGGTACATGCAAGACTATGATTTACTTATCAAGGTTCTTTGCTCAGTTTTCACATGATGACTTGGAAATCCACCCCCTACTGCCTCATTTGAAATTATGAAGTGAACTGGAGAATAAGAAATGGATTTATAGCTAGCAATTGCTCAGTATCTAGGTATTTCAGTAAATTCAAAGTTGCCCACAGAAGTTTGAAACAAAGCTTGGGAGGGCTGTGATCTGAACCTTAAATGAAAAGCTCCTCAAAAGCATACTGTGGGGACAAGCATTGTGATGCAACTGAATATCATTAAGAGGCCAAGTACTATATATCAGCCCTAAATAATATATGCAGACTGTGTTTTTAGGATCCAAATGGGAAAGCATAAAATTCTGCAAAAGCTTTAATTTATAATTTGTTCATTTAAAGCTTCAGACCATTAAGTATCCATTAAATCACTATTTTATACGCTGCTAAGTGCGTCTCTGTCTTCAGAATAAAAAGATTGTTTTAATTCACCCTGTATCAGATAAAACATTTTAATGGAGGGCATTTGTGATAACAAATTGACTGGAGTTGGAAAGCAAATTAATGCTGAATTCTGACAACAGGATATCTATATGAATTTGGTTTTTAGTGTTTTGTATGTGCATGAACAGTTTCATTGTGTATGAGTTTATTTTTGTTAAGATTTCAGTTGCAATGATTCTACCCCAAATAAAATTTTATTTTCATCACACTGGTAGGGCTCTTTAGACTCCTCTGGCTCCTACTAACTGTTATTGTGAAGCTCAGATAATCTGTTCTTAAACATTTTATAATTTTCTCTGTCCTCTTTACTAACTTTATTAATTATATAATTTAGGATGTATTCTGAGAATGGGGAGCAGAAACAAGTAGATGAGAAGAAATTACACAGTTTCTTTCCCTGGGATATATCAAGGTTTGCTTTTATTTAGGGGGAAGTGGAATTTTAACACCTTCCCACAGAACATGATAATTTCAAGAACATTCTTTTGGAGAAGTTGAAATATTTTGTTTTGACATTTCTGATTGAAATGTAGCACTGTATTCCTGAACCTGAAATGCTTCATTTTCTTTTGTTCATGAGCTGATCAGCATGCAGCCACATTTGTATTGGTATTGTTACCTGGGCTCCCATTTTCTCTGTGGGGTTGAGAAATACTCCTCCCTGGACGATGCGGTTGAAATACGTATAGCTAACTAATGACTTACATGGCTATATAATTGGCTGTAACTTGAAACTCTTCCTCACTTGTGCTAAAAATGTCCAAAATCCCAGAAGAGAATATTCTAAGAAAATTATTTTCATTGATTTTTAAGCCATAAATGTATTGTCCTGTTTAATACAATAAATCGCTGCCATTTGAATTAAAAGGAAAAAAAAAAAAAAAGCAGACCTAGGACTCAATTTTTTGAACAAAAAAAACTTGTGTTTGGAAAATATTTCCAAACATAATTTTTGAGGTGACATTATTTCCTAATAATAGATATGGGTTTATGTTCTGTCAATGTATGCATCAAAAAAGGTCGTTCCCTGTCTCACAGGACCTTGTGGCTTGTTTCTTTAATGACAAGTTCTCATTAATGAGAAGGTTCTCAACTGTGGGAAGGACAAACTGAAAAGCAGAAGGGCTAAAAAGAAGCTTCTTATAGCAATCTGTGGCCTGGAAAGACAAATAAAGGGCAATCCTGCAGTTCCTTGCTCAGATGCTCTAGCCAATTAAGCAATTAGATCATCACGGGCTTCTCTGAGTAGCTTTTTCTGCCAGCCCATCTGCTCTTCTCCTTAACTTCTCTGAGTCTGCTATTTGCAGCTCTTCCATCTTCCCCTGAGTTGCTTCTCTATCACTGTTTCTACCTTCTGGCTGTCTTTCCCTCAGCTTCTTCCCTATTATCGATCACATAACAGCAACTCTTTACTAAGAACTGCTAGACAAAAGACCTTACACTTTTATGCCTGTCTTCTGTGATGATTCAGTATGCTGTAAAAATAAGCTTTTAAAATATACTAGTATTAAATCTGCTTTTAGTGACCTTTTGCTTATCCATATGTGAATAATTCCTCTAAAAAATTTCAAATTCAGTACTGTAAAATATTTTTCAACCTAAATTAAACTGTAAAGCAAGTGTACATTTTTCCTGTGAATTTGAAGAATTGTTCACAGTGTGAAAAGATATTTTCAAGAAAATATTTACTTGTTCATCTAAGATATTGTATATTTTTTCAAGGTTTATGTTAATCTGTATTAGTCACTTATATAGATAAGAAAATGACTCTGAAAGTGAAGACATTTATCTATTAACAATGAAGTACTGGTAATACAGTGCTTTTATTTTTTGTTAAATGTGGATATTTAGTTCAGATCCAATTAACGAAGTTATCAGAACTGTGAATCAAGGAAATATGTAGAAATGAAAAATTGCAGTTTAATTAGATTTTTAATTTTTCTTAATATTAGGTTAAAGGGATTTATTGATTGGGATATATTTAACTTTTTGTTTTGTTTTATTTTATTAATTGAACCAAAGACAGAAAATGTCACGGGGAAAAAATGAAGTGTTTAAAGAAAGAAGAAAAGATGCTTTTAAGACTTGTGAACATGTTGTGTAGCAGCATCTCTCCAGCACGGTGCCAGATTGTCCTCTATTATAACAGATTCTAAAATTCAACAACAGCAATATGGATTTATGCACATTTTATACATATCATAGGAAAGACTTGGCTCTTTTCCTTTCCTTACTAGACCTTTTGTTTCTGCACATAGAAAATCAATCTTATTTAATGCATCAGGAAGCTTTTTCTCTTAAGACTCGTTGCCTTTCACTTTGGGTTATCCTCTCAGCCAAATCCTGCAAGATTATAATTGATTTTAAAAGTCAGCAGCAAAAGTATTTGATCCTTGGGTGACAAACAGTCAAAGAGGAGCCCTCAGGATCAGTGTTAAACGTCAATGAAATGAGATTCATACCAGAATAGGCAACTTAAAATAATTCAAAACCAGCTGTATCATTGACAGTATTAAATGGAAACTCAGCAAAATGAAGCTATTAGTCAACAACGTGTAATGTCATAAACTTGAACAAATCATTATGGAGCAGTTTAGACCTGAATTAAAACCAAACAAGATGAAACAGGCAATATTATTGAGATACGTAAGATACTTTATTCAAGACGATAATACTTACATTAGAATAAAAGCTGAAGTTTCAGTTTATGTGTTCAAGATCATTTGGATATCATTACTTAAAATGGACAAAGTCACCTGCATACATCTCATACACTGAGTCTGATATTGGGGCCACAACATAAGAAGGACATTAAGCTATCTGAGAGTGTCCAAAGGAGTGCTGGGTAGAAGGTGATGGGTATAGTGAGCAAGATGTATTGGGAGAGACTGATGTCCCTCGGTTTGTTTAGCCCAGACAAGAGGAGAATGAGACTGAGAGGGGAGACCTCATGTCAGACTACACCTCCTTACAAGGAGCAGAGGGGAAGTGCTGGTATCTGTTCTCTGGTGAGTGGGACAGTGCCTAAGGGAAACAGCATGGAGGGGAAGGTCAAGTTGGGTGTAGGAAAAGGCTCTTCACCAAAGGGTGGCGGGCATGGAGCAGGTTCCTTAGGTTGTGTCTCCAACCATTCTGAAGTACGAGAATCATTTGAACAGCACTCTCAAATATGGTTTGATTTTTGTGTCGTCCTATGTGGAGCCAGGAGCTGGGCTTGATGATCCTTTCTGGTCCCTTCCAATTTAAGATATTCTGTTCTGTTCTTTTATATGCGCTGCTACTAATAGTGGAGTGTTCAAATCTAAACCCATTAACTTAAGTCCCCTTAGAGGTAGTGGCAATAGCATGTTGGATGTAATGACGGCTTCATGGGCTGTACCATAAAAATGTGGGATAGTCCAAACAAACAGTCTTCACTGCTATTTACAAGTAACAATGGTGAGACTACCTGTGCTATCACAAGCTACCAAAATCAATGCCATTTAGGTCAGAACAAAAAGGAAAATGTTAACTGACACCTAAGAGAAGGGTCAAACCTCTTTTTTGTTTGTTTGTTCGTTTGTGTTTTGTTTTGTTTGGTTTTGTTTTGTTTTTATTTGGGCTTGCTTTTCTTCTTTTCTTTGTGGTTCTTTAAAAGAATCCATGTAGAAAACTGTAGAGAGTAAGGCCCCAGTAATGTTTTCTTGAAAATATGCAAGCATAAATATCAAGAGCACCCAAAACAATATTGATATGCAAAAGAGCAAGGCAAAGATCAAGGTTTAGTTAAATTGATCCAACATGAAAAAGCACAAAGCAACCTGAAGACACTTAGCCATAGGATAAATGTATAGGACAGTTGAAGTGACACAACCACAGATGAAACAACCAGAAAATTGCTTTCAGGAAGACGAACTTTCACAGCATGTCATCAATTTTCTGAATGATAAGAAACAGACATAATGGGAGAAAATGGTGGTTTCCTCTCTTATGTGGAAAGGCTGAGTGACCTGGTTCTGTTCAGCCTTGAGAAAAGAAGACTCAGAGGGGATCTGATCCATGTCTATAAATATCTAAGGAGTGGGAGGCAAAGGGACGAGGCTGGACTCTTCTCAGCAGTGTGTGGTGATAGGATGAGGGGAAATGCCCACAAACTGGAGCATAGGAAGTTCCACACAAATGTGCGTGGGAACTTCTCCATGGTAAGGGTGACAGAGCACTGGCACAGGCTACCCAGAGAGGTGGTGGAGTCTCCTACTCTGGAGACATTCAAGACCTGTGTGGATGCCTACCTGTGCAACCTGGGCTAGGGAGCTGCTTCGGCAGGGGGGTTGGACTCGATGACCTCTAGACATCCCTTCCAGCCCCTACAGTTCTGCGATTCTGTGATCTGACTATGATATGCAAATGAACTAAAGGATAAGTAATGATGAAAGAAAAAATCAGTTGTGCATAAAAATGAATGCTACAATTTAAGTCATGCAAAGTTTTGCACATTTTTGGTACATATGTTAACAGAAAATAAGCAGTATTTTCTTAAAGATTTAGAGCTGCAAGTTACTCTTTTTAGGAGCAGATTCGAAACATCTCTGAATACAGTGGAATGTTTTATTCACCATACCTTTTGGATCACTCTGTTCTGGGTTGAAAAAATTTACATAATGTTTCTTATTTGTAACCTATCATCCACTGAAAAAACTTTCTTCAGCTTATTGTGTATTGCCTATTTTTTCTTAAGTGAAAAGTTGGTTATTGAATTTTATTTCTTACCCAGGAGGTATGTAATTAGAATGGATTAGATTAAGTTGATTTATATTTTTCTTTTTCTAGAAGCAGGAAATGGTATACCAGATCTTGCATATAGGTCCATTTCTGGAGTGAAATCTGCAAATCCAAGTACAAATACAGGTTTAGATCTTGATCCACTGTGTTTTAACCAAGAAAAGGAAATAAATGAGAAGTATCTAGACAGCATAGAAATAGGAAATCAAGTATGGATTTAATTTTCATTATGGGCCCAAATATTTAATAATCACAGATGATTAGCACACACAATTTCATTCACTCGCGTAATTCACTCAGCGCGCATTCATTCATGTCTGGGAAATACTTGAAGTCCACTCTGGGTTTTGAAGGGCTCTGCCTTTGTACGAAGCAGCACCAATCTGTCTACAGGTCCTTCATTATCAGTCATCCTCCCAGGCTGAGAATACTAGGAATTACCATTTAGCAGTCAACAGTCATGAGTGCCTGTGGCTTTAGCTCATGTTATTAAAGTTAATAAAAAGCCTTGTATTGCCACTTAGAACGAGGTGACTTTTAAATCTTTTATTAGTGCTCTGAAATCTAGGTCTTCTCTAGACTCCATTAAAGCCAGTGGACGACTTTTTATTGACTTGGAGGAATCAATAACTTGAATAGCTTCTCATGTTCCTTCTTCCAGTTTTCATCTCTGCTGTGGCTTTCCTATCTGTGTCTCCAGGTGATGAAGAGAGCTGTGCAGTTAACTCTGATGGAAACAACAAGCAGAAATAAATTAAGCAAATCCCACCCACTCTTTTATCTACATTTTCAAGCTTGTGAGACTTTATAGCAGGCATCTAGATGACTTTGTGCCAGCTGGTGACCTTGCAACGCTGACTTGGCTATGTTTTCAGTCCTGTTTTCAAGGCCTTTTTGTTGTTTCTCCCTTGGCTGTGCAAAGGTCTGCTGCTTTGTCAAATATTTGTTTCAGATTCTGTGTGACTAAACATCTAACATAAAATTGTTTCAGAATTTGTATTCAACTGACTGTTGTGCTACTGTTTACCAGAGTTCAAAACCTGGGCAAATAGCAATTTGTTTGGGCTGAATAAGTAATACCTTATTTTAGAGGGCACAAATAGCCATGTAATTATTTTGAATTAAGAAATTATTGTATCATTTCAGGCTCATTACATGGGTATTTATTGTCAGCAGATTATGTGCAGTGTTACAATAATAACTAAAGTAGCTTTTATTTTAAAAGAAAAATATGTTCAGTAAAAAAGACAAAAGGGACACACTTCTGGTGAGCTTCAAGGCCTTAAAATGAGAATTCCACCAGATATGCATGGAGCTACATTTTCAGGTTGAATACTAAATGACCTAGTTCTTGAATAGTGCTGAAGAAGCAATTAGCAATGCATTTCCTATTTTGTACTGTTTCACATGTTATGGCAAAGAGTTGTACACTACACAATCCTAATTAGAATTCCTTCTAATGCCTAAAGAGTTTGTTTATATGTTTTTCATCTATAATATCTAAATACTATCATTTCTTAAAAAGTAAATTTCTAACAGTTACCACTCCAGTTTTTTCAACTGCTTATCAAGAAACTACCTGTCATGAAATCTATAGCTCTCCTGAGAACTCTCCATTGATGTTTGGTTCTTGAAACAGAACTATCTTGAATTGACACAAGATCTTGGGGGCATTGGGAGCTCTAACTCACGCAGAGACTGAGGGCAATGAGCTAGGAACTGCCTCAGCTTTAAAATCTCCATTCTTGCCTTTCTATAATAGAGTAATTAACTGGTTTGTGGGCAAATTTAATTCAGTTTTCTCTGTGTTCATTGCCCTTCTGTGTTAAAACACATCACCAGGAGGGTGGTGTGCTTCCATCAGATAAAGCTTCCCTCCAACCTAACACTGAACCTATGTTGTGTTTCTTCCAAGGCGCTGATTGCAGAGGACCAGTAATTTCTGAAGGACCTTGACCAATGGACACCATGAGTCTTCAGAGAGCTCTGCATCAGGCCTCTATCACGCTCCTGCTTGTTTCACAAGACCTATGGCTGTCCTCAGCTTCCCCAGTTGAGACTTCTCAAACAAAAGTAAGTTTGCTCTTAATTTTCTTTCATGATTATAAATGACTATTAAATCTTTCTAACCTTAACAGCAGGTAAAAAGGCTAGCAGAAAAAAAATGTGAGAATATTTGCTGTGAGGTAGAAATTCACCTAGTCATAATATAATTGCTTCTAAACTGTTATTCATTCATGGCATGATTCTAATTACATTGTACTTAAGGGATCATAATGAAACAGACTTCCAAATTTACCCTGGAGCATTTTTTTTCTGCAGTATTGGATTGGAAAGCTGTAATTTGAATAAATGAAATGAGTAACTGAAGACAGACTCTCCGCTTTCCCTCTTCCCAATATGTCTCATTAAAAATTAAAAAAAAAAAAAAAGAAGAAGAAAATAGTATCACTTAAGTAATTAGCAAGATGTTGACAAAATGTAGAAAGTGTGCAACAGATATTTTGTATACTTGGCTGAAAACAAATTAATAAAACACATTTCTGTACAGATAAGCCAAGCTTCTTTTCTGAAGGGCAAAATTATTATCTCTGCATCATCAGCTGGAGATGCAAGAGACAGCAAATGAAGAAATATTCATGGAAAACTGTAAATAGCCTTGTTATTCATTTGAGAAAGGGAGAGCAATGTGTGTTACATAGACATCAGACCTCAGTTCTTAAATAGAGGAGGTAATGAGTGCTGTTGCTGTTCAGCACAAGAAAAACCAGAATAAGTGTTGGAGAATTGCAGTACATTTGCTGTGATGTACAACAGCAAGAAAATTAGATTCTACCTCAGACTTTTCCTTGCTTTCCCTTCCACTCCCATGAGCTTGCTCTGCTCTAACTGCATTCCTCAACTGCAATGGCAGTTTCCTAAAGATCAAAATTTTCTATTGTGAAGCCTGAGCTTTTCTGGAATTCACAACTCTCTTCTTGTTCTGATTCAGTGCATTTCTTTCTTTGGTCTTGTTCCTTTATAATGTTGGCTTGATTTCAGTTAATTAATTCAGGTCAGTGCATTCTTTCCAGAGATGGTTGGAAACACAGGATGTTTTCCAAAGGCTTTGAGAATGAGCATGTCCAGTGAGATGAGGTTGCTATTAAAGAGCTGAACAGAGGCCAACGCACCTGAATATGATCTAATGAGCATAATCCAACTAGGCATCTTTAATGTGTTTATTAGACAAATTATTTAATGTCAGATCTCCCCAATACATGTGGAAGCTGTCCTTCATGTTTGAAGATTTACCTCTGAAATAAAAGCAGCCTGTTCTTTTGCCCCACCCTCAAATTACTACTTAATGTTAGTTCCCACAATCACTGCGTTTCACTACTGTGAAACAGAAGAATTTTTTCACTGTCCTGTTCTCACCCTTGGTATATGACTTTTAGAATAGATACAGGGACCCTTCTTCACAGTGTATCAATAGATGGTAGTGGTTAAATTTTCATATATAAAAGAAAAGTACCTGGAAAATTGTTGCAATTGTCTCTCTCTTTTTTTAATTTTTATTTTTGGTAAGAAAAAATGAATATACTCTTCTATAGGTTAAAAGTAAGGCACGTTCTTTCATAAATCAGGGTCAACGTGTAATTCCCCATGTTTCTTTCTCTCTCAAAAATACTAAGATCAAGTTACTTAAAACAGTATCAGATTTGCTGTGAACCATAAACTGAAATGTTCCACATGCTCAGCAAGGGATCAGAAACAAGAATTGGTTCAATTCTCTGAATGTTTCATCAGAACTTCTTTGGAAACTTTTTACTTGTGGAATGGTTATAATTATTCACTTACAAACAGATCACCAATATCTGCACTATAATCCTGAGTCAGGAACTCACATTTCAAGAGGATTTACTTCTTTTGGATTTTCCCTAAATATTTTCCTAATAACGGTACACACATTATGTTGTCCTCTTGTACATACAACTTAGTTTAATTAATAATAAAGTAGCATACTCTATTTGAAAATGGCTATTTTGGTAATATTATGAAAGCAAGACTGTAAATGACTGTAGTGTCCATTGTTTTAATGGAACAAGTCCAAAGAGCTGGTCCATTTAACTAGTTAGTCTAGAATTTGAGTTTATATCAAAGATATTAATGTATTTAGTCTAATTTTATCAGGGGAATCTGAATTAAGAAATAATTCTCTACACATTCTTGAGAATTCTAATAGGTGCTGTCTTCTTTTTAAAGGGCACAGACATGCTTGAAGAGATGTTCTTTTGTTACCAAGAAGGAGTTTGCAGCTTTTATTTAATATAGAAAGAATAAAACTAAAGTAATTTGCAATTGGAAGCTATCCAAACAGGTCATCTAAACATTTCTTATTCAGTGCAGCAAATTTGAGAATATTTAGGTGAATGCTTTCTACATGTCTGTCTAATGTGGTTCCTACATCCTGACAAAAACAGATAAAACTCTGCAAGGATTCTGTATGACTAATGGAGAACAAAATTACCCAACAGCAGTGAAAGTTTTTTGAAACATCAAACCTTGATCTTCATTGCAAGTTTATTTTTCTCCTCCCATGAGTTCTGCTTATATTACTTGCAATACAATATTTACAGTTCATCATGGTATTTCTGGAGAAATTTTTATAAAATTAACAATTTTTTTTTTCCAAACACTTGTGCACACTTATTATATATTTTGTTTGAAAACTCATTTCGAAACTTCTCAGATTTTTAGGTTGCTTAGATTTTCCTCATCAAATGCAAAATGTTACTGAAATCAGGATAATCCAGTTAGCTAAAATATACAGCTGTTAATTTATTAAAACTCTGTGAAAGGAAACATAGATTTATGGCAGAAAAATTCTGAACATTGTATCTTCTAAATTCCTGGGACTCTGGAAACATTGTGTTTTTTTACTAGCTCAGCTTTTTAATCTTGATCACGACTATTTAAATTCTTCAGTTTATAGTTCTTTTTTTGTTGTTCTTGGTTCTTTGTTTTTTGTTTGTTTGTTTGTTTACTCCTTTCTTCTTGTGCTTAATTGGTGCTACAGTGCAAAACATTCCAGACCAACAGATTCTTGTGGCATACACTTCTGTTAGCAGTTAGGGGAAATGCATTGCCTAGTAATTGGAAAACTGGGATTTTCAGATTGCTAGTTCAGTTCAGGGGATTGTAAAGTGCTGCAGGTTTGCATGCAGTATTATCTAAGCTCTGTGAACCTTACATTTCCAAAGCTGTGCTACACTCTCCAAAATGTAATATTCCCCATTTTTATTTTTATTTTTTGTAAGTTCTCTCTGGATGGAAATGCACTAGCACAATTATTTTTGTATTCTATGCCAAGTAACACAATTATTGCTGTTTCATTTTAAAATTCTCATTTAATAATGTACTGTTGTTACTGTTGCAGGCTTTGAAAAGTACAATGCACTGCCATACTCAGTTCATTAATACTGCCCACACCTTGAACTTAAAGATAACTCCAGATCCTCAAGGTGCCCCATTTAATGCAACTATATGGAAAGAATATAAGGAAATGAGTTCTGTTGATTGGTATGACTAGTGGTTACTCCAAGAAAACAATGACTTTTAAGTGTTACTGAAACTCAAGTCACTTCGGCTAAACTTACAAGATCTTGAAAAAGCAATGCAGAGACCATTGCTCTCTGGCAAGCAGTGGAATTTAGGATGGTATGATCTTGTCCATCTCTGTCTCTGGTTAAGCTAAAATGAACCTGTGTTGCATACTTACCTACTTCTTTAATGGTTTTTGTGCTTTTTATTCTGGTTTCTTTCTTTTTTTTTTTTTATAAGTTGAAACCACTAGAATAGATGTTTATGCACTTTTGAACACCATCTAAATAGATGCATTTTTAATCCAAAAGTGAGCTTTTCTTGTGTATCTACAAGATGTTGCACTTTACATGAGATGCATTTTGAATGATGACAACCTTAAGCAAATGGGTGAAAAATTTTATCCGACATTTTCACTAGATCATAATACATTATTCGAATCAAACATCTGTCAGCCACATGGTAGTTCAGCATTAGAGGCAGCTGGATAACAATAATGTTGCTCAAAGAAAACGTAGCCGCTGTTTAATGGGGCAGATGATTCTCATATTACCAGCAGTGTGAAACTTCAAATTCCTTTGGTTATTTCCTTTGCCCCTTTCTCTGCTCTCACCCTAGAACTTGACACAGTTTGTACTACCAGATCTAAAAACATATTCTAGGAATAAAAGAGGATTTAAGAGGCACATGTCTTTCTCACTGCTTTGAAAGTCCAAAGCTCAGATATCATCTTTCCTGAAATTATATTCAAAACATCCTGAAGAGTGAGGGAGGAAGTGGAGAGATTTGACTTAATAAGATTCATCTTTATCTACTTATAGGATCTTTCTAAAGCAGTGCCCATCTGTAAGCTGTAACCAAAACATCATTTCCAGTTTTCGGAGCAACTTAAAGTGACTCTGTGGAAGAGGACTCTGTACTCAAAGATTCGCTGTGAAGAATTAAGCAGGATTTTTTCCCACAGGCACTTTATATGAATAAGAAAATCTCTTCTAACTTATTATTACCAAGCTGCTGGAGGAGAAGATGGATTTTCAGGGATTAAAAAACCAAAACAAACTTCATAACTGCTGAGCTTTAAAGAAAATTGTCTGATCCGTTTCTCAGAGATCACTGTTTTTTTTGAGTCCTTTTCCTATGGTAAGAAATCCTCATCCAAAGTTGAATAGTTTCTCGTATATATATGAATGTATGTATGTACACAGCATCAGCAAATAATTTTATACCAGAATTTTGCCAATTAAAAACTGATTCCCTTTTAATCAGAAGGATAATACTAATTGTACAGATTTAGATCACAGGCTATAATATTACATGCAGGGTTGTGTTTAAAAATAAAAATAAAAAATCATTTCATTCCAAAATGCTTGTTATTTTGAATCATAAAGATTCAAAAGGATTGCTTGCTTAAATGTAAATGCAAATGTATGCAATTCAAGGATCAAGGTGTTTTTGGTACTCATAACAAATACATACACAATAACTTTTTACCTTTTAATTTAAAAAAAAAAAAAGAAGAAGAAGCGGTCACCTGCTTCTGTTTTTGTTTGTTTGTTGTTGTTTTTTTGCTCAATTTACCCATTCAAAATGAAAACGAAGGGAAAAAAAAATGCAAACTCATAATATGGTGAGTTAGTTTTATTTCAAGAGCATCCATTTCAGCTCTGGCTGTTCATTTATCCTCAGAATTGCAGATGCTGGATGTACTCTAGAGCTCCTCAAAGCATCATGTAGGTTTAAGCACCAGACTGTCAGAATCCCAGCTGCAGGGTAATGAACATATTTGGATTTAATCTGATTTTTTCTTCTTTCCAATTATTTTTTCTTCCACTAGAGTGGAGACAAGTTAATAAATATACAATAAGAATGTAGAGGAAACATAGACATTGCTACCACTAGTTTTTATTTCTGCCTTGCCTGCTGTTCTTCAGATACACAGACTCTTCTTCATGAGGGTAGTTGGGATGATGAGTAAAAGCTGTGTTTGTTTCCAACGCTTTTCAGATCTTCTGTCAGAGCTTTGGGTTTGCAAACATTTGCAGTACTTTCACAGTACCACTTGGCGCTTCTTTACAGGGTGAATACCTTTCCACAGATGCATCAGTTATGAAAGCAAACCTATGACGTTATGGAAAATGCTTATAGAGTTTGTTCTGTCTCAAACCAGTCAGTAGAACAGTGATTATTATCAGATATACTTCTAGTAGTGAATGAGTTACCTTGTGGATAACTGGGAGTTTTGAGACTCTACACAGCTTTCTACCTATCCTTTTCTGCAAAATTTCTGGATGGAGCAGGCTGATGTGGGAGCTGGATCGTGTTCTTGCTGCTTTCAGCTGCCAGATGCTCTGAGCTTAGTGCTGAGCAAAAGCTAATACTAAGCAGCTGCTGTCCCTGATAGACAGCTGATCACTGTGTGCGCCTTTGCCCTCCTGCTTTTATTTCCCCAGAAAGCTGTACAAATAGGTATGCTGCTCCATCCCCTGTGCAACCAGCCAAGAAGCTGAACTGAGTCTGGATGCAGTCTAGAAATACCCTTGCAGCATAAGAACAAAGCATAAGATGTGCTTTGCAAGCTTCATGATAACTGATGTAGAACATATTTCTTTGCACTGACTGGGCAATGGACCAAAAAACTTAGGATCAATTAAATTTCTCCTGATCCACTTGTTGAATTGGTCTACTGATGGTGGGGACAGCCATACTTGTACTCTAATCACTGTTAAATCACTGTAGCTAGTTTCTGCTAAATTGTTGAAGTGATAAACCAGTTCTGCGTGCATTTAGCCCGTGCAGATATCCCTAAAGGACAAATGCAACCAGGGTTAGAAACCTCAGAATAAATACTCCAGGGTCTGCAGGAGTCTTCCTTCTTCATTAGGATACAGGTGGTCTCCAAAGACCATCTCTGCTCTTCATGGATATTTCTGCATCAGAACCACTCCCTCCCCACCTGAGCTCTCCTTTCTGTCCTTTCCCTGATGTCCTCTGAAGGAAGACAGTAAATCAGAGTTTGCTTTGAAGGTGCGTGATTTGTAAAAGGATGCTGAGTGTGGTCAGTGTTCCTCTTACCTTTTCTGCCACCAGCTCAGATGTGACTTCTGGCACTACTTTAAGCAGTTGTAGCAGGACACCTGATGTGAGCTCATGTTCTCTACTAAGGTTTTCTTGAACTCATGTTTTTTCCCCACTTCCCAGACTGATTTGCTGTCACCTTTAGTAAGGTAAACATGCTTACTTTGGTTTATGAATATAAATGTTCTTTATAATTACAGGTTCAGAGATCTTGCTGTAGTTATTGTTTTAATACCAAGGTAGTTTCTGTATGGTTTTGTTCTTGAGTACCCAGAGGTTGTGAGAAAAGTTTTAATGTTACTGTTTCAATCTAAATAAATAAGATAAAGACAAAAAAACATGTTAGCATAGAACCATGGAAGTATTCTGCTGGAATATGTGTGGTAATGCACACACAAAATAAATGTAGTGGTTTAAAATTTTGTTAAAATATCACGAGATCCCTGTAGGTTTTCATCCCTTAATTAAACTGTAGGTGTTTCTTTGTTTATCCTTCCTATATTTTACATTTATCAAGTATGGAAATCCTGAAATGCTTCAGGACTGTGCTTTGTTTCAGAAATGACTGCAACCCAGAGCTCTCAGAATCACAGTAAATCTGTGGTTTGCTGTGACTGAGCTTAGTGCACTTGCTGGGTCTGGAAATCATGTAGTGTAACTAAGGTGATAGACCATTCACAGCTTTAATTCTGCAAGGTTCAGGAAGCCTCCTGTAAAGTGCTCACTTTTAGTGGATTTTGGAGGACTTGAAAGAACATAGGTTTGCAAAAAAAAAAAAAAAAGGAAGGAAAATTAAAAAAAAAAAGTAAAGCCTAATGAAAATGTGTTGTTTCCTGTCAGCTTTTCTAAGTATGGACAGCATGTTGCTGTTCATTGCTGAGGAAAAGAGCTTTCAGTTTCAGTAATGTGTCTTTTGCACTTTTTCAGGTGGGAAGGGGACCAGTTTTCTGTTTCACTTTTTGATGAATAGTGTGTAAAAGAAGTTCTGTTTCTTTTGTTAGTCCACAAGACTAAATGCTATATGTCATATATAACTATTATTTATGCAAAGTCTTGTGATATGATTTCACTTATTTGAGTGGTATATTAAAATGGAAAAAATACTTATTAGTGAGATCATTTTAAAAAATAAGAGTAAGAAAAATTTAAAAAGAAAATTTTTGAGATACATCCTCATTGCTTCTTTCCTTTGCTCTTCATGCAGTATAATGTTTCCTGAAGCTGTAGATTTGGACTTGGCTCACCCCTCCAAAGCCCAGCTCAGCAGCTGGCCCACATGGAAGAGGGCTCAGCTATCTCTGCCACACAGTCCTCCACGTGAGGAGGCTTTTCTGAGTGACCTGGCATGACAGAGAAGATAGTTAAATGGGCAGAGTTGGAGGAGGGGTCTGGCTGCCAGGGAGGGAGATGCAGCTCAGCTGCAAGTAGCTGGGAGACTGTAAGTACAGCTTTCCCTTTTTCAGAAACAGCCCAGTGCTCAGCTTCTGTATTTACTGTTTTCTAAAGAGTGGTGCACGCTGTTTTGGAAGCATTGAAGTAACAGTGCACGCTGGTTTGTCGTGCCCTGTAATGTTTTGTTCATCTTTAGGAAAACCCAAGCCAAAGCCAAGGGTCCAGTAGAGTAGGGAATCCTGTGCAGAATGTGAGGATCCGTAGTTGTGAAGCAGTAAAGAAAAACTAGGCAAAAGAGGGCATAGTGCTTACCTCCTAGTGTCTCCCCAACTGTGTGATTATTCCTTCTTCTGTTGTTTTTCTGACTTTATCCATATACCAGTCTCAGTCTTCCTGTCTCTTCTTTTGTTTTTCCCCCAACCACTACAAGCTTACGTAAAGCCCAGCCTAAGTCTGTGTGTAAAACAACCAAGGAGTCTCCTTGTTCAAAACATTTTATTATTATTTTTTTCTTTAATAGGACAAGGGGAAATTGTTTCAAACTAAAAGAGGGGAGATGTAGACTGGATATAAGAAGAAAGTTCTTTACAGTAAGGGTGGTGAGGTACTGGCACAGGATGCCCGGAAAAGCAGTGGACATCCCATTCCTGGAGACACTCAAGGTCAGGCTGAACCACACTCTTGGCACCCAATGTAGCTGTAGGTGTTCCTGTTTGTTGGACTTGGACTGTTTGTTGGGAGTTGGACTAGATGGCCTTTATGGGAACTTTCCAACTCAAATGATTCCATGCATTTATTAATCTGTGCAGCTCTATTTTAAAAGTTTTTAGATTGTATATTTCCTCATAATATGTGTTAAATGCTAACATCTCTACAATCAGCTATATCTGCTTAAACCTCCGAAGGAACCTTGTTACAAAACAAGGCAGAACTGTTTCAGGCTGCAGTCTGTATTTATGGGACAATGATGCCAGATCACAACAGAATTGCAAAGGAAGTGCCTAGTGCATAAAAAATTAATACCTACCAAGTCCTTCTTTTTATGGTGATGATTATAATTATTTGCTCTGTGTTTGAACATAATACACTCAGAACAGCAGTTTACCAAATGTACTGGAGATTATTGAACAAAATGCAAGTTGCAGGTCATGTTTGGATTTTCATTGGGCAAATAACTATCATTTTCTTCTCAATGAAAAATAAAATTGCAATGTTGGAGGTGTTCAGATTCACTGCATATAAATGGACAGTTTATATCTGCACTCAGAGTGACTCAGAGGTACATGGAGGAAAATAAGCAGAGGTCACCCACTCACTCTGACAAGATCTGCCTGGGCTAAGGGTTGGGGTCTTGCTGGAGGGGTGCAGTCACAGTCTTGGAGCTTGGGGATGTAAATGTTTGATGAAAGGTACCATCAGTTTAAAAAGCCTGAGGAAATATTTTCCAGGCAGGTAGGCATGCATTCAAATAGAATTTGGGCCCTGATAGATAGTGAAATATTGAAAAATCATAGATGTTGTTTTATTCTGCATTCCTGTTGTTAATTGTTTACGCTATATTTTTGTCAGCCTTTCCAAGAATTGATTGAACTGAAAATGTGCATTTTGTTATGAGAACAAAATGTCTTTTATGACTCCAGGAGCTGTTTTTTTAGAATTGGAAAGCTGACAAAACGTTGCAAGGGATGGCGATGCTGCTGCCTCCATACAATCACTGATGGCTACCTTACATAAATGCTCACTGATGAATGGAGAGCAATGGGTCATCACTCAGTAAAAGGAAGAAGAGAGTTTGCTCTCTCTCACTACACTTTGCTGACTCTCAGTTCCTCCTAAAAAGTAATCAAACCTTAAATTTTACACTTGAAATAAAAATGTAATGACTTCGTCTTGTAATGTTTCTGTAATCATAGAATCATAGAATTGCTTGAGTTGGAAAGGATCTCAAAAACCATCCAGTTGCAGTCCCTCTGCCATGGACAGGATTGTCTACTGCCAGATCAGGCACACACAGGTTGCCCAGGGCTGCATCTGTGCCTATTTTAAGTAAAATATCTGATACAAACATTTATTTTTAATAATGAATCACACTCCTGGGCATACTTAACCAGAATTTGCACATCTGGTATTTGTTGTACAATTCCTTATACCAAACAAAACATGTACAACTTAATCAATTGTAATCTTAGTAATTTAATAAGAAGGCTGTTGATCCTAAGTTTCATAAAATCATTCTTTATTTATAATTTCATATTTTGCAAAAGGCAAGACCCATATAATTTATTTTAGCTACAATTATGAGATAGAATGATGTGTTTCTAGACATAATCGTTGCTATTTTTGAGTTGAGTCTGTTTTTGTTTTTTATTTTTATCTTTTGCCACAGCTCCTTGTACACATTCATGTACAAATCCTGAAAAACAAACACTGGATCTGAAGAAGCATTCAGCAGAATTGGTGATGGCTTGTAGCACGGCTTGACTAATTAGGCCAGCATTTCCTGTGGTTAGTGTGCAATTTATTCGAAGAGCAAGGTAAGTCTAAAGAGGGTCACTGTGTTTGTGTTGACTGTGAATTTCTTTCCTGTGACTTGAACATTTCTGTTGCCTGTGTTACTCAGGAGATAATGTAAATGCATTGTAAGACGTTAATGAGTCTTCAGCCCATTTAGCTTTGAGGCTTTATATTTTTTCCCCTAGCCTCCTCTTAATGATCTGATAGTTCTTTGCTGCAGGTAAGAGAGAGAGATGCAGTTCTCATAACTAAAGGTCGGGTGCCCTGGGCTGCATGGCCTGACATGGTGATTGGACTACCGAGAAAAGGGAAGGGTACTATTTTCTCAGTGCCATGAGCCACCTCACAAAAGACGTGTATATGAAATAACAATGGGCTGTAGCCGCATGTTACAGTAGCCTCCCATTCAGTGGTGCTGGAGGAAAAAGCTTAGTCCCTTCAATGTTTAATGATGGCTGAACAAACTTGGAATGAGCTGAGGAAGATGAAAAGTCACAGAAGTTAATGCTCCCCAATACAGCCAAGCTCAGTAGTGCTTAAAAGCAATTAAAGCATTTTTACCATCTGTTAAGTAATTACTATCATTAGTTATTAGTAATAGGTGATGATGTGAAGGGCACAAACACAATGTAAAAAGAACAGTTAAATTCTTGTGTTTGTTTTTTTTTGTTTGTTTTTATTAAGACCATAAAACCTAAGATATTAGTATTGAAATAAAAAAGACAAATGTTCACAGGGGGTTTTATGGCTTTTCCACTTCAAAAATTCAGCTGTTACACTTTTCTTAACTCTTGAAAGTTTAGCTTGGTTCATGCAGTTGTTACTAGAATGATTTGAAGTCTATTTTAATAATCATCACCAAAACCTAATGTAAGATCAGGAAGATTTAAGGTTTCCAAATTTCGTGAATTATAGCTTGGCTAAAAGCAATTATAGAAAACACAATTTGAGGACCACAATTTGGAGCGGATTAAAATCAAGTAACCAAAAAGCCCCTGAGCTGTGTGCATTTTCAAGCTGCGTGACTCTGCACCCAAATGTATGCCGACGGACTTCCATAAAAAGCATTATGTATTTCTAGTGTTTTTTCTTTTTCTTAGTCAAGATAAATTCCCCAAAGGGTATTTATTTCAAGAGAATAAATGTGCCTTTAACTTGATAGTTCTAAGGTTGCACAAGGATCCTTGTGTATGTTCTTTATTTCTTTTGTTATTCAGTCTCATTTAATTAAAAGAATATGTAATGGTCAAAGTAGATAAATTTCTCTGCATGTTCATTATACATGTAAGAGCTATACATAGAAGAAAAATCTTTCTAAACCCTATTTAAGATGTACTCTCAATCGTATTTCATCAGTTAATTTAAAGAAAGCAACAGACAAACAAAGAAGCTTCCAAGATATGATGTGGTTTTCCTGTAGGGGAGTGTAATCTATCAATAAAGAAAAGTCAGTGAGGTGCAGGTTATTTTGAATGTACTTTAAATTTACAATTTTAAAATTATACCTATCCTCAAGTTTCTTTCTAAAAAAAGGCTTGCGGGCACAATGTTGGGCTTCCCATAAAACTAAAATTGGCTGCAGTTATCTGTGTTCTGTTGTGGATATGCATATAGGAGACAAGTTTACCCATGCTGCAGTAGGATTAATGTCAGTGAAATACCATTTATTTGGCAATGTTGCCTGGCTTTTTTTCACAAGGTCAAGAAGATCCATAAGTAGAAAAGGATGAGCCATAACCATGTCGAGGTGTGCAGACAGAAAACCTGTCCTGTCTGTGTAGTTCAGGACAACAGTGTGAGAATTTCCTGATATCCAAAGCAAATAATACCAAGAGAGAGGCCTACTCTGGCCATGTATTTGCACAAACAAAACAGTAATAAAAGAAACTGATGAACTTTCTTGAAAATAGGGAGAAAACAGTGTCCATGTTTTCCAGACTAACCTCTTTTTATGGCTGCAACAATATTATGTTGTGAACAGTGGTCAAATCTTATAAATAATAAAAATAGAGAGTTAGTAAACTGCTTTGGGGGGTGTTATCAAGATAATCAAACAGTAAGTAACAAAAAAGAAATATTAAGAGAATGAAACTAGGGCCGAATGGTGTATATCTCAGAGGTTGTATAGGGCCTGAAGTGGAGGAATATAGCAGGGGGAAGAAGTCAACAAGAGGTAGTATAAAAGTTGTGATTGGTGCTGCCTCAAGGTTCCTTTCAGGCACCTCCAAGCCCAATCAATGCAATTCTTTCCAGCATTATCAAGTCTGACATTTTTCCACGTTGTCAAGTCTCCCTGTCCAGGAGGAAGATGGTGTGTCTTCCCTAGCTGCAGGGGGAACCCAAGGAGCTGCAGATGTAAGGGAGAGTTATGTCTGTGATCAGGTCAGGTTGTCTGCCTTTGTACCTCTGTATGTATTGCCTTCTTCCTTTCCAGAGATCTCTTCCAAAATATACAGAACACTGAAGTATTTTGCTGCTTGAGGTATTTTTTTTCCTGTGGAAATTCATTTTACTTTTTTTAAAAAATAACATGCTTTTTACAAAATGTACCACATTTTAAACAAACAAAACCCCACTGTTTTTATTTTATTTTGACAGCTACAAGTCTAAACACTGGGGTAAGGAATAGAGACATTAGGTTTGTGTTGCCAAAATCTTAACTCGTAAGGTACCTTATCCCATTATTTTTTCCATCTGTTTTGTCTCTTGGAGGTTATTGCAGCAGCTTAAGAGTTTATTTCCTCTAAGGCATAGGCAAATAATTTGGGAAGAGTCAGAACAGCTTAAAACCAGTTTTAAGTGCTGAAATATTCTATTAAGAAAATACTTTCTGAATTTATGTTCAAAACACTACACCTGATTTGCTGAATGAGGAGGAAGAGAGAGAAAGTTGGTTGTTGTTTTCTTTAATGTCAGTTCTCCACTAGCATTGCTGTACTGAATATTTAAATATACCACCTTCAATCGGTGTATAATAGCGTACACATTTTTTATGAACAACAATTTCTGGTAAATTGCATTTGCCATTTTTATTAGAGTGAAAAGAAAATATCAAGTACTGAATTAATTTTTTTGATAACTTGGCACTATTTTCTATTTTAGTCAAAGTCTGTTCATGACTATTGCAACTTTGTTGCTTCAGTCCATAAAAGAAGATCAGGTTTATCTGTGAAGGATAGTGTTTTTGAATAATCCAGTGATAAAGATACGAAGAACAAAGTTCACAAAAGCATGGCTGCTTCAAACAAACATTTCAAATTCAGATACCTAATGAAAAGCTAGATTGTGTAGTCCTTGGTGCCTTGAATACTACTTGTACAAGCAACTTCTTTCTGCAAAACATCTATGTCTACGTGGACAGCTTAATCTTTTCTGAGTCTCCTCATGTACCTGAAACATGTCTCCAACCCATAAATATTTTCTAACTGGCAAAGAGCTCCAGTCCTAGCGGCTAATTTATGGATTTTTGGAGGAGCATATCAGACCTTGAGGCAGAGACCCAGCACTCTCTATTCTAATATCCAGAAGGTTATAGAAGGGTGAAACTGCAACCCTGACCTATTTTTGAGTGGACTCTCCTTCCTGGGAGGAGGAGGAGCTATTCTGCCAGCTCTGAGCTTCCCACCCTGAAATACACCCTAATTACCAATTCCACCTTCAGTGCTTTTCCAGAGGCCTGCCAGTACTTTTCTGTATTTCTACATTTTGATTCAACAGTCTTGACATTTTCTCAGAACTCACCTATTCAGAATGAAACTTAAAAATATAAAATTCATTTGCTTGTGAAGCCTGTTCTCCATGGGCAGACACAGAGAGTTTCTGAAGACCCACTGTTCACTGTTCTTTTGAACCATGCTGACCTATAAAAATTCTGAGGGTGACCTGAGAATCTGGAAGTTCATTGTTCTCATAAATCTTCAGAGCATCTGTGGAAGCACATGGTGCTCTCCCATAAGACTATGGTTGTGAGTGATCTTTATCAACACAAATAATTTTTCCTCAGGATTGCTAACTTGAGGTTTGTAATAAAGTTGAGAAGGTGGTATTGTGGAGATCTTTCATTCTAATTCCCCAGTAGAAGCAGATCTGTCTGGCAGTTGTTAATAAAGATATGCCTACTAATATGTGATATTTTAAAATTCTTAGTTTAACACTGGAAAATAACCTACTAGTAGATAGGTTTACTAGCACATAAAGTCTTAATGAGTTTGCAGTTTTAACTTGCCTGAAAATTGAAAGGGAATTCAAGAGCTGCATCACAGCCATTTAGATGTTGCCATGCAGTCCATATTGAGAAAGAGAGATCATAGGAGTTTCTTGTCAAAGGAAGAAAAAAATATTAATCAGCTCAGTCATAAGACTATGTGCACCAAAACTCATGTTTTCGTGGCAGTAAGGCAGAGTGACGGGACTTGGAGTTTTCTTTCTTTGAATGTTAGTGAGTATGCTGAAAAATGTAGATTCAAGATAAGACCCAGCAACTAAGTTTAAAGATTAATGATGTTTCTTTGTATGAGCAAACACTTTACAATGTCACACAAGTGTCACTGTGAGGGTTCATAGCAAGCACTGTGGGGAGATGTTTTATTCTGGTGGGCCATTCGCTCCTATACAGAAGGGGAGCAAGTAACTCCAATCCCAGGTGAATATCCAAAATGCCATTACAACCGCATAATCCCCTGAGGGTATCACCTACTGTAATGATGTACATTTTAAGTCCTTTTTTTTTTTTTCTGAAATGCAGCTAAAAATGTTTTTTTCTGTTTGGGTTTTTTTTTTTTCCCTAGAAAAATGAAAATGGTTTGATTTCCTGAGCTATGGTTGAGGTAAAGACTCTAATGAATGCACCTCAATGGCATTTGAAAGTTACCAAATTACTCCTGGATGAGAGAATCTGTGAGCTGGTGCCAACAAAGAATCCCTTGATACATTCTTAGTAAGTTTTAAGTTATAGCATCTTCAGAGCTGTGAGAAAAGGTGTAATAGTTAAAAAAGTAAATATATAACTAAAATCTTCGAACAGGCTGAACTCTAAATAATTAATTTAAACCCTGAAAAATGAGAGAATTGAAGCTGAAATAACTGTGGGTGCTAATATTTCAAAAAAAAACAAAAAAAACCCAAAAAAAAACGCACATGCTTTTTTGTTCTGTTTTGTTTTTTTTGAGATACTCGATTTCACCTGAGAGAAAATTATTACCCCAATCTGATATTTTTGAAACTGCTTAGTGTCTAATAAACTGGTGATGGTAGTTAACAGTGGCAAACCTGATGCCTGTAAATAAAACAAATAGAAGCATTCTTACTGTGGCAGGTAGTGCAGATACAAACTACAGGTCTGTGGTGCAGGATGATGTGATCTGCTGTGCATGGGGAGGAAGCAAGTCCTGCTGATGCACAGGGGAGGCTGTTTGCTGCAGCTGCCCAGTTCACCCATTGATATGCTTCCAATTACTCCACAAATGCCTTTATCCATTGTTTGCAGTCTCTACAAAGAATTGTGTAAGTCATTGGGAATACACAGAAATCTAATCGTATTCTGCATTTTAAACTAGAAGGACAGCAGCCATTTTCTTTGTAAGTTTTTTATAAACCTCCCGCTGTAACAGAGCTTTACCTTTTTGTGCTCTTTGGAAGTACATTAAAAAAAAAAAAAAGATAGATGGGAAGAAAGCATTGGGATAAGGTGATGATGATGGATTCAGTGTACTTCCCCCTTTTGGACCTGTGGAAGAATGAGGGAGAGCAATGGTGCTATTTGATAGCAGAAAGTTCAACAAAGTCCCTCTTCACCAGAAACAACTGAAAGCAATAGCTGACTCAGGCAGACTGAAGGCCTGCCATATACACTGTGAGAGAGGCAGGGTGTACAGGGCATAACTTGGGACTTAGTAGGTGTGGCACTGAGTGACAGTTTATTCAGTGATGAATTAGCTCTTTGGTTAGATGAGCTTAGTGGTCTTTTCCAACTTTAAAGATTCTGTGGTCTTAGGATTAGTTTGAGGAGTCACACTGTGCTTGCAAAGGAAGAGGTAGTAGGGAGGAAGGTTTCAGAACATCATGATTCTTCTGTAAATTGCACAAGGTGGGCTGATCATGGGAGAGAATAGGGACAGGGAAGGACACAGGAGATGTACAGAGAGGGAATGGGAAGAACTATGAGGCTAGTGTGTACCAGTTTACGCAATGTCCTCCTGTGCCTGCTGGTGGAAGGCTTGCATTGGCAGCCTTGGACCTGAGTAGGCCTCAAGTTCCTGTTCAGGCTGTCAGTGGCTTTGCTAATGTTGCATGTGAGGTCTGTTGCCTGGAAATGAGCTGATGGATGGCACCAGCAGCATGAACCAATGTGGAAATAGTCATTACAAAAATGTTTGCATGCAAGGTAGGCCCTGTTGGTATCTACAGTTCCCGCCCTGAACAAGCATGCTTGCGTGCTTCCCAACTGTTGTCGCAGGGAGGGCCAGTGGAGATGTGGTGTACGGTATTTAACATCATGTCAGTGACTGCTCTGATGTCTGTGTTCTGGTTCTTGTTAATCCTTATTCTTCAGCCTGTTGATTTTAATACCTTTTTGTGACATTTGGAGAATAATGGAGCATGCTGACCCAGAAAGTGCCTCTGAGAGGCTGTCAGATATGATATGCATAAATCGGAGCCTGTTCATTCTTCCACATGATCCCTTGCTTGCGTTGACATGGCTTCTGTAGCAAAAAATAGATAAGTAGAAAAAGCTGCTCGAGAAGAAGACTCGTTGTACGTGTTACGACATCTATTTCAGTCAGAAGAGGGATTAATCCTGGCAGTGGTTCCCTAGTATTTGTTAAAGCGGATGATAGGCGGTGACAATGGCAGCTGCTTCTTTCAGTATTGCCACTGAGGAAATATTGCCTGCAGTAGCAAAACATTTCACTGTGAAGGGGCCCCACTTGTGCTGTGCTCTGAGAGACTGAGACACCTACTGCCACTACATTTCTCCAGGCCAACTCCTGAAAAGTGAGGTAATGAGGTGTTATGCTTATGAATGGTGCCACAGAAATATTTAGTAGCTGTTGCTGTGATCAAAGCTGTGAGTTAAAGACTGTGAATTATGAGAGACTGAATTTCTGAAGGATAATGTTTGAGATTAGGAGGTTAGACCACAATAAAAGGATGTTGGATATCTATGGGTTCACATTAGGCTTCTTACCTCCTTGGTACTTCCATCTTAGTGGGACCAACAACCTGATGTTCAGTGACATGCTCTGTGTAGGCCCTACGTATAAGACAGAGGCTCAGGGCCGTAGGAAGCAAATTTGGTGAAGGAGAGAAGAAAAATAGTTCCAAAAGTACCCTTCTCTCCAACATTTTTCTGTCGCACATGTGTAAATCCTTTCCTTTGTATTTTTTCAGAATCTGCAGGGAAAGGGTGAGGCTTCGCCCCTGCTTCACTGAATATATTACTTTGGTACTGTTGTGTTGCTTAGCTGAGGCAAAGGAGAGTTCTGCTCATATAAATGGTACTCACTGAGCTACTTGACCAAAAAAAAAAAAAGTCCTAAATCTGCTGTATTTTATGCGTAACAGTTGTTTTTTGTTTTTTGAGAATTAAAAGATTTGATTTCTTAAGCCTTGTTATCAATAGTGACAGTGATAGGAAGTCTTTGTTAATTGTGTTTAAACTGGTGGGGTTTTTTTTCTACTCTTTCTTTTATTCAGTAACTGAACAAGCTGCTAAAAGAACATCTGAATGAAATATTGAACAAAATGTTTCTCAAGTTTGACAGCTAATGCAGGCAGAGTTGTGCTAGTTTTTTCTCATGTATTGCCTCTTGACTTCTGGTGTTCAGGGAATGTTCTTGATACAGCTTTGACTGTACTGCATGGCAAACCCTGCAGCCCCTGAGCAATGGGAAGAACTATGAAGAGGCACTTCTGCCTGCAAATCAAGTCTATAAGTCTTTCAAGGGCGCATAGATATGCTCTGAAGTGAGTAGGGCTATTTTGTTCTCTCTGTAGATGAAATTGCCAGGGATTTCCCAGGGCAGGCAGCCATGAGTACAGTACTCACTACTTAATGCTATAAGAGAAACTATTGAAAGTGAAATAGAAATGTGATCAGACTCAGTTTTTAATGGCAACTGATGGTGTGTCAATACATATTTTCACATTGCTCATTTCAGAGACCAACTAAAAGAAAGTGAATAACAGTATTGATTCCTCTCACTGACATCTATACCTAAGTGCTTTGCTGAAGCAAAATTGTTATGAGGAAAGTTGGGACTGAAAATTTAGAGTTTTAAAAGGAACTTATTTTTCTCCCCAGCTTTATTATAGATAACTCCATCTTCAGTAACTGTAGAATATGAAGCGTGTGAGTGGTACTCGGCTAGCAGGAGGAGAGCTAAAATGCTTCAGACACAGGCTGTGTTGCTTCAGCTATTGCCAAGGGGAGGTATTTGGCTTGTCAGAGCTGTTTGTATGTAAATTGAACACGGTTATTTGTGTTTCAGTGTTACTTAAAAGCTAAACAGCCCTTTTAGAAGAGACTTTAGTAAAATCAACACATACGTTCCACCCTTCTCCCCATAGGGAAGCAATTAGAAAAGCAAAGGAAGCATTCCAAAACTGCGTAACAGTTGTTTTTTGTTTTTTGTTTTTTTTTTTGCCTAATAATTATGGTGACGATTTAATGTCTCTTAAGTCTTTAGTTTCACTCCCTCGTGGTTTAAGCATAGGAAACTTCGAATCTTCTATTTTGTAACACTTTGTGAGAGTGTACTGTCGTTTTTTTCTCCTGTTCTGTTATAGAGAAAAGATGTAGAAGACAGTTTGTTTGCCTGTTTATATCTTACATATTCTCAGGAGCGGTATAAGAAACACAAACTTCCAGAAATGATAATCGGCATTTTTAAGCATTTCTTAACTGATTTTTCCTACCTTATTTTCTGAGTCTTGTTAGGTAATCTGGTGTGCTTATACTTCCAAAGTGAACACTGGTAATTTTATGGTCAAAACTTACGGATTTCATTAGTTTAATCAGATTGTATTCCATGTGAATATGGAAATGATAGACTGAAGTTCTGTGGCTCCTGTTAGAAGAGCAGATCTTAATGTCTCTGTTCTCTTAATAAGTGTTTTTGAATATCTGTCTGTCAGACTTTGGAATATCATGTCAGGCTCCTAGAGGATGAGAAATATATCTGAGGCAGAGCATGAATCCTTCTCTCCAGGGCAGCTGTGACGGTCTTTTTTCAGTTTCCTTTTATATGTGCTACATAGATTTCAGCCTTGCTGCATGTGAAACTGGGGCTTCACAGACAACTCCCTTCCACCTGATGGAAAATGCACAGCTGAATTGTTCTAATACTCAATGAGATGGATAATGCTGCAGAAAACAATATATCATCATGTAGTCTGAGCAGCACAGATAATCATAATTATGATGTGTTCCAATTTCTGATAGCACAGTCTTAATAGCTTGTTTGACATCCTATGTGAAATTTGCTAGATATTAGAAGAGCGAACAGTAGAACTACTTCACCATGTGTATAGAATATTTGCAATAATATCTGAAGTTTTAAGTCAGCTACATCCTTCTGTCCCTTTCACTGAGCTGAAAGAATAAAGGGCACTGCTAACCGTAGTAATAAATGGGCATAGAAAAACTTATGCTGAGTTTTATGGATACTGTTGTCACTGGATTCTGTGCTCCTTCAGTGTCAGATGTGAATGGGCAGTGAGCTCAGCTGGCTGGTGGCTCTTTACCTCTTGTCACTCAAGTATCACACCCTGCTTTTGAAACTGTCTTCTAGTTTTGTCTCTGTTCCCCTGGTCCTTAGTACTCTCGGTCCAAGATTTCAAACTTAAGCTTCCTTATCTTGTTACTTGAAAATGTGGTGATTAATCACTCCCGAAACGCACTCACAAAGCATGTTGAGAGGAGGTGTGGTTTATTTTCTGGTCAGGAAACCAGGTGGTACAAATCTACAAATCCACAAATCTAGCTCATGCAGATTTTTTTACATACAGTGCTACTTTACTTCTTGCTGCTAATACAAAAGAAACACCTATTACATACGTATTCATATTCAAGTGTGATGTGCCATCCCCTTTTGGCTGTTTTCCTCATCCATCTGCATCTTGCAAGGGATTGTATGGGAGTTTTATGGAACTCTTGGTGGTCATCTGGGGAGTGCTCCCCTTGTTCATTTTTCCTTTATTAGATTGTGAGCTGTCTAAGGATATTGTTGTTCCCATTTTGCACTGATGATTTTTTGTCTTCTAGGCCAAGAAGGAGAATGTATTTTCAGGGTTAGGAAAATTTCTGCTGTTGTGCAGTGTCTCTCTTTAGGGAACGCTGGCAATTATCCAAGCATCAGCTAATGAAATATCTTACAATTATTAACCTAAGAATATATATGTTCTTTCTCACTCTTGGTATGAATCTCAGTCCCAGCCTATTTATCCAGTATGTCTAACCTTACTGCTCTGATCCACTGCTCTGATCCAGTGATCTGCTTGGTTATCCTTTCTTTCTCACTGCCTCTAAGATATTCTCTGGAAAATCGCTGTGCAAGTTGAAAGAGCTGCTGAAATTTTAGTTGAGATTTTCACTTGAGTTCTCTCTGAATATCCTCACATGCTGTCAAATTACCATGAGATGATAACTGAACTTATCATCAAACTAACTACTGTAGGGGTTACATTTTCTGTAACATAATCACTCCACCATTTATCTCTGGTTCCCCAAAGGAATGTCATTATATAATACCCCCTTTTTCTCATCACTTAACTGAGTTCAATGCAGAGTTCTGCAATAATGACTTTGAAATGTGTGCTTTTGACTTTTCTTGTTTCTTGAAGAGTCTATCAACAGACTAGATTTCAACAGTGTACTTCAGCAGGACCTTTGGTTGTCAGTGTTAGTAAGATGTTCTAATCTGGATAATTTCATTTCATCCCCTTTGTAAAAACAAATTTGTTTTTCAGACCTTTTTTCCCCTTGAGACTACAGTGATGTAAATGAGAACAATACTTTGTGCATTTATGCATGTGCGTGTCTCAGAGCCTAAAGGCAGAATTTCCCTTAAACATTTCATAGTTTCAAACAAAAACCAGTTTTCACATTAAAAGCTGCTTTTTATGTTTGTGAGGGAGCGTTGTCTGTGCAGGATGTGCTCAGGCAAGAGCACTTCATTAGGTAATTCTTCTCTCAACTGTGCACTCATGAAAGGTTCCTGTTTGACCTCAGAGAAGGAAATACACATGATGCCAATGAGCTCTTGCAGTCCCAGGAGTTATCCTTTTGGAAACTATTAGAAATTACAATAACAAATACAATATTATTAAAGCTGCTTTTTGAGGTTAACAGCTAAAGGCCATTTGAAATCCCTGCTCCATTTTCCATTATATCACGCTTAAAATTGAGTGGTATGGTATCTAGTCCCAATGGAGAGACATGCTAGCCATAACTCCATATCCTTAACTGTTATTTAGAGAAAAAAGCACTATTTGGATAGCCAGTATAGATAATAAATATAAACATCACAGAATACAGAAATGATGTAACACCAATGATGGTCAGAATCATAGCTCGAGTCCAACAAGAACTATTATGTTATTTTGAGTGGATTCAATTAGGTAGGTTTGGCTGGCTCAGTCAGCATGCTTTGACTTGTTAAGAGAAAACTGCAGCCAGTTCAATTTGCAAACAATAGCTCAAATTCTGTATTTCCTTGTAGACTTTACAAAAGCCCTATATTGTCTACAGATATTATGACTTTATTTGCAGAGTGGCACTTGAAAGTGACACTGCAGTTACTGTTTCTTATCTTCATGTCATCAGTTTTAAGATTTAATTCTGACTGGAATGAAAGCATTATTCTATCTAATGGAATCTGTATTTTAGAAGTAAATAGCAGTACCTGAAGAGATCCTGGATGTCACTTTCGATGCTGTCTTCGGACAATGCAGCACACCAGTGATACTGGTAATTGTGTAAGCTTCTCTCCCACCCAGGTGTTTGTACCAGGTAGCCTATGTCAATGGTTTATAGCAAATAATAGTAAGTTTTCAAAAGAGGAAAAACAAAAATAGATTGTATAATTGTAAAGAAGATAGTTTTTTCCAGTGCCATTGGAAATAGTGTAACAATCAGTAACATAGTGGAAGCTTCTGTCTTTAATATGCTGATGGCATCTTAGACCAATTTAAAATGCTAATGTTTTGGCTTTGGTCTGTTTAAAAGATGGCTGAAGAGTAATTAGCAACCAACACCTATGACCTTTCAAAATTGTAGGTATCTTCAGCTTGCTGAAAAGTACATTCACAGTTTTCATGTCTACAGTGATTGTCTTCAAACGCACACACATCTAAGAACATACAATTGAACTTTTTGTTTCTCATCTTAATATGTGGGAGTTACTCTTCAACATGCAAGATTGCATACTTTATTCCTAATCCATACCTGACAAACTCTTTTATAATATTCCCACTTTTATGATTCTTCCAGCTATTGTGACCTGCTGTTACTCAGAAGTAGTCAGAATACAGCAGCCCAGCCTTTTTTATATTAACAAAAGCTGCGCTTCTTAAAGCTGAACTGTGTGAATGCATTTTTAGGCCTCTTTCTTTTTTAAAAAATTAATGTTCTTGAAAACTCTAGATTATGCATTTGCTACAAGAAGCTATGCTGGTTATATTTTTGGTTTTTTTGTTTGTTTGTTTTTTTCTTAATGAAACAGCAAAATTCCCCATAGATAATAATCTTGGAAGTACTACAAAGCATCTGGCTGCCTTCTGTTGATAGCACCATGTGGTAATCGAAATATCTGGTTCAGTGCTTTGCCCGTCTTTAAAATTCTGGAAAACACCAGTGTTTCTTGGAGGACATTTGCTAAGACTTTTCTCTAATACTTTAAGCAAATTCTTGTGTGGATATTACTTCTCCATATTAATGTGAAAATATTCATATTCGAACAAAGAAAAATTGTCAAGTTGAGAATAGTACAAATCATTGCATTGTAATTATATATCTAGGATGATTTTTTTTTTCTTTCTTATCTTCTATAGAACAATCTCTGTACTGGAAGACCTGTTTTTGTAACATGTGGTATTCATGTTAATGAGTTCAACCAGAACTTCCCTGTGACTTAACCAGACACATAACTTATGTGTATGTACAAAATAATGCACCCAGTAGAGCTAAGATCTTAATTACTGCATCCATTTGAACAGATTTATGCCAGTGCAATTTATGGAAAAACTGTTGCACCAAATAAAAACTGCTGTATGTGTAATGTAAAGAGTGAGCTGGGCAGAATAGAAAGAGTTTATTTATTTATTTATTTATTTAAATTTGTAAGTAGTTACTGTATGATGTCACCATGAACTATTTGCCAATTTGTTCTCCATATAAAAAAAAAAAATGTATTCTGACATATAAAATTTACACTGCGATTGGGTATTAAGGATGTTTGCCTTTTTATTATTTTTTTTTATATATGTATATTTTAAGAACAGGAACTTATTCAGGAAAAGTCACAATAAGGAAGATAAGTTTATCTGTAAACTGATACTCTATTCCATCTCATCCATTCAGACTCTGTAAAAATTATTTTTGTAAAGCTATGATGGGCCCCACTTGGGCTGTCTGTCACAGAAATTTTCTCAAAAAACGAGGTTACAGAGTTCCTATTTCTAGGGTTGAAGAGATATTTAAGGGAAAACAAAACAAACAAACAAACAAAAAAAGTTATCTTTTTTTCTAATTATGTTTGAGAATTTTGTTCTTGTGTCCAAAGACTGAAGCTGTATAGCATCATCATACTTTTTCAGACAATCATCTGCTGTTTCTCAGTTCAATCATACAGGGTATTTTTGCCTTTCTCAAGTCCTAAAAATGCTTTCATGTACATCATTACCTAATGAAATATGACTGCGTGTATAAGGGCTGCTCCAAAAGTTTTGGCCCACAATGTTGGAAGAGGATGTTGGTGATATGAAGTAGATTCCATTAAATTTTGTTACTGTGTGACAAATGCAGCAGAGGGGCAGTCTGTGATAAAAGGGCATCTGACATGGAAGTGTGCATGAAGCAAAGGTGTGTCACTGAATTCCTCCATGCAGAAAAAGATGTACCCACTGATATTCATTGATATTTGCTGAATGTTTCTGGAGGCCCAAGAATGGGTGTAAGGTGGTGTGTTTCAGCAGTGTCAACAGTGACTGTGGGGCACATACACTGGTGCAGATTTTTAGGAGCACAGCATACACGCTCTTGTTTGTTGTTGATGAAAATGTTGAAAAATAGCATTTTGTACCCAAGAATAGCTAGTGTTATTGTGCTCTTCATATGTATTGCAGTTTCCATGGTAAGAGATAGGAGGCATTACTTTCAGAGCAACCTATGTTCTAGTGAGGTAGGGAAGATTTCTGAGATAAGCCTTTAAATTCTCTGCTTCTAAGATTTATGAGTTCTTCTGTAATGTGCCCTGCTTTGTCCTTTGTTACAATCTGCATCTTCAGCAGGTGGCTAATGGTGACCAACCCAATATAATTATTAATTATGCTTTTTTACCGTATTAGATTAATTACATGAAAATTCACGTAGTAAATTGCAGTTGACACTGACCTAGTTAACAAGTGCCAGTGATGTCTTACTTAATCTGTTTTTGAGGAGAAGCTTGTCTGACTTTTTATAGAAAACTTCTGTAATTTTATAGTTCATTGCTGTTTGGTTTCTAATTCATCTGTGGTAATGGTATCTTCTAAAATCTTATGAAAGATACTCACTGAATTACCAATTCTTTGGAGTTGTGTTGTCTTCTGATTTAATCACACAATAATATGACCCATTGCTCTTATTTGTGTCAATTTTATTGCACTGTATTATGTCATGAACATGGTTTGTGGTTGAAAAGGGAATTGTACTGCTTCACTATGGTAGTGGGGAAAAAATTAAGAGATAAATCATGAGTATCTCTTATTATGGTCTAATAGCCATCCTAATAGTCTTGTTGTGTATTTACATGTAAAAGCTAATTTAAGAGGCAGTATCTTCTGAAAAAATATATATATATTTTCTACATCAGGAGGCTGTTACAACTTGCATAATCTCCAAATGATATAAATTGATTGTCAACCATATATCTAGTCATTTAAATGCAATTAGTAGGAGCCTTGACTGGGGAAGCATAAATAGCCATTGCTTTTAGTGTTGGGATAGCCCTTTGTTCAAAGTGAAACAGTATTTTTCCATTAAAGAAGGTTTTCACCTTTGTTTTCAGTGGGGGACATTGGGTGAAAAGGTCTTAAACAGTAAATACATGTTTTTAACCAAAAGAAAGATTAAAAAAAAAATTAAAAAAAAAATACACTTCAAATTAGAACATGTCCCCTTGAAGTATGGTCCAAAAGGAGGGACAGAACTATTGTAGGTATGAACTTACAACTCTGCTTTTGTAGGCACCCTTTTTCCCTGCCTCCCACATGTGTGTCCATCCAGTTGAGGAATTCTGGAAAGTTTTATTGTTCCAGTTCCTAATGTGTTTGGGAAAAGAACTAAAGAGAGATGAATGGCTTTTGTGTGAAATTTCTTTTCAAGGGAAGTAACTGCAAATTGCAGAAATTATTAATACTAGTCATTCAAATCTAATCAGAGTGAAGTAAGAACAAACATTTCCATTATATCTCGCAATCTATGCTGGGGCTGGAAAACAAGAATTCTTTTACATTCGTCACTTATTTTTGTTTCCTTGTTTGTCTTGTTTGTTTACAGAACATAATGGAAATAGGGAAGAATCTCAGAAAAGTGTAATACTCAGTCGTCACCCTGACTATTGAGAACAAAATGTGAAGGAAGTCCAGGCCGAAAAATGGGTGGAGTGTCCAAGATGGATGCCTTTAGAACAGGTAGTCTTATTTTCCTGGATCTTTAGCTGGTAATTCTCCAATGTGGGTACAGCTTTACTTCTTGACTGCTGATGATTCTGGGTGTTCAGTATCACATTGTCCAGTATGTTCAGTTTGTCTTCTCTTGGCTTAAATCATTATGCCAGTTGATGGCAAAAGTGAGGTAAACTGAATATGGTGTTGTGTAGTTACTCATTTCCACAGCCAAGATATTTATGAACAACTGTCTTGTCTGCTTTCATTTAAGCTGTGATTATACTTCAGAGGTTAGAAAAAATATGAGGTGAGTACAATTTAGTATGTTTATCCTGAACTTGAAACTTGAATGGAAGTATAAATTATGGTTGTTTTATTCATGCTGAGTGGTATCTTACTGTATACTGCGATATGCTACCTAACGCAAGCAATAGCTTCATATTCTGGTCCACTACCAAATGATGTAATTTTGTTTTAAGTTTGAAAGTTATATGAAGAAAAACTACACACTGATCCTACAAGTATTGAAATAGTTAATTACCTTGAAATAGGTGAAGCATTCATTTTTCTTTATTCTGTGTAGTGTGTGTATATATATATGTGTGTGTATATATATATACACACTATATATATATAGATGTACTAAGAAGCGATTATTGTTAGCTTATGTTTTGTTGATTTTGTATACACTTTATTTTATATGCCAGTTTTATTGACTGCTGAAGATAAGCAGTGGAGTTATTTTGCATACATCCCTCCCAAGAGGTTTTTTTTTTTAATTTATCATTTTTTTACTTTACAACCAGTCTGGTATCATATGCACAGCAAGCTGTAATTCTGATAAGCTGTGTCAAAGACTCACTGTGCTAGATTCTATCTTCATGACATTACTAGAACTAATGCACTCCAGAAATAATTGTGAGGAGTTAAAAATGCTATCCAAGAAGACACTATGACATGCAGCTATCTAAAGAAATTTATCTTCATTAATACAAAGAGTAAAAACATTTATTAAATTTGAGAAAAACTGGAAGCTGACAATCTATTTTTATTTAATAAAATTATGTATATTATGTATATTGATAACAATGCTTTGACAAGCTCCTCAGATGTTATAAACAGAATCATTATACGCATATCTGACTCTGTTAGTGTTAAGAGGCTAGGCTGATTTATTAGTACAGTATTGCCTTAACGCTTGGATTATTCTTTGGACATGTTTCCGGAGGGTTTAGTTTCACAGTCTCTTGGACATTGTATTTTGTTGACTAGCCATCATCTTAACTTGGCCAAGAGCTATCAGATGAGATTTCTGCCCATGCTCCATAAACTGCATCTGTTCTCAATAGTTGATGATGCAGTAATCCTCCTCTAAAACTCTTTCTTGGGGCAGTCTGTATCCTCACTTGCCCTGCAAATTCATCCCTTAATTAGTTAGCACTGCAGATCTGTCACCTGCCTTGTACATTATTTCAGCAAAACTTCCAATGCTCCAGAATGTTAGATGTAATTAGAGAGAAAGAAGGGATATCATCAATGACAAAAAGACAAGGCTATGGAAATCAGGGAGCATTTAGGAGCACTGAGAAAAAGATCCATCTCAGATAGCATAATCCATAGCTATTGCCTTGTTTTCCTCATGAAAGACAAGGCATTTGAATTTTAACTTGTATTTTTTGTATAATGTTGGTATTGTCCTAGAGTTCACTTTGTTAATGAGGACATTAGTTGAAACTGCAGAGATTCAGTCACATTTTCCTTTTTCTACTATCATATAATTTAGAGTAAGGAAAGGAAGAGCATGTGGTCACAAGTAACCATACCTTCATTATTGATGTTTGTAAATCGAATTTCACCAAATAAAAATCAGATTATGAAAAGGAACGTAATTGCTAGCAAGAGAGAGGGAGTGGATGTCTTGGGCTTATGTATTCAGCCTAACAACGGTTACTCCCTTTTAAGAATGCGTGAAAGAATCTAAATTATTCATGTGAAATGGCAGCAGGGATTTTTGACTCCCTTCCCATAATATCACTAGTGTGAGTGGTCTGGAGATTAGATTAACTTGTTTTACTATGGTAACTTCTCCATTTTCACATTTCTAATCATTTTATGTAAGTTAGTCTTTTATCTAAGGCGTTTGCATTGTCTCTTTCTACTTTTATTAATGATTTCTCTGAGTGTGTGATGGCTGAAAAGCAACCTGACACAGTGGCTGCATAAATTTGGAAAACGTTTTTTGAAATCTGTAGTACAGTCCATGTACTATTGGGTGCACAAATGAATTTAGTGTATCATAACACTCCTAGAAAAACAAGAGGACAAAGAAGATGGGATTGCTAAGGGAGACATTAGATTTCATTTCACACTGATAATAGTTTAGAGATAGTGCTGAGCAAAATGGGATTCAATTCTGCAGCACTCCTTTATTGCAGCTAAGTGATTTCAATATCCAGTCTAAAGTGATACTGAGAATGTTCGATAGAAGGGGGATGAAATCTGAGAGCCCTGAAGGCTTGGAGGAGGCCACAAATCTCAGGCTGAGTCAACGGATCCTTTCAGAGCCATCCCACCTGACCTTAAACCATCTTATTTAACCTGGAGGCTGCTGGTAAGTACCTTGCAATGTAAGATATTGTTTCATGTTAAAAGGAACCATGCAACTAGATTGCATTTTGGACATCAATTGATACTACTGTAGTTATGGTTTTGGCCGTGAACTTGATGCTTTCAGAAACATTTACGGCTATGAGTTTATTGCCCAGCTGTTGTTGCCTGGTAGACATATCATATCTGGGAAATGGTTTAAACCCTGTAGCCTTTCAATTTATGTCTGTTGAAAGTAGATGAAGTTTGCTATACAAACATGGAGGCTGACCTATAGTCCAAAAGACAATGGTCACAAATTCTGTATTTGGGTACCACTTCTCAAAACAAAGAGGCAGCTTTCCTGCCATGACGTATCTATCCTCCTTCTGATAGACATACAACTAAAAAAGGTGAGTGTTGTTATTTGTTCTATATATTTAGCAGTATCTGTTATGAGATCAATTTCTCATTTTCTTGAATGTGAACTAATCTGTTAATATTTTGCCATACTTGATAGTAAGCACTGTAGGATCCTAAATGAAATGATAGTATTAGAGGCCTGAGGAGGGGCAGTGGAACTAATTAGAATATTTCCTTTGACTTCTTTTGGATAAGAGTTGAAGAAGATTTAAGTGAGGAAGATGAAGAAAAATGCATCAGATAAATGCTCCATATATGCATATATTAATGATTATTTCATAACTGTTTTTGTTTTCAGTATAACGGGATTTATTTTATTTTCTAAAAGAATTTCTCAGGAGCTACAGTGTGTTGTTCTTGCTTTCCTTTCAGAAGCATTTAGTTTTCTAGACTTCATCTTGCTTTCTCTGCCCCTGTAACACAATAGTGGGGGGTGGGGCGGGGCAGAAAAGAAGGAAAATTGAGAGAATTTGAAATTCATGACTCTCAGTTAAAAATTCATAGCTTTTTCTTTTCCTCTTGGTATGAGATGACCACTAACTTATGTTAGCGTAATATATTTTGTGCTGTTTCTATTACATTCTCTGAGATCAAACTCCTGGATTTGGTCTTTTCCTACGCTGAACTGCACAATTTTTTGCCTAAAAGCCAATTAGAGTAAGTAATACTTAAAAACAACTGTTGTTCTTAATATGGCTTTATTTAGTACATGTACCATATTTCCATTTGAATGCATAAATTGTGTTGACACTTGACTCAATCTGCAAGGGCATATATAAAAAAGAAAAGTGAGCTCTCAGCACTTCCTGTATTAAAAATGCCCTCAGCAGCATAGAGTAATTTTGGCTAGACAACCATTTAGCTTTCATTCTCTGGTCAACGAGTTTGCTTTTAAGAACCTTGACAGCAGAGGCAGGCAGGCACTCATGTCTGTTTGCGGCACTCCTCTGAATGATGTGTCACAAGCTGGCAGTCAAGCAGGGCAGAGAGCCTGGCTTTACTGCTTCTCCTCTCTTCACAACCAAATGTAGCTCCAGGCTACAGTGAAGCTGAGGCCATTAATATTGGTTTCCCTACTAGGCATTTGTGTAAACTGACAACTCTGGCAGTGGACAGGCCTTCTGCATAGTCGTCAGTGATTGCCTCTAAAATTTCATTAAAACTATAAGATGCAATAACGGTAGTGTTCTCATGTTTGAAGTGGTGCAGGTTTTTTTGTTGTTGTGGTTTTGTTAATGTGGGCAGATAATCTACTTTGTGCAGAGATATGTTGCTTGTGGCCTGTGCAATAATTTATTGGCCTCTATGGCATCCAGGGACCTTATTTTTTTAAGATGCAGAATGGCTTTGTAAACTATATATTGCCAGTATTATTTTTAATTTGCTCTTGGCAACTGAATTTTCTTCTCTGCAGCAGAGGATAATGAAATGAGATGGATTTGCTGGATTTTCATTTATTTAAAAAAAATAATCACAATGGCAATTTACATATGTTTTACTGTTGCATCTAGATTTTGAATATTTACCATAACTGGATTAAATTCTAGTTATGTGCAGAACTGACTGGAAAATAAACTGGCATCCTGATTTGCATTCATTCTGCATCAGTGGTTCCTCTGTCAAATTTGTTCACTGTGGAAGATTTGGCCAAGAGCTGTGTCTGTGTATTACCTGCTACTGCAGGCAAAAGTCTGAAGTATGTGTTGAACCAAATCCCTGACATATATAAGAAATGACATATTGCTGTACAGAGAATAGGAATATTGGAATTAAAATATACTTAGTGTTTGGTCAGGAAGTGGGTGTTTCTGTTTTTTTCTTTTTTTTTTCTTTTTGCACCTCAATAGCCAAGAGCAGATCTACATAGCGTGGAGGTAACTGCTGAGTGGAAGGTGATCTCAGTGTATGATTTCCGTATGACTTTCTTATGCTATTCCTGCCCTATGAGATAGAGATGGTTTGAGGGACATGAACTGCTTGTGCTTTGTGACTGCACTGGCACTAGACCAGGCAGCAAAAAAGCTTTCTATTAGCAATGTGCTTATAGACTAAAACCTTCCCTTCCAATTGAAAGTGTGTGATATGAAAGGAGAAAAAATAAAACTCCATTTATCCATGCTTATACTTTTTCATCCTTGTGAATTTTTTTTCTATGTAGAGTTAATTACAGGCAACAGGACCAAATGAATGTTAAGAAACACAAGCAATTGTGTGTGCTTGCAAAATGTGCATTATTACTCAATGCTGCCTCCTAAAAAAAATAATAGTTTGTCTTTCTGTACTTATTTTGGTCCTTAGTTTCCCATTTTCAGGGAAAAACCTCTTTTCTCATGTCTAATGCTATACTATCAGCATGGGGTGCCTTTTGTCCTTTGCTGGCTCAGGTACAGTCACTGCTCTCTCTGGGTTCTCAAACAGAATCCAACTCTCTTCAACATGGGACATAAGTTTTCTCCACATACTTTAGAGTGCTCTATTCTGAGATCATCTGTTGAAGAGCTAAGTATTTGTTTCACCAGCCCTTTTTCACCCTGGCACTAGGCAAATGGTTAGGAGAGAAATTTATATCAACCTTTATCCTGCAGTTCACTGTCTCCTTCCTTGAGCTGTTGCAGACAAAACTCATGCCCTTATATGCAGGCCGATGTTATAATCTCACCAATAGATTTGTGTTCATATTATTACAGATTCATGTTTATAATTTGTAATTCCTCCTCTTTCCAATGAGTAGAGCCTTAGAGGTGGATTTAGTACAAACATTTCAGCTTGAGTTAGGTAATTTGTTAAAAAGTACATCCACTTAATTGAATGTAATGTTGTGCTAAAGCACACATACATTTTCTGGGACTTATACTGGAGCAGCTTCCTGACTATGGAGCACTGTGCTATGTAAGTGCTCATTAATTCTCCTGAAGCCTTGCCTGCCCAGACTGAACTGAGAGGTTTGGGAAGGCTGTCCCTGAATTTTACTGGTGTGCCAGATCCTGATTACAGCCCAGTGCTGTGTGTTGGTGAACCTTCCCTGTGTCAACCCATGAGGTGTTCAAAGAAACTCTCTGAGGAACAGCCGTGATCAGGTCAAGAGCCTGCTGGTAAAAATCAGGGACCAGATCAACAAAGGATGTTGGGTGGCTGGGGTCTACTACAGGCTGCCTGACTGGGGGAGCCTGTGGGTGAAACCTTGCTTTAGTTACAGGAAGTGTTGTGCTCATTGACTTCTATCTTGATGAGAGATTTCAGCACTTAGATGTTTGTTGGGAAATGTTGAGGATAACTTCAGGAAGCTAGTAGATAAAATTACTCTAGAAGACGTTACTAGACCTAGTGTTCACTAATGAAGAGGAGCTTGTTAAAGAGGTTAAAATTAGGAGGCAATCTGGGTTGTAGTGACCATGCCCTGGTAGAGATTGTGATCTTGAGGAATATGAGGAAGAGCAACTGATGTCATTTACCTGTACTTCTTGAAGGCATCTGGCACGGTCCCACAGCACACACTTATCTCTAAATTGGAGAGATATGTATTTAAAGGATAGAATATTCAGTGGATAAAAAAGTATTTTGTATAGTTGCAGCCGGAGTGTTGTCAGTGACTGTGTTCAGGTGGAGGCCAGTGATGAGTGGTGTCTCCCAGAGATCAGTCTTGGGACTGGTGCTCTTCAGCATCTTTATCAATGACACAGATGATAGAATTGAGTGCACTCTCAGCAAGCTTGCTGATGGCACCAAGCTGAGTGGTGCAGTTGACACAGTAGAAGAAAAGGGTGCCATCCGAGGGACCCGGACAAGCTTGAGAAATGGGCCCATGTGAACCAAATGAGTTTCAACAAGGCCAAGTGGAAGGTGTTGCACTTGGGCTGGGGAAATCCCAGATACGGACTAGGAAAAATTGTTGAGAGTGGCCCTACTGAGAAAGATTTTAGACTTCTGGTGGACAAAAAGCTGGACATAAGCCAGCTGTGCACTCTTGCAGCCTGGAAGGTCAACTGCTGCCTTGGCTGCGTCAAAAGAGAGGTGGTGGCATGGAGAAGGGAGGTTATTGTCCTCTACTCTGCCTGGGGCTCCCAGCACAAGTGGGATGCAGAGCTGGAACAGGTCCAGAGGAGGGTCACTAAAATGACCATAGAGCTGGAGTACTTCTGCTGTGAAGGAGAACTGAGGGAGCTGGTCTTGTTTACCATGGAGAAGAAGAGGCTCTGGGGAGACTTCATTGTAGCCTTCCAGTACTTGAGAGGAGCTTATAAACAGGAGGGGGACTGATTTTTCATGTGATCTGATAGTGACAGGACGAAAGGGAATGGTTTTGAACTAAAACAGGGGAGATGTAGATTAGATGTTACGGGGAAATTTTTCACTTAGAGGGTGGTGAGGCCCTGGTACAGGTTTCCCAGAGAAGCTGTGGATGCCCTATCCCTGGAGGTGTTCAAGACCAGATTGGAGGAGGCCCTGGGCAGCCTGATCTGGTGCCTGATTTTAGTAGCTGGAAGCGGTAACAACCACAAGGGTATAGAAGCTAAATGGTCATAAAGGCTCCTTCCTACCCAGGCAATTCTACAATTTGATTTTTTTTTTTTTCTATTATTCCTCAGAAGACACAGCACCAAGAGGAGAAACCCCAAATTGTCACCAGTCTCTGCAAATGGATTTCAACAATAAGCAGACACCTATGTTGTCCTCCTTCTCTATTTTTCCTTTCACAAAATGTAAGTATTGACTATATATGAAAGTGACTTATGCTGAGCTGAAGTAGCAGATGCAGAGGTTTTGCTTCCATGTACACACAGGAGAAGGATACTTCAGCCCAAAAAATAGCAATCACAGAGAAGTGAGCTAGACATTTAGACAGGATTTGAATGTCCCTTGTGGTTTTAGAGAAAAGGGAAGCACTTTACTGATTTGTCAAAACATAAACAAAGTTACCAGCTGAATTTCCATCCTAGCTACTTGCTGTAAACCCTGCAAAGGGCACCAGTGCCAATATGGCACAGCCTTCTGTGCCTGCCTCTGCAAAGAGGTGGTTTTCAGGTCCTGCAATGCCTTTTGGATGGCTGGAGCCTGTACAAACTAGCGATTGGAGGATAATAGTTAAAGAGATATGAGGGGAGTGTAGTTCTGTGAATTTATCAGGAAAGTCTTTGGCTATCTTTATTTCTGTGTTATATTTCATTGGACTTGCTTTGGAAGCTCAAGGATAAGGTAAGAAGAAAAGTGTGAGAAGTTCACAGTGATTGGACTGGAAATGTTTAATAGAATTGAGCTATCAGACTTCAGAGAAAATGATTAAAAACTGAGAAATAGTACTAAGGAAGTAAATAAAGAAAAAGCCTTTTGAAAAAGGAGGCAGAAGTGAAAAGAAGCTATTCGGAATACCAGCACTCTGCCCCGTGAGTTAGTAGTCTAACATTCCTGTCTATCTCCTGTTGTAAACCCTACATTGTGGTTCCTTTTCACCACTGAATTTCCAGGAACTCACAGCAGGGCAGCAGCTCTGTTGTGCACCCATGCCATCCTGCCAGGCCTGTGTGAGCCAGTAGTTTGGTCTGTGATGCTGTCACATTCCTCATGGAAAGTTACAGTTCTGGTGTGCCTAGCTTTAGGTTTGGTGTAAGTCTAGATGTATCATTTGCTCTGCTGGACATACTGTATCAGAATAAAAATGAAATTAGTAAATGGAAGGATTAAATGTCTTCATTATAGCACTTGGCCAACATGTATGTGGTTAATGTGATGGCCGCCATTCTGTATTGAATATACATGAACAACTGAACACCTTGGAAACATTTATCCATAAGGAAGGTTGCTTCCTAACCCCAGGCAGTTAGTGGTTGCCTTATCAGGTAAGGAAAAAGATGTACCTTTTGCTACCATAGGGAATCTCAGTGATGGAAGTGGGTGAGGTGCACTGTCCTGAGTCCAACTACTGCTAAGAATTAAATTATGCTTTATGTGTCAACCACAAAATAACCAGACATGTTGAATATTGCAATGTCCATTTCTTGACTTGATTGATAAGAGATTTTTTTTAATCAGCTGTTTCTAGCAGTATGATCTCTTTGACACCAGTGGCTTCTATTTCATGACTTAGTTGTGCTCAGCCTCTTGTATTCTTCATGAAAGTATACATTTTTGATTTCTAATTTTTGACGTGCTGAAGTTTTATTGTATCTGTTATGTTTATTGAATTTAGGTTTTTGAACTTGTATCAGAGGATTTGTTAAATCCTGGTACTTCCATGAATTCAAAGGGGAAACAAATTCTGTGCAACACAGATATAATCAAATGAAGCCTCAGCTTTGTGCACAAATGTTATGTATGATATTTCCTGTATTTAACTAGGGCGTTTAGTAGCAGACTTGAACCCCCTGAGCTCTCTGCTTGCACTTGGCTCAAGGAATAGCAAGCTGAATACTTGCCCTCCTACCGTTCTATGTTTTGAGGTGGCAATTTTCCATTAAGCAGAGTAACTTAACCACTATCACTAGAAAATACTCTATGCTGGTTTTATTATACGAAAGAATCAACTTATGACTTTACAACTATGTTACCATTGTCATTAGATGGGGACTGAACAAAAAATAGGACAGTGTTTTGACAGTATACCTGAACAACAATTTGTAAAAAATTAGTTACCAGTACAAGATAAACCCAGACCTGTGGAAATTAGATTATTGTGAAATGTGAGTACCCATAGAACAGGGAAATGTTTTGGTGTGCTCATTTCATGTTCTGTGCACAACTATCTTACCATGTTTCTGACAGTAATGAGACCAACTGTGATAGAGTCTCCAGAGCAAAGAGTATCTTCCCTCTTATCTGAGATAAAACCAGACTCAGGTTCTGCAAGTAAGTGCTCAGCTCCACCTGCTCCTTTTGCCTTTTCCTGCACCCTGCACTTGATTTAAAGCCCATGATTCCCAGCAGGCAGCTATGCTCTATATGTGGTAATTGAGAAGAGTTGTAGTTGGAGGATGGAAGAAACAAAGGGGAAAATTTCAAAAGTTAGACAGGAAAAAAAAAGTATTTATTATTAAGACTGTAGGGCTAAGCAGAGAGGAAATAATGCTGAGGTGAAGGGCAAGGAAGAAGTGAATTGCAGCAGGGGTAAAAAAGAGAACAGATGGGAAGGTAGACAGGTTAAAGCATTTGAAAGCAAATAAATGTTAAGGATGGAAAGTTCCATGTGAAAAAGAGGAAGAAATAAAGAAATTATTTTATGAGCATAAGGGAAGCAAAAGCAAGCAAACCAAAAAGGCAGAATCAAGTTACAACCTGCGTGAAACCTGTGTTTTTGTCTGTACTTTGGGCTTTCCTGGAGTCAGGTCTTCTGTGAAAACCCCCTTCTTAAATAAGCATTTTTTATTTCCAGTCTGCCTACTTTTGTGCCCCATTAAAACTGACAGAGAAGTCAGCAGACAAGTGAGGTATGCAATGATCAGCTGGGAGTTTTTCTTTCTTCTTTATGATGTTTTCTTTCTTCTGTTGCTGTTGTTGGTTCTGGCGATTTCCTTTTTTTTTTCTTTTTGTTAGTTGTGTGTTTCAAAAGAATACAGTGTTAGTTACTAAATGCAGAGCAGATGGACCACAGGTAACGTCAGTTCCTTCAATGACAGTGTCCTGGCTTTTATAAAGAGGGAGTTATTTCTTGATTAGGAAATTGCCATTTTGCAAAGTGACCATAATCACTGGAGCTTTGTAGTGGCAGCTCTCCCTGCTGTTAGTAGAGACATGTAATGACTGCTACACTGCTGGGATGAAAAGGGAAACTTCTTCACAGAGCCCTGATCCTGCATCCTTTTAAGAATATATTATAGGATGCAGTCAGAGACAGGACACAGCAGGAGTAGGAACTTAGGGCTGGTTCAAAACATTAATTTCTGCCAGTTTGTAATACAGATGATGCCCAAATTTTTTTTAATCAGACACTTCTGTAACTGTATTCAGTAGAATGGATTGAAAAATTTTTTGAAATCAGTTACTCATAAAGATCTTTTGTCAAGAGGCAAAATAGACAAGAAAGTGTGTACAAAACTACTTCAAAAAAAATATATATATATATTAAAAAAAGGAAGGAATGCAATTTCCTGACCGTTTTCTCTCTGCAGTGTTGAACGGTTTTTTTTACAGCTCTGCCAAATTAGAAATGGATTATCACTATAGTTAATTCTTTATCTTAAGTTTACAATAGCAAAAAATAAAAAAACAATAAAAAAAAAAAGCCTCTCCATCCTAAGGCTTTTGAAGAGAGATTGTTCAGTCAGACTTCCCAGTTGGGTCCAGTGCTTCTCAACTTTATGCTACAGTTTTTTTCTCTTTTGCATTTCAATTGCAAAGAAACTGCAAATGAACTGTTGTTTGAATACAGCTAGAGGGCAGTTGCACATTTTTTTTATCATGCTGCTCCATAATCACTTGTGTGGGAGCTGTAATGAACTCCATGCAGATAAAAAAACAATGTACTATCTGTGTGGTATTATTTAAATAGCACAACACAAACAACTTTTGATAGCATTATTGTGAATGTCTATGAGATCCAGCAGACAAACAAATTAGTACAATCTAAAAACACATAAAATCTGGTAGTGATAATCATGTTTAGATATTATCTAATGATCAAGGGTGATCTCCTGAGTTCCTAATTGGCAGTGAAAGATTAGTACTAATATAAGCATGTTAGTGATGGGAAATTAATTGTTTGGGGCAAATCTGTGACAGACCAAAAGCTACCAGGAAGGGCTGGTAATTTCTGGTAGGTTTTTTTTTTT
>VXAB01014072.1:255161-323974 GCA_013399175.1 Odontophorus gujanensis
TTTTTTTTTTTTTTTTTTTTAATCTTTTCAATATTATGTGTACTTTCAGATTTCCAGCTTCTTTAAAAAGAGAACCTTCCTTCGACCTGAGATAAAAAATGTTATAAAATTTCAAAGGCTTTTTTATTGTCCATAATTTACTGCTGACATATGCAGATTAACCTGGTATCTTTATATATATAAAGCAGTAGCACCATATATATATGTGTATATGATGCTACTGCTTTTATGCTGTGCATGACCAAAATTTATTCACACTAATCCTATTAATGTCCCCCATTTAGCAGAATACTGCAAAGGAATAAAAACCTAAACATTTCTAATTTCACTAGACTGTTACTTTACTTCAAGATAAGTACTATAATATAATCTTGCTGAGTTGGTACCATTATAAAGATTAAACTGATTTATAAATTTACCAAATGGAAGATGTTACAAAGGTCTAAGGTCTAGTCAAATTTTCCGTAGAAGCAACACAATAGGGTAATGTTTTAATTATGTTTCAGTTGCATGTACAGAAACAATCCTTTACATGTGAAATGGCTACTGGTTTTGTTTTATCATATAGTGGCACGTTTTAATTACCTAAGTAGGTTAATAACTTTGTGTATTTATTGTTTAAGTAATTTCTTAAATCCCAAATGCTTACATGAGCAACTTTGCTGGCTTATATTTACTTTCACTGAAATATATTACAGGAAATACCTTCAAGCCTATTTCATTAAATTTCACTGTAAATAGCTGTAGGATTCTGGAGAAAAATAAATAAATAAAAAGAATGCTAATCTCTAATACTTGTTTTTAAAAGGAGACTTTAATTCTTTACTTGAAAAACTGAAGTCGTTATCTGTCAGTTTCATTAACAACACTAATAGGTGCTCCTTTTCTACAGCTGCTGTTGAAGTCAGTACAAAAGATTTCCTCAAGGATCAGTGTGATAACAGGATTAAAATAGAGTTAATTAAGAAAATATTCACTCATTGGTATTTCCATGTCAAGTTGAGACAATGTAGAAGGTTGGATGTTTGTTATGAAGTTACATACATTGAAATATTTTCAAACCATGTTATCCAGGTCTATGACTGTGAGAAGATGCAGCATGAAATGATTGTGATTTTGAGGTGGTGCTTAGGACAGTTGAACACCTGCAATGCCACTCACAGTCTGGGTAAAACACAAATTCCCTGGATTTCTGAGAATTAGATTTTTAAAAATTATTATGATTAGTAGTAGGAGTAGTACTCAGAAGAGAAACTGTATAAAGATAGAGCTAAGATTCTGATCTGACTCCATGGAGTTGCAGGAGTTGAGTGAAACACACGAGACGCTATGTCGTTTAAAGTGACCCTATGAGTAATAGTGAGTGTAACTGTACAGTGTTGGTGATTAGATTCTTCTCATATAGTTACTCTAGTAAAATTCTTCCACTGATGATGCTGAGTGATCTACCTCAGTTAAAATATATTGATATTCTGCAAAGTTCTTTGTATGAAGTGTTCTTATACTTATTTACTTACAGCTCGTTCCCTTTATTTACTTACAGCTCATTTCACTGACATGCATAAAATCATGAAGTGGTTCATCAGAATTTTTTCGGAGCCTTGTAAGAAAACTGAAGCAAAGAAGGAATTACATTTTTCTAAAACAACATTTTCATTAGAATTTTAACTTGTTTCTTATGCATCATCAACACTTCATCTAAATATCTGTTGACTTTTTATTTGAAGCCTTTCTCCACTAAATTAATGAGCTGAGGAGGTCAAATGGTGTATGTTCAGGAAACTTAAAAGTAATTTTATAGCTAATAGAAAAATAAAAAAAAGTAAAAGCAGCTCCAGGTTTTTTTAAACTGCTAAGCCTATGGAAGTTGCTAAGGCAGAAAAACACTGCTGCTTTCTGTACTTCAGCTGCAGCTAAAGGAAACTTTTCTAATAGGCTGACACAAGGGTAGCTTGTAACAGAGCTACTCCAAAACACTGAAATTAAAAAACCAGAGGGCAATATAGCAAATCATATATGCACTGTGTGCTGTTTAATATGCAACCTGAGAAGCTTTTACTATTCTACAGAACAGAATAAACAGGAATTTCCAAAATGCCGACTGCTCCTGTTTTCCAATGAGGAAATGAAGAAAGGCTGAGTACTGAAAGCTTCCTCCCAACTTGTTTGTGCTGTTTTCAGATAAAATTAGTTAGAAATGTGGACATTTCTGGCTGCAGGTATTTGGTAAGAGTGATCAGAAAGCTGCTAGAAATCGTAACAAGTTAAATGAGTGGAGATTTGGGTGTTTCTGTCCAAAAATTTGCCCCATTCAGCTATAATCATCACATCTGAAAAGCTGTCTTTTTGTTGTTTTTTTTTTGGCAGAGAACTTCAGAAAACTCCCTTTTAAAAAGGAACAGAGGCAAGAACAGAATCCCCTGGTGTCCTGAGAAGGTGACCTGCTGAGGACAAAAAAAGTGATGGGAGACCTTGAAAGCAAAATCATGAAGGAAAATGTGCTTTGTCCCAGTGGCGAAAGTCACAGCCCAGGTAATTGCCTCAGAGAATTGCAGTCACAGTTTCTTACTTCATCTACGTTTCTGTTGAGCCTGAAGGCTTTTGAGTTTCTAAATTCCAAAATCTAGCAAGTGTATGACATGCTGCGTGCTTCTTCACGGAGGACAGAGAGAACAAGAGAGAGGTTAAATAAATTTTTGATTCCTGCTTTGTTGACTGTGAGAATATTGAAAGAAAGGGACAAACCCAAAGTTTTTGGAGGAAAAAAACAGAACAGAGATTTCTATTACTGTATCTCTGCTTTGTGAAAATAACAGTGTGTATTGAGAAGATAAAAAAACGTATATAAAGTACTTGCTGAAATTAGAGTGAGAACTCTTGTTAGACATCTTGCGTAAACTGAACATGGCTAGGACAGCTTTATTAAAAGAAAAGAAGGTTAGCATTGTGGTTACATTTGTGAGAATACTACTGGAAGTCTCTATCAAAGAAAGAGAGTGTATGAGGGAAGAAAGATAATATTGATTATATTGTAAAAGTATATTTACCAACTCATGCACTAGAGTTTTGACTACATATTCTGGTGACCTGAATTGAGGAGTTCTTGATTCCATGAGTGGCTCTTACTTCATTAAATAACATAGATGGCTCTGAAAGTAATGCCTCCTATTTATTTCCATGGAAGCTACTACAGATAAAAGAACACAGTAGTACAATTCAATAGAGCAAATTCTCGGCTACAGAACACTATTTTTCAACTAGTCACAACCATTACGTATGCACTTTCACCGGTAATGAACAAGAGTCTGCATGTTTCTCTTGTAAAAAAAAAAAAATTCTGCATGTCTGTCTTGTTGTATTACTGTCACCACCGCTCAAACACACCATCCACCACCTCATTGTGCACACATCCACAGGGTGGTCTCTATCAACATTCAGCAAGCATTGATGAATGTAAATAGCTGCCACTGTTTCCACATGGAGGAATTTAATAACACCTTTGCTTCATCCTCACTTTCATGTCAGATGCCATTCTGTCAGATTCTGCCTCTCTGCTGCCATCTGTCACATGGCACGAAAATGTAATGGGATATTGTTTGAAGGGTTCAGCCTCACCAGTCTCCATCTCTGACATCATGGGCCAACATCTTAAATTAGGAGGCATTACTTTTGGAGCAGCCCTTGCATTTTCTGGAGGTTTTGAACTATTTCCTCACAGTGCAGGTGCTTACAGTTCCATAATATTTTTCTTTCTCCTTCAGAAGTGACACAGGAAATACTTGACTATTTGGATAGTTAGGTCTAAGTGAAACGTTCTGGGTGAAGTCTTTGAAACTATGCTATACAGCTGTGATCTCACATCTCCCAGACTTAGAATTCTATTAAAAATAATTGACAAGAATTTCATATGCATAGGCCTTTAGTTTTCTTTGCTTCTTTTAGAGGGAGCGTTTTCTGTCAACTTTAGACCTACAGACTGAATAGAGCAATTTTTCAAGAGTGATTTTGGTTTATGTTAGATCTTCCATCAGAAAGTATTTTATTTACACTTGATACTAATGTTGTTCTCTTCTTAATGTTCTGCAATGCCTCTTTTCCCTTGTCTCCCTGCTTCTAACCAATTTTTTCAGGGAACCAACACATTGTCACAGCTCTGGAAATCCATTTGAACAAACATTCTGGCACAAATTCACATTTCCAAAATGTTGGTTTAAGACTACTGAAATGCAGTTTGTATTTTCCTCTGCAACACTCTTTGCTTCTATGAACTTCGGGAGTGGTTTTATTTAACTGAAAGAAGGAATAGAAAGAAGGAAGGATCAATTTGTACTTAGTCTTTAGTTCCTCAATTCTAAATTTTTTGGTCAGCCAAGGTTATTTATTTACAAAAGCCAACTTGCAGCATCAGTAGCCCTCAGCATGCAGGGGCTCTTCATGCTAGCACGGCCAAGGCCTGCGCTTCCGAACAAGATAAGCCCGGTGCCATAATCCTCCAGTGGTGCCATGACCCAACTTATTTGTTTCAGTCAAATGGGGCAGTTTCAGAGACCTTTATTCCCCCCAATCTTGGATGAAAATAAATGGTGGAATACTAAATTTTCTGTGTCAAAAAAGTTTTTTTTTTTTATTCTTTGTTCTCAGTTACCTCTGTTACTGAATTTGTTGGACTCAGTGCAGCTGCCACATAACCTGATGAATTTTGGTGAGTCATAATTCATATTTTTGGCTGTTTATTAATAATCATTATAAAGGAGATTGTTGGATGGCTACATAAATTTTCCATATTCCTGCAGCTTCGTTTTCTCCTATGGTAAATACTGAATTCAAATTGTGAAGGAGCTATTTTTCTCGCTTGTGTTTAATTGCCAGTACCGTTGACAGAGAATATCAGTAAAACTTCCTGTGACATTTTCAAGTTTCTTTTGAGCAGTTATTTTAATGATTGTTTGGCTCAACAGCGTTGATAGTTGCTTATTTTATTGCAACATTTCAAGTGTGTGTGCTTTTGGTTACACAAATATTCATAGATGGTTTTTGTCAGTGTAAATACACAGAGGCAGTAAGAAATATTCATCAGTCCTCCTTTGTTCAACATTTGCTGCTGTTGCCACTTAAACATTTTTTTCAGAAATGGGGATTAGGAAGAGTTATGTCTGACAGAGAGGAAAAATCACTCACAAACTTTCAGCAAGAAAAAAAAAAGTTTATGTTTAATTTCAGGTATTGGTGTACAACTCCTTAGGTTTCTGTAGGATTCACTGGCTGCCTACCTTAAATCACATCATTTACTTTTCTGTATTTTATCTGTATTGTATAATACAGCTTAAGAGTAATTCATCTCTCTGCAGATAAGGGGAAAACTTTGAAAACAGAAGGAATAATAGTGGGATGTTAGAATAAGCACTTAGCAGTCCTGTATTTGTAGCTCAGATTAATTTGGGACTGGTTATGACAAAGTACATCAGAATATTATCAATTGTTTACGAACAGAAAAGAAAACCTATTGTCAGCAAACACATTTCTTAAAATAAATCCTCTTATGATCCTCTAGTCCTGTATTGTTGTTTTCTTACATTTTTCAATTCCTACGCTTTAAGGAATCAAGTTCATTGTAAACTTTAAGTAAAGAGTCGGATCACTGCAGTTAATATTATCTTTGTGAAACAGTAAAATTAAGATATTGTGACTTATTGTTTATTACTTGACAAAGAGAAAGTGTGTAAAGGACAGTGTTTGCTCCTTGACCTGCTCCCATTGCTCCCTCCATGAGTGCTTTAGTTGTGGTGCACTGAGCCAGGATTGCTGCTGAATCTGTGAAAATCATGGCTTGTATTTCCAACTGTCTCTGTTCACGAATCTGTAGTTCAGGTGAATGGCAGATTTTTATGTTTCATAATGATATTTCCCCATGTTCCCAGAGAAAAGTAGACCTTCCGGCATAGATCTGTAATGATCGTACTGGCAGGATTTACAACTCCTGGCTGCACTGGCAGTGTGAAAGCAGATGCTGAGTGACCATGGCTGTGCTTGTCTAGAAGGTATTTTTCTGTAAAATTTCTTGACATAAAGTTGCTGATCGCTCATTAAGACCTTGTGCTGACCACTCACTCAGCAGTCATCTAATATGGCAATTCACTATCCCAAGAATCATTTCTGTGAAATTTATCACTGAAGAAACTCTCCAACTCCCACTTTGGGTTTACCCTGTGTGTGAGAATTTGACAGACTGCCTTCTTTCGCAGGTTTTCCTTCTGCATCTATCTTAGATCCTCTTTGCATAAAGTACATCGCTAGTATTCTGAATTTGTTGCTGTAGATGAGAAAAAGAAATGGGACTTTTCCCATTAATGCAAGGCATCGTATTTTGCTAGTTATCAGTTCATAGTTCTGTAAAGATACGTCATGGCTCTTGAATGTGGAATGGTTAGTTCAGGAACTAGAATTATGTTATAAATCATAAATAATTAGCCTTGATCTAACAATTCACTACAAATAATTTAATAAAATGCATGTTAAATTTTAATCAACGGTTGAATTCATGACCTTGGCATGCTTTTCAGCATCTGTGTTTTAAAACTAAATGATTTTAGTGTTTATTAAAAAGTTTCATTTGCTTTTGTAAATTGCAATAAGCAATAATAATAGCAGAAATCACCAGACCACTAACAAAAAGCTGTGCAATAAAACCCAGGCAGATGGTTTTACCTCCATGGCTATAGGACTCATAGTGGGGATGTCTCTATGTGAGCACCATTCTCTCAGGGGAACCACTCCCTCTAGAGAAACTTGTACAATAACTGTATTCACTCCAATAGGAGAAAATATGAAGACATGTTCTCTCCTTCTGTTTTCCTATAGTGATGTTACTCCAGCATATTTTTTTAGTTACAAAAGAAAATGACTGACTTCACACTTCGGATGCCTGAAGATAATGTACTCTGATTTTTTTTCTTCTTAATTTTAGTATCAGTATGCTTCCCCTCTCACTTCGCCTTCCCACTTCAGTCTACTCCAGTATTATACAATATAGCTAATGGTTACAGACTTCTTTCAGGAAGTATTAAACTTGAGAGATTTTTATGGAATTTATTTTTTGTTGTTTTCTTATGATGAAAGATTATTTTTTTTTTTCAAAAATTCAGAAAAAGACTTCAAAGAATGTCTTCCTGAGGTGCATATGAAGAAGCTTCCATTCTAGCATCTGTAGATGCAGGCATTGGGTCTCTATGCTCCACCAAACCTGTCAGCAGCTGTGTGCATTTTAATCAATGAAAAGGCTGCGGAGAGTTCTCTATAATATGATGATGTATGACCATGAAATTCTTTTTCTTTGGAAAAGAAGGCAGTGGGTAGCAGGACTGGTATTTATCTATGGTATTTCCATAAGCAAACATCCACTTACTTGCCAAACATTATTACTGCTGTTGTTGAAATTGCTGCATTTATTTTATTTGCCTGGTAAGTGTTTTGCTGGGTGGGAGTGCCTGCTCAGACTTTTTAAAGAAGCATGACTGTTTTTGCATTGCATTATGTTTTTTATTTATATAAACAAGTTCTACATGCATGCTTTTGGAAATGCAAGCTCCTAAACTTTAACATCGGTGAATCCTGATTTATGATGTTTTTGAGTACAGGATTGGCTCCCTGTCTGCAGTTGGTAACATTAGACTGCAAGAGAGGACCTGGTCTCATCAGCCTGGCAGGGAGCTAGCAGCTCAGCATTCAAGGGAGCAACCAGCAAGGGGCTTCCTTCAAGAACTAATTAAAAAGAGGGAAAATGGGATTTTTCTTGTATCACAGGCAATACTGTGGGATTGGTGAGCACCTGGGGCTACTGCATGTTGCACACTTTAGGCACCAGCTGAATGGCTTCAGCGCAGTTGCTAGAAAATTTGCAGGTCATCTGCAAGGAAGAGATTGAAGAAAGCAGTTTTATTCCTAATACACATTTAGTAAGTGGTTTGAGTGATTCTGTATGCAGGAGTTTCACAAGTCCTACTGGACTGCTTGGTGAGCTAAGGTTATGTTTTTCCTTAGAATGCAATGGACTCTGTGCAAAATGAGTAACATTATGTCACTAAATACTCTCAAAGCAGAGAAGACAACAAAGAATAGCAATAGTGGTTAGTTTATGAAAGATGACTGAAGCAATTAGTAGTGCATTCTGTGCTTAATGAATATTTTAATGTAAATATCTCTCACCAATTCTCTGAAACAGTTGCAATCAGAAGTAGCTGAAATTGTATAATATGCACTGTTAAGTACCTTTTATTATTATTTTTTTAATTTTAATTTGTTTGCATTATTTCAGTTCTAAAGTTACAATTTCATTTTTTTTCTTCTTTAAAATAATAACAGTAAAAAAAATAAATAAAAATGAGTGTAATAGGAAGCCAGGAGTGAGTGGCTTTGGCTACTTCTGTTGAAGAAAGGACTATTGAAACCGTGTAGTAGGCAGCCCTTATCAATAAAAGCAGGCAGATCAGTTTTGAAAGGGCTGTCAATGAATACTCCATGTCTTTAAATCTTGGAAACTGGATCTGGATACTTAGCTGAATATGTATTCTACTTCAGCTCTGAAGTTTTGGGATTTGATGTAAGAATTACTGCATGACATTTTCTGGCCTCTGTTATATGGAAGGTCAAATCTGTCGATCATGCTAATCCCTTTGGGTTTTAAAATCTTTTAAACTATTGTGAAGAAGCTAGCTGCCAATTAACTTCTGTGCTTGGAGTACAGATCTTCAGCTGAAAGCTTCACATGCCTATTCTGATTTACCTTCAGTTCCTGGCAGAAGTTAAGAACAACATCTGGTTTCTTCCTAACCTCACAGGAGAGATTTTCATTTAACTTGTATTTCTTTCATTACAACTTTTGCTTCTGTAGATTTTATCTTATTTATTTTACTGGAAGATATTATTTTAGGTAATTTTACTGAGTAACAAATAAGGCACATGCTGAATTTGTCCCTAAGTATTAGTATTAAAAAGATAGAAATTTTCTTGTTTATGTCTTTTCCATATTGTTGACCCTCTTCTATGTCCATTAGTAGTAGTGCAGCTTTGCAGTGAATTGGGATGAGATTGCTGATTCAGTGACAGAGAGGAAGAAAGAGGATTTGTACTTGGTGACAATGTGGAGTTATGTTGGGTTAAGACGAGTGTAACCTAACAGTTGTCATCTGTTGTTTATTCTCTTGTCCTCTGCTGAAGGAGGAGATCTCTTGTGGTAGGTTGGCTCAATTCAAGTTTTTAATGTGTGTGTCAGTGTGTATTTATGGGGCTATTTGCACTGGTAGGGAAGATAGGAAAGTTTATGTGACAATCCTTGGAGATGTCCTGTCTCCTACAAGAAGCATCTTTTCACAGGAGAGCCAAGAGGTGAAGGTGTTTAGTGCTGGCTTCACCCTGCAGTGCTCTGTATGAACTATGGCCCCAGGCTGTGGAACAATTTCCAGGCAAGGATCGAGAGCAATAAACATCTCTGAAACTACTTGGGAAGTCACTATGGTAAGAGGAGAAAGTATCCCAAGTGGTCAAATATAGCTTGGCAGAAGAAAAAGGCTACTACATGTATAGTATACATAAATGTTGAGGTTATGTTCATTTTCTGGAACAACAGAGTTCATATTCATGGTTGTAAGATCAAATTCATGTCTTACTGCCAATGTTGTCGTCTGTTTTGCTGGTTGTGTGTGGTGATGTATACCAAATCATTACAGCCCACCAATTACTTATGTAAACATCCTTGCAGTGTCCCCAGTGTTATGATGGTTACAGATTAAGCCCTTTTTTGACATAGGCGTGTTGTGAGAAACAGCAACACCAAGCTGACAGAGAATTTCTTCAGACCGTAACATAGGGGTGAAACCTTGTGGAGAAGCAGTAGGAATCTTTCCAGTTGAAAGTACAAAACAAGATAAAAACTACATTGTCTTTTGGGTCAATGGCCTGTGTACACTTTTGTCACAACTGTTTCTAACGTTTATGCATACTGCACATTTTAGGATCACGCAGGTTTTTTTATATTTTTTTTTAACCTTGCTGTTCAAAATAAACTGTAGCAAAATGGGATAGGATTTTGATTGCTGTAATCATACCTACCACACTTAAACATTCTGAAGTGTTCTTCATCACCTAATTTTCGGCTATCAGTAGTGTTTATGAGCCACTTTTCTCACTCTTGAAATCATAGCTCCTGCAGCAGAGCACCGTAAGAGGTTGTCAGCAACCTTTTAAACTATGAACTCATGTTTTTGAGCTTCTGAACAATTCTTTGCCTCTTGCTTTGGAGGGGGGAGAAGAAGAGAAGTAGCCATACTGTCTCATGACTTCTTCTCTAAGTAGTCTTATTAAATGAGATGTCAACATTTTAAAGATAATAATGAGAGAATGATAATAATAATGAGAGAATCATAGGATGGCTTAGGTTGAAAAGAAAACCACACTAGAAAATGATTCAGCTGGTTTCTTCCTTAGTTTAACGGGAACTAATTATTAATTGACACAGACAAGCCCAACATAAAGTATTAAACTATTAAGGTATTTTTTTCTCTCATTCTTTATTCTTGAAGCATCTTATCAACAAACTTAATTAAGCTGATCACAAAAGAACCTAGAAATAGGAATTCAAAGGACATCAGATTTTTTTCACAGAATGCTAATCAGACTTCAAATCAGGAAGTCTTTACTGAACATCTCTATTGCTTTTTATTAGAAGTAAAGAATTGAGAAAAACACCGAATGTCAAAGAACAGATAATAAGGCTTGTAGCATATTAAATCAATATTGGTAAATCTAACTGGCATGTTGCTGGTAAAGGCAAAAAAAAAAATAAATAGAAAACCGAGGAATATAATGCAGAAATGACAAGTATAATGAGAGTCTTCATTGTTGGTTCTCCCTCTAGTCTTATCAATTTATAATTTTTTAGAGATGTTTGTTTCTTTTATGTCCTATGATTTGTGCTAGTAGGTTTTTATTTCAAGTTCTATTTTTTTCTGAGTCTGGTTTTGCCTTGTTTCTTATTTGAGTGCTGAGGATCATCTGAGTGAAAGCCATTAACTTTCACATGGTTTTCAATCAAGACCTTTGTAAAATGGCCAATTTCACATTGGCTTTAATGGAAAATATAGATTGCTTTGTATTTGATTTAGACCTCACCCTACGCTTGTGTTCTTTTTCTCCCCTCAGGTTATAAAGCTTCACATGATTTTTCTTAGTATTTTCTTAGTATAAGCATAACACTTGGACAATTGGCCTGCCTCTAATTAGTTTTAAACTTCACTGAAAATGAATAATGTAATTTCTAGTCATTTGTCTGCTGTTGATATCATGAAGAATAAAGCATTCAATGGGATATTTTGCTTCCACTGGAGCTGGTGAAAATTTTCCATTGACTTAAAAGTTTTTCCTATATATTGAGGCATACATATGTAAATACAATTAAATATTAGATCCTGATCTGTTTTCAGCTCATCTTTGATACAAATATTGATCATCTTTCACAGGAATGTTTACTGCAGCTGTTACAACTGATATTTTGCAAATTGTGGGTTGACTTTTTCCAAGCAGATTCTTCTATATGGGATTTTCAAACTGAGTCAGTCCAAGTGAAGTGAAAGTGACAGTCTTGTTTAGTCTTCTTTCACTACCAATGTCACTACCAATTTTTGCTAAGGCAGTAACAGCACCTGAAACTGGGAGAGTTTTATAGGGAATGGATCCCCTTAAAAGCATTTTCTCAGTGTTATTTTTATCTTTTTATTATTTTTAATATACTTTTCTGTAGTCTCCAAACACTTTGAAATTTCAATATTTATCGAACTATTAAATGAACAGTGTACATTATATGAACAAGTGGAAATATGGCTTTGATCAATGAGGCAGGTTTTCTTTTCAGGAGAGATAATTTCTACTTGCTTCACTTACAGATATTGTCAATGCCTAAAAGGAAGAATACACTGAATAAAAAAGCAGTGAAGAGGCTATATAGGTATTATTTTTCTTCAGAAATTATTTTGTTGTTCCTTATGGCTGCAGCTGGAAGAAAATATTTATCTTTCAGAACACATAATCTAAAGGCTCAAGAAAGAGGGTTTTTTTTCAAACACTCAGACTGAATATGATGAATTTCCAACTGTAATGTTGAGACTTCATATAAAATGGACTCCTTGTTTAATTTATGCCATAGCTTTGACCTCAGAGCACTATTTGCAAGGAATCTTAACGCATTAGTGGGCAGTGTTGGTGCTGAGAGGAGTCTGTTAGAAGAGGGGTCTGTTAGAAGTCCTATACTTTTGTTTGGTTGTAGTATTTGCATCTAACTTTTGAAAGTATTGTTCCACTTTATCCATGTGCTTCTCAGCTTCAGACCTATTTCACACTTCTTGACCTACGTGCACTTGAGTACAGACTTTGTATCACTTTTGTGACTCTTCCTCTCCTCTCTTCTTGCTTTCCCAGAAGAAATCAATCAATCAAACAAACAAACAAAAAACAACACCAAAACAAACAAACAAACAAACAAATCTGTCTTGATTTCTTGTCTTTTCAGGAGTACAGATTATTTTTTCATTCCTCCTCTGAAAACCAATGTGCAAATGCATTCAGAGTGTACAGAAACCTTTAGAGAAATGAGCAGATCTATATTTATTGAAAATCATCACCATGTTACCTTTAGAAGCACGAAAAAATGTAATGGCAGAAAATTATTCAAACCCCATGTGTCCTGACTGCTAAGTGAATTTGTAGAAATACAAAGCATAATAATAGATTCACTAGGCAGCAGTTTCAGTCTTCTGCTGTTTTATTTAATTATTTTCATTTAATCCTGTTCATAGAAAATATTCGCTTCTGCTTCTCTACATGAGCATATGGTCAATATATGGATATCAAAACTACGTCTTAATAACCAGCTGCTATTCATGTGTAAATCAGGATGGCTGAATAGCTGGCTGGCTGGAATAATACACACAGTGTATTCAGTGCTTACATAAAAATGTTTCTGAATACTTTTAGTCAATTGCCATTTAATTTGGGTAGCTGCTGATCCTTACTATAGATGACTGATAAGTCAGAATAGCAGAGAGAGAGGAGTTTAATGGAAGGATGAAAACTCTTGGGAGGGCAGGGATGAAGGAAGCTTACTCTTTCTTCTGTGCCTTTATGGATCAAGGGTTGGTTGGATGGCACAATAAAAAGTTTGCGTAGGTTTAACACACTTAAAAATGTTAGAAATTGAGTAATTGAATGACTCATACAGAGTGCAGATGGGGCTTTCTCATCACAAACCTCAGTCAATTAAATTCTTTTCCTTCTGCATTCAAATCTAATAAAGTCCTTTTGATTTCACCATAAATGGCTTCACCTCTGAGCCAAGAAACAGGGTGAGTGGTGAGGTATGTATAATTGGAGCATTTAATTCAAGTCCCATTTGAAAGCAAAGTATTATGCTTACACAAATTTTAAAAAGGACAATTATGAAGACACACCTTTACAAATATGCTTTTGTAGTGAATAAAACAAAATGATTTCCTCACTCTCTCCTGCAAAGTAGGTGACTGCAAAGCATGTGCATAGATTTCTGGAGATATGATACAAAGGGGAGGATAATAATAATCTTTTTCTGTCACCAAAGAATCTGCACAAGAATTCCATCAGCATTTTGCACAGTATGATAAAAAATGCATTAAATGCTCAGCATCAATGGAGGTTCAAAGTGAAACAGAATCAAGCTGAATGAGGTACCCATAAAGAAAAGAAATAGCTAAATGATATTAAGGAAGACCAAGATAACTACAAAATTAACGACACAATAGCTTATAGAGTCTGCTTTTGCTAACAAAAGGCAATCTTTACCACCTAGCATCTCTGTATGGTCCTGGTAAGAAAAGGTAATTACATTCTGGAATGAACAAAATAGCGTGGTTTCATGAAGATAACTTAAATTTTGAAGTTAAGGTACTTGAACTTCTCAATAAAAGGATAGACTTTCTGATGACACCGTAATGCTGAATTATGCCAAAAGTGGTCTAAATAGATGCTCACTGCGTTACTCGATTTCTTATCTTCACATCAGTGACTCCACTGGTATTCTTAAGGGAGAAACTTGTGGGCTGCATTGATGCAGGGATCCTTTGGGGCATAATTGCTGCCAACACAGAGCAGGCCATTGGGACATTGATTCTTTATGTCTGCTGAACAGCAGTGCTGGTCAGAAAAGACAGAAGAATTTCTTGTGATCTGTCATCTTTCCTGGAATGACTCTCCCTATTCTTCAATGAAAATACCGTCAAGTTTTAAAATAAACAGGACATCAGTTGGTACTCTTCAGTTTGAAGAGTTTTTGCAAGTCTTTGCACATGAAGGTAGCCTCTTAGCCCCAGTGGTGGTCAGAAAGCTTTCTGAAGCAAGATAATGCATTTACAGTTAATGGAAATTTCTTCCAGGGAACAGAAACAGTTAGAGCTGGTCTTGGATTCAGTGTGAAATCTCAACCCAGACAAATCTGTGCAGGTTGTGCTGTCAGCAGTTAAGTCATGAAAAGAAGTCAGTCTCAAGGAGCAAACAGTGAAATGTAGAAAGCACAATTCTTTTTGACAGGGTGCTCCATTAGCTTGCACAGAGGTCCCTGAAGGAAAGAAATGAAAGCCCTCCAGCTGGTAGCTCTGGAGTTAGGAAGCATAATACATGGCAGGAAAAAATCTGCATTAGCACTGGATGAGATGATAACCCCAACAAGTCTTCCTGTTGACCAAAACCTGAAGTAGCCAGCTCATATGTGTTCCAAGCAAATCAGTCCCATTGAATCAGTGCTTATGAATGCACCTGACAAGTAGCTAGCTCTGACTTGGTTGTTTTCAGTATCATCATAAGTAGGGGACATAAACCATAGAATCATAGAATGTCTTGGGTTGGAAGAGACCTTAAAGATCATCTAGTTCCAAATTCCTGCCATGGTCAGCATTACCAGTCACTAGATCAGGCTGCTGAGTGACCCATCCAACCTGAACGCTTCCAGGGATGGGACATCCACAGCTTCTCTGGGAAGCCTGTGTCAGTGCCTCACAGTCCTCCCAGTAAAAAATTTCCTCCCAATCTAATGTAAATCTCCTCTTTTTGTTTAAGACCATTCCTCTTTGTCCTTTCACTATCAGATCATGTAAAAAGTCATTCTCTTTCTTGTTCATAAGTTTCCTTTAAGTACTGGTGGGCTGCAGTAAAGTTTCCACAGATCCTTCTCTTCTCTAAACTAAACAAGCCCAACTTCCTCAACCTTTCTTCACAAGAGAAATGCTGTAGCCCTCTGATCATTCTCGTGGCCCTTTTCTGGACTTGATCCAACGTCTCCTCATCCTTCTCATGCTGGGGGCTCCATGTTTGGATGAAGTACTCCAGATAGAGCTTCACAAGAGCAGGGCAGACTGAGAAATCACCTCCCTAACTCTGCTGGCCAAGCCTAATTGCAAATTTAAAGCACTTAAAAGCAATGTAATACACAGACCAAAATAGGGTAGTGGTGGAAAGTTTAAAATTTTCATGAATCTAAGACCAAAGGCTTTCTGTTCACTTAGAGGGAAGCATATTTTGGAGACTTATTCTCACTGAAGTCATCTAGTAGGAGATTACTAATGTTTCTGGTTGAAGTAAATGGAAAAATATCTACAAGGACACCTCTGAAAATAGTGCTGTTTTATGATGTTGGTCCCTGACAGCCAAGGTGTATGTTGGTGGTATGACAGTAGAGGTTGAACCCTCCATACAGTAGTCCATTAAATTTTCTTGCTGTGTAATAGATGCCAGCAGAGGGACTGACAAAATGGTGTCTGACATGGGAGTGCTTATGAAGCAAGGGTGTGTCACTGAATTCCTTCATGTGTAAAAAATATAGCCACTGACATTCACTGACGCTTGCAGAACATTTCTGGAGACCAAACACTGGATGTGAACATAGTGAGGTGGTGGTGTTTCAGCAGTGCTGACTGCAACTCTAGTCATCTCCACTGATGCAAACCTTTATGAGAATGGCACGTTTGCACTTGTTCATTGTTCACAAAAGTGCATAACTAGTGGTGAAGATGTTGAAAAATAACGTTTTGTAGCTGAGAACTTGCTGTATCAAACAATATTTTTGATCTTTTTGTAGCTGTTGTAGTTTTACGGAAATAAACAGAATTCATTATTTTTGGAGCGACCTACATATTTTCAGGATTGCTTTTTGCAATTTTGCATTTAAAGCTCCATATTGGTCTCTAAAGGGCAGAAGCTTGTATTCATTAGAAATACTTCAAAATCGTATTTCAAATCTGTTCAAAATGCAGAATATTAAAGAATAGGTGAAAAACACTGAAGAAAAGGGCAGTGAAGGAAGATGTGGACGTTATTTATTTATTTATTTATTTAGACTTGATTGTATTTTCTTATATGTACAGAGAAGATTAAATCAAACCTTTATGCAGTTCATCTTTGGGCACAGGGTATAGGAAGAAGCAGCACCTGAGGTTACTGTGTTACTGAAGCAGTCTAGAAAGAGCCAGTGTCACTTTGTTTAAATTCAAAACATGTTCTGGCAGCACATGCCTATCTGCCAACCCTCTGGCTAAGAGTCAGGTCTGCAAAAGTAATGAAAAGATGCAACTCGTGTCTCCTAGTATGATTTTCGCCCCTTCAGACACCTCAAAGAGCTTTTTGACTGCCTGAAATGTCTAACGTAAGAAACAGCTAATGAAGGCAAGGGGAGAGAGAAAGAAAAACAGCAGTCAAAAGGAGGAGGACAGGGACAAGAAAAGAAAAAGCCAGCATGTTCTTACAGAACTTTGTGTGGGAGGTGTTGCTGTTCGTTTCGTTGTTGGAATTTTTATGGAGGGACACTCTTGTGGAAAGGCCTCAAGGGAAGGTCAGATGTTATTGAGGAGCTGAAAAATAGTAATACTGATGATTTTACCAATGAATAATTAGAAACATATTTAAATTATTCTGATATATGTTTAAATGTTTTTGGTAGTTTTATGGTGTTTACATCCATCATGAAAAAAAAAAAACAAAAAACAGCAAAACTACCTCATGATCTTGGGGGGATTGTTTTCATGTTCCAAAATAGAGACAATCTCCTTCATTTATCCTTGTTTTGTGCTTGTACATTCATATTACAATATGATGGATTAATCACATCTTGCAGTGCTACAGGTTTACTGCATCAACTTCAATGAGTGTAAAATGTTTGAGTGCAGTAACTACCATATGTTTCAAAAAGTCATTTCTGCATACAATATATGAGGGCTGCTCTGAAAGCAGTGCCTCCTGTTTTATTACATTAGCCACAATGTCAGAGGTGGATGTTAGTGGTATGGCAGTAGAGGCTGAACCTTTCCACCAGTATTCCATTACATTTTTTTACTGTGTGTGTGACAGATGCCAGCAGAGGGACAGTCTGACAGAATGGTCTCTGACATGGAAGTGAGGATGAAGCAAAGGTGTGTCATTGAATTTCCCCTTGTGGAAGAAATGGCACCCACTGACATTCATCAGTGTTTGGAGGCCAACCAGTGGATGAGAACAGTGGGCGGTGTGTTTCAGCAGCAGTAATAATGACAGTGGGTCACCTCCTTTGGTACAGATTTTTATGAGCACAACATGCAGGTTCTTGTTCATCACTGGCAATAAGGCACAGCACATGGTAGTGATTATGTTGTATGTATATATGTGGTCTTAAGAAGAATAACTTATGCATAGCAGAATAACCATTCCTACCAATAATGAGCAGAGTAAATATAGGACAAAAATTTAAGAGTAGTGCTGGAGAGAGTGAGAAGTGAAGTGACAGAAATGAAATTGTAAAGGCCTTGTGTGTGTTAATATATGGATGTTAAAATTTGTATGTCGAAGCAGGTGTATCTCCCTGAGGAGCTAAAGTAAATGCAAACATGCCTTATGAAGGACCTGAGATGGGGTCAGTAAGACCCCACCAGTCCTACCACTAATTCCATAGATGGAAACAAATCTGAGTGACAGTGGGATATAAGTTCCTTGGACTACTGAAGTAACAAGAAATTTGTATTGAAACTCTGAAGATGTCTTCTGTAATCCCATTAAGGGTCCATAAAAAACTGAGATAATTTCAAAGAAATGGTAGAAGGAAGGTATGGGAACATGGAGAATGGTATGATTTTAATTGTGAGCTTAATCATTTGAAAAATAAAATACAAAATGTGAAATTGAAGGGATGGTAGATGCTCTTTGTAATTTTTTTTGTTTCTTTTAGAAGGAACTTTTTCACCAGTTTGGGCTGCAGATGTGTCTCATGGGAATTGCTTTCAAACATAAGGGAGATATTCAGGCTTTCAGATTTCATTACTGCTTTCCTCATTATTGTGTGCCTTGAGGAGCTATAAATAACACATGGCTAATTTGTGAATATGACACGTTCCAGGGGATGTGTGTATTTTAATCAGGGCACCTTCTGACATTTGGTAATTGGTTCACAGATTTGTTATATAATTTCATGATTATTAAGTTGCTCGGAGGAAAAAAGAATTCTAAATTTGTTATCCAAAATCTACCTTCATCGGACCCTCATAACATCTGTGTTTCTTATAGGTCTAACTACACATTTTGAGTCAGTGAGAATATAAACTATATTTTGTTTGTTTTCTATTTTTTATAGTTCTCATAATTTGTAACTGTGTTCTTTATTACAGATTTCTTCTAGTCAAAACTTTCTATTTGTGCATCTATCAGCAGAATGTTTGCTTTTGAGATATATTTATGTTTGGTCTGGTAAAAAAATTACCAGTTTTTATGTTGAAAATACATATTTGATGTTGGGATTATCTTTATTTGTTTTTAAGAAGAAGTTTTGCTGATATTCAAATTATGATCAGTTGCCTTATATTCTGTGCATCACTCTTTGAAAATCTGTACAAAGTGACCATCCCCTAAAACAATTTTATTTTGAGGTGATGTAAGTTATTTAATCATTATGTTCATACTGAGTTTCTTTTTATAGTTTGATCTTTTGAACGGAGATGTTGTAGCGCTGAAAGGAGCACTTGACAGCCCTGGCCAGGAGTTATCAATACCATCAGATTGTTTGTTTTATGGAAATCCACTGATTTTGGTAGAATTATTCAAACTCAGTCTGCAATTTGTTATTGTTAAGTCTGTTACCCATATTGAAAGTCTTATCTCTGATGAGGCTGTTGTGACAGTTCAGTTGCCTCCTCCAATGGCAAAAAGGCAGATGGTGTGTGAGGCTGTCTGCTCCCTGGTCCTGGCATATGTGGGTCCTTGCTCCAGGGGATGTATTTCTCCTATGCCAGACAGCATATTTATTTATACAGGCTTCACAGGATATGGTCCTCATCTTAAGAGTGAATTTACATCATTTACTGCACAGATAGATACACTTTTAGATCATTTTGCAACATAGACACTCGGCTTCTACCCACGTTAAGTGTGAAGAAATTTCATTAATAAATCAGTCTGACTTTTATTAGATAAGAAGGGAACATTCACTTATTCAAGCAAATATTGATACTGTTACTTTGTATGCAGATTTTATTTATATATGGTATCTTTGAGTCTGTCCAGGTAATGACTAATACAGTGATACTGTGCTGACTTTAGCTATGCAGTACTGTAACAAAGAGCATTTTTTCAGTGACAAGCAGTATTGCAGTTTCTCTGTGTGCATGGTGTTGGCCATAAAATAGAGACTTTCCCATGAGGTAGATTAAGGAACATCTTTGATGTTTCCATTCAAAGAATATTACTTCCATAAGGTGAGCATTAACAAGACAGTAGTGACACATTTTCAAACAAGGTTGCTGACTGAGCAGATCATTAGAGAGAAAAGGATCAAAGCTACTTCCATGCGTTATATATTTCAGTGAGATATAAGTACGTCACTGACAAAAAAATGTAAGTAGCAAACATCACGTAAGGTGAAGCCCACTACTCTTGTCTACCCCTCCTCATTTGCTTGTAGCAAATCACAACCTATTTACATTTTGAAAGAGGCATGTTGGAATCTGCCTGTAAGGGTCAATGTAACTCTGGTAAGAGATTTATGCATACAGTATCAGAAAAAATGTTGACTGTCCTTCATTACTAGTGGTCATGACAAATTGCAGAATCACAAAATTGTTTAGTTCTTGATGGTTTTCCAAATCCTTTGTCTGGAATTGCTTTTTTTTTTTTTTTCCTGTAAAGACAAATCACACATGTGAGACCAAATATATTTATGAAGCAGAGACAAAAAAATATAGGTGGTGCAGCAAAACAGAAAGCTTCCAGAGTTATTTTGCAATATGTTTCTAATAATGTCCCAAGCACAAATTGCCCATCAATTTAATTGGAAAAAGAAACTAGCTTAGCATGTAAACCTATAGCTCTCTTTTCCCTCCTATATCTGCTGGTAGACAATCCAGTGCTTTCTCCTAGGGATATTCAGTATAAAACCTAGAGCCCAAGGGCATGAGAAGCTAACTTAGCTCCCAAGAGCTAAGTATTCTGCAGACTAGAGAGGCACTTCTCTTGTAATATGATGTCTTTTGAATATGTTGGGTTGTCATTATTCACATTCATCTTTAAGTGCTGATTAGATTCTTGTATGTCTGAAAGAAAGTGAGGAAGACCTGCTCCTGTTTTAGGACACGTAGCCAAACTGCTTCGCAAACTTTCTACAGATACTTCAACATATTTGAAGCTTTTGACAGAAAAGAATAGGCAAGGGCAACAATGATTGATCCATGTTTTTAAGAAAAAAATTGAAGCCATATTTCCACCAGAGGCTTTAGACAGACATTGATATATTTATCAAGAAAAAAAAAACCCAACAAACACAAGCACAGCTTTTGCATCACTAACGTTGTAGCCTGGTGCCAGAATTTACAGCTGTAATGTAAGATTCATTGCCACTCTCCTTATTTATTGGAAAAATCTCTTGCAGCTGAACAAAGGCATAAATATAAAATTAAATCACAAAAACTACTTTGAACTAGTGCTAAAGATACTCCTTAAACTCATGGGGCCAGAACAACATTAAACTAATGCTGAAACACAATTGAGACAAACAGTTTTTATTTACTCATCCATTATGCCAAACATCACTTTACAGTCAATATGTAAAACCACAGATTATTTGAGAGTATTTGTTATACAAGCACAACTAGGGGATTCAAAGACAGCATGTTCGATGAAGATACATCCGTGAATTTCTGTCCTTGTGATGTCTTATTTTTACGTCACTGCAAAATTATTTTTATAGTGTATTTTACTAGTGTATAATGCAAGGAAAATTTATATGTTCATGAAAAATGGTTTTATAAACTACTAGAGCCTGCCAGATGATTCTTAGAGTGCATTGATATGAGTATTAGTGCCTGCATTATGTTAATATTATTTGTCCTTTTAGGTCAGTACAGACTTCTGAGTTTTTTTCAGTCTGTAAAAATTGTGTCACAAGCACAGAATAATAGTTATTGAGTACTATGGTATTATACTATTTAAAAAAATATATTTCTCATTTAAAATGTACTTGAGAGTCCTACTCTTACTTGCTGGACAACTTCAGAGTTATGCTATTTCAATTTACGAATTTTATCATAAAAATTGCTACAAATTTTATGTAAAATGTGTGCTTTCTTGCTGTAGTCCTGCTTGGTGCTATGAGGAAGTTCTACACATGCTTGCCTGGTTGCACTTTTTGGACAGATACCACTTTGGGATCACCGGACAGGACAAGTCAAAGGCAACTCAGAGCTAAAATGGGAGTGACCATGGGTGATCTGGGTGAGTACAAGGGTGTGGGCTCGTGGGAGGAGCTCGCATGGGCAAGAGGTTCTGACCCCATACCCCCTGCTTGCATTCCTGCATGCAGCTTCCTTGAGAAGGCTACTAGAAATACTGCTGCCCGTTATGAGAAGTGTGAAAAGGGAAAGAAAAAAACCATGTTCTTCAGACAGGCACTGAGGGAACTGGGGCCCGTTAGATTTCAGGGATTTTCAAATGTGTTAGACAAGTCTTCTTCTTCTGTGTCTAGCTGTAAAAGAGACCAGACTTTAATTTGTTGTCGACAAGAAGTAAAATTTTCTTTACCACTTAAATTGTTACGTTTGAATACTTAAACAATCTGGAAGAGCAGATACTGAAGAGATAGAGATCTGCCCTTTCTCAAACAGTCATGCTTAAAGCCTTATTTGAGTCCTGCCAGATGCACACCCCACTGAAATTGAAAGGAAACATTTGTGCTGGCTTCAGTGCTTTCTGTATCATATCTGTAATTGCCACTTTACCAAGGACCTGACTATAATTGTCCTTATAATGTCTCTACTTTTTGGATATTCTCACCTTCTTATGTTACAAACTCATGGGGGACTTTTTGCTTTCTGTCTTAATGCTTCTTGCACTGGGACATCTTATGTTTATCTGAAGCATGAAACCATGGACTGGAAATATCTTTCAGGGATATTCTGAGTTTTCCTGGAGCATGATGTAGTGTGCATTACAAAGAATTGGAGAGAGAACAGTATAAAATAGATGATAGATGAGGCTATATATACTAGAAAGAAAAGTAGACATGGAGAAATGAGACTCTGTGTTGGTGAGAACCTGCATGATGGCTTTGCAGAAGTCTTGAACATGCTGAATAAGAGAAAAACAGGAGGGAGCAGAAGGGTAATACTGTCAGAAAACAGAGCTAGAGGTATTCCCTTAATCACTTACAGCCATTGGATGAGATATGTGGAGGAGCAGAGCTACTTTCTTGCTCTAAAAGTCAGGAGGAACAGGTCAAAAGACAAAGCAACCCCAAGAGCAATTGATGCTAATGTGCTATTTTGGATAATGATGGTCCGCATTTCCTATACAGCGATTTTTCATCTCTAGATCTCATAGCTCTTTATCTCAATTTTGCAGATTGCAAAACTGATCAATTACTCTACCAGCATTAGTATAATTAGTGCTGATTATTCTCCAAGCTTTCTCTTCTTTAATCATCTGTGCTCTGAACCTGTAAATTGGAACTAAATCCCTATTTATCAAGTAGCATAGATTTTAGCATCTGGAGAGGGTTGCTTTTTGCTTATGTTGCTTTGCCTTAAACAGAGATACTGTTGTAGAAACTTTGGAAATATATCTGTGTCTGTGGGAATATTCTGGAAATAGACCTAGATTTTGCTTTTTTTTTTTTTTGGTAACGTTTGATCTTTGGACATTAAGCATTTTGAAAGGGTAAGGGGGAAAGAGGCAGCAGTACTATGTGTGTTAGATCACTCTGATTCAATATATAGGTGAATTGAAGTGTCTGGTTTTATCTATCTGGGATGTATAACAGTTATCACACAAACTGAAGACAAATTGTGCAACTTAAAAATGACAAGGACAAGGGAGAGGCCTTTGTTCTCATCTACTAGATTTCATGTCAAGACCTTGTGTCACCAATATTAACTTTCAGAGAAAATTGATGAGATTTACCTGGAGACACCACAAGTTACAGGGCTTGGTCTCTGATCTGCTTTCCATGCCTATTGGATTATCTTAGGAGGTGCCTTAGTTTTCTTTTTCCTCTTCCCAGCAAACTGACCCAAGTAACTGTGAAACTGCAAGACTCTGTAGCTTGCCCCAGCCTCCTCCCCCTCAGCTCAGTACTGAGGAGCTTCATCATAGCAGTAAGTTCTCTAGTTTGCTTTTACTAGGACTTGCTTATATTCTGGAAGTTCTTGGATTTTTATTTTGTTGATATAATAACTCCTTCTTTGTTTACTAATGTGGAAATAAAAGCATGGATGTCCTACTGAAGTCTCTCAGATATTGCCTACCATACTTATAATGGTATTCAGAAACTGAATCTATGGGAAACAATTGGGGAGAGAACTTCAGTGGCCCATCAGGACAAGTTGTAATTGTCTCTACTCAACAGCTAAAAGGAGGAAAGAAAATATATGAAAGAAATATGTGAATATTCTAAAAAATCTAGAAGATACAAAAGCTGAAGAAATAAGGAATCTGGAATGCTTGCCCATTTTGTGCTCTTTGTATTACTGAAATCTGGTTATGATGACATATCATACCATGATAGGATGGAAAAAAATTGTGAACCGTAGCTGTGATTGAACTATGTAAGTGAGGGAAGCAAGCAACTTGCTTCATCTCAAATCTTTCAGTAGGTCTAGGAGCTGATAATTCTTATCCTTTTCTTTTGGGGCTTTTTACATTTTCCCTCCTTGAAATGCTGTGGAAGTATTTACTAATGATGATGAATAGTTTTTTCTAGTTTCAGTTTCTCCTATACAAAAATCTTTTTCTGGCATACATATCATATAAATGTCTACTTAGCTCAGTGATTTACTATTGATTGCTTTCATTAAGGCTATCCTATTATTCATTTGCTTCTAACTCTGGCATGTTTTTTCTGTGTTTAAATTTTTAATGTTCCAAGCTAATATAAAGATTTCAAGGATTTATGGATGGATGCTCAGACTTACTATATTGCCCTAACAGCGACTGGCCTGCTCTAGCACCAGAGCGCAGACAGGTGCTGATAGCTCGGATAGAGGCAGTCCCAGTGGGGAGAAGGCAGGGTTCTCCACATTCCTTTAGGTCAGTGGAGAAAACATGGGAGTTACATGTGCACATAAACAGCTCACAGGAGAAGACCAAAGCAGGGGTCTTGTTTCTAGGGCACCGAAAGCTAGGAAATAAAGATGCCCATTATTTTTAATTTATATACAAAAAATATAAAAATAGAAAATTTTCATATCAAAATTTAATAATGTTTTGCTGTGGTCTTTCCTGCTTTGACAGGCTGATAGCAACAGGGAGCTTACTTTCAGCTTCCTCCTACCCCAGTCTGATCATCATTCTCTGGGAAAGTTAGTGTTATTCTCTGTAATTCACCAGCTCCCAGCATTTTATCCATTACATTTTTTTTTGTTTACTCAAAATGAAAATAAATGTAACAAGGGGAAAAAAAAAAAACAACAAAAAAACAACCCACACAGTTAAACACCTTGGTCATGTCCTGAACCCCTGCTTAGGTAAACAACTTGCTGGAGATCTTGAATTGTTGATCATACTTCATTGGAATATGAAACATTCAGACTGCCAAAACCATTTCTTTTATTAGACTTTAGTAATTTTCTGCCACACCAAAGTAGCTGAGGACCCAGAGAATAGGGGGAAGAGATGCTGGGTTGAAATAATGGACTGTGAGAGCTGATCCTCTTCTTCCTGCACTTCCCCACAAGTGTGGACTGACTCTCTAATCTAGTTCCAATGCCAAACAGATTTCTGACAGGGTTTTGAGGCACACTTGTAACCCCTGGGCTCTCCACAAACTTCTGTCCATTTCTGTGGGTTTCCTGAGCCACAGTACTGTGAATCAACTGCTGCCCCTGTCTCATTCAGCTCTGCATACCAAATGTATTTAAACTTTGTTTAAATTAGATGGTTATTATCATGTTTCTATCATTTAAGATGTACTTAGTCTTTTTCTTCAACATGGGAAATATATATATATATATGTCTGTGTAATGTTGAAGTTTAGTTTCATTGATATTATTGAGTATTGGGTGTTGCATTAATTGTAATGTATGATATTTAACAGCATTCACTGGAGATTTAGCATGTATGAATTTTTATTAGAAAAGCAATACTTGCCTGGCAAACAAGGTTATATTGAGAAGGGAAAACTAATCTCTGGACTTAAAGGACTTTTTTTTTTTTTTTAAGGGAAAGTGTTTGTGTCTTTCCATTTCATGTAGTGATGAGCCCATGCTTGCCCTCATCCATTTATTTGTACTCTATGTGCCATTGATTGAATTCTTTGCTTCCTGTTTTAAATAGGCACAGGAAATTCATGGTCCTCCTTCAGATTTGGCTCTGTTTTTCTTCGGGTATAGTTCTTCTATTTTGAAGAAATTTTAGGTATAGTTATTTTCTTGAAGTCTTCTGAATCAAAGATGTTAGCATACTTAAAATCCACTAGTGGATTAAGAGTTTGGAGAAAGGCAGACCGCTGTTGAGGACAGAAATGTGTAAAGTGTGTCAAGCCTTTTTTGTTTGTTTTTTTTTTTCCAGAGTTGATGGCTTTTTGGTCTTTAGTTTTTAAAGTTCTTTTGTCTACATCATTAGGGGAACTCAGCAGGATCTAATTCATCTGCGTTCTGCGTTACTTACATCTAGGAAGATATTTGTTACTGTTGTACATAAAAAGAGACTTGACACTGAAGAGCCACGAAAATGAATATTTTTAATTTTTATTTGTAATGTGGATCAGTATTCACATTGAGGTGGTCTACATTTCACATATTAAACCCAAGGACAAAAAGCTGAACCTAAATTACACTCCTATGATACTCTCAACTTGAGTTGATTCAGCCCCTAATTTCTTGTATTGCTTCATTTGACGTTAGAGACTCTGAACTAGTCTCAAATGCCGAAGAAGCAAAGAACTCTGTACAAGTAACAAATTATCCACTTCTGTATAATGTTCTAAATCACATGTATCGAATGTCTTGTGTGTTCATTCCATCTCTCCGCTGAATCTAAGCAGTACAATACTGTTGTATATAGGCACAGTTGGAACCTCTGTATTGATCTCTGCAGGTTGGTGGCACTTGAGTGGGAAGAAATTAGAAGGGAAACAAGATGTTCTTCAGTATCATTTGTGAAGTGGAAGCACAGGTGGAGCAATGACAACAACAAAGAAAAAAGCAAAAATAAGGAAACTAGTGATTCTTTTTAGAATCAGTAATATACTAGTTCCTTTTGAGAAATGACCCATACTCCTCCCCTCCAGTCCTGTCATTTTTAAAAAGAACTTTTATCAAATATCCTATTATCTGTAAATCATCTGTAATAATATAGCACAAATTTCTTAACAGACAACAGTTTTCTCTGGTTTGTTGAATTCTTTATTTCCTCTTGAAAAATAGCATTAGGCAGTTAAGTCAGAATTGCAAGAAAAGGGATATTTAAAATAAAATTAGGGGATAAAGAAATGTTTTTTTGTATTCCCTGTCTCAGTTTTCTTCTTTGTCAGAGAAAGCATTAATCTTAAATATATGTTTAAATCTTTTTTAGCTAGGATTTAATGTCAAAGACCATTAGAGAAGTAGTAAATACTCCAGAAATTTTAAGCAAAGATGTACACTGTAACCAACTGAGCAATCACCAACCTTTAGAGAATATGAAGCTGGCAAAATGCAGATTCTGGATATCTTTAATTAATTAATTATGTGAACTAATGCAATGCTCTGATATGTACCATACTGGTGAACACTGGAGTACAAATACAATGCAGTATCAATTGTTTAAGTAATTGTTGTAAGATAGAAGGCTCAGGAATTTCATCCTGAAACATTCCAGTGTTCATATATCAATATACCAAATCTTCTGTGTTTTTACATCCTGCTGTCTCTTCATAGTCACTCTTCCCACTGACCTTAGGAACACCTCTACGTTAAAGGCAGACATTGACAAAAAAAAAAATCTTTGCACAACTCTTAAGCTCTGTTTCACAGTTACTTGAAAGATTAAGCATACTTTTTTATGGAATCATAGAGCTCTTTTTCTCCGAAAATGAGATAAGTTATTACTTTTTTGGAGTTTGAATCTAATTCTGATGCTTTCATTGAAAAGTGTTTCTTGTTTGTAGTGTTCTTATCAACAATAGATTGCACTTCATATAAAATATAATTGTATTTTTAGAGGATAAATCTTTTTAGCTGAAGGTTTTAAGTTTCAACTGAAGGCTTTAAATTTCAACTAAAGTAAATAAAAAATTGACTAATTGGCCTATGGTATTTATACAGTACCAGAGTAGCCTTTTTCATACTTAAAACAAACAAACAACAAAACAACAATAACAACAAAAAACCAAGAAACCCAAAAATAAAAAGATACACAACTTGAATAAGGAGTTAATCTTTCTCCATACTGACAGTGTGATAATGCTTAGAAGGACAGCAAGTCCTTGAGAAATTTCATCATATAAAAGTTGTTCTACCTCTTATTCCAATAGTGGTGGGAGATGCAGAAGACAGACTCAATGTTTTATCATCTGGCCAGTGTAAGATTTGCTCATGGGAAAATGATCAGTGTGTGTTAGCTACTGTTCTGTAAACTCTGGAAAGACTCACAGAATGATAAATGTTGGAAGGAATATCTGGATCCCTCCTTAAGCAGAGCCACCCAAATCAGACTGTCCAGAAGCATTTCCAGTCAGCTTCTGAACATTTCCAAAGGTTGATAAGATTGTGCCAAGCCTCCTCTTTTCCAGGCTGAACAGTCTCAGCTCTCCTCACATAAGAGTTTCTCAGATCCTTTGATCATCTTGGTGTCCTGCCACTGAACTTGCTCCAGTATGTCCAGGTTTTTCCGGTAACAGTATAAGAGTTGGAGCCCTTACTTGAGGTGTGGCCTCACCAATGCTGAGCAAAGGGGAAGAGTCACCTCTCTTGACCTGCTGGTGATACTTTGCTTAATACAGCCAAACTTTCGTTGTAGCAAGGGCACATTGCTCATTTGTGTTCAACTTTGTGTTTACCAAGACTCTTAGGTCCTTTACAGCAGAGCCATGATGTTGTTTCCCTGCCTCTGATTAACAGTTTTTGAATTCCTTTTCATCTACTGCAATATTAAAGAGGTTAACTCAAGTTCAGTAGTTTTTCCATTTATCTGGGTAGTGGGGGGAAGAAGCAAGTGGTGTTGTTAGCATTTAATATCTTTGGCTATTTTTCTTCTATATGGCGAAATGTTTTTGCTCAGCTACTGAAACTCCATTTTTCAGTCCGTTTGGGATAGACATCAGAACAATGTGAACTATTCTGCTCAAAGTAACAGCATAAACAATAGCAGAGAAAAGGGCAGCATTGAAAGAATGACATCAGAGGGATTTATTTTCAACCTACAGCTTTTAAATCATTTTTACAGTTCTCCAAATAATTTGGACTTCATATGTATATAAATAATCTCAAAGTATGCCGTGTTTTACCAAAGGTACATGGTCCTATTTTTAAAATAGAAGTGCATAATTCAATGAGAAAACACTAAAATGGAATCAGACATTAATTTTTAAAACTATGTGCTGTACATTGTCATTTTTGAAGAATATTAAAGAAGCTTCCTGCTGAACTTTTACCTGTACACTAGATCAGTACTTATGATTAGTTTGTGTGAGTAACAAAATGTACTTTTTCTCATGAATTGCTTAAGTATCAGCTTAAATTGGTGATTCATCACACATTTATTACGATGAATACTTGGTGTCACATATAAACATACTGTATGCTTTCAGTGCCTTATTACATCTCATTCTTTTGATTTTATTTTTTTTTATTCTCTTTGCAAGGAAAATTCTGCAAATGATGAATTCAGCTTGGATTCATAATTGCTATGGCATCGAAAACATCCTTCCCTCAAGCTACTGAATATATGTTTATTCTTTAACAAAGTAGAGAAACCAGAAAAACTCTGAACAACATATGCAATTTTCCTTGAGCTTTGCTTTAGTCTCATATCTTTTACTCTGTTCTCATGTTTCAAAGGGTTAAAACAATTGTTTTATTTCTGTGATTCCTGTTCCTAAGGGTAATATTTAGGTTGGATATATCAATCCAAACACTCAAGGAACAGAACAGATAAAAAATTGATAGGAGGATGCAGTTACTGAGCAAATGTATATGCTGGGTAATGATTAAAATAGTGCAGTAGGATCCAAGGTCATAAAGTGGCAAAATACCGTGCCACTTAGATTTAAATCTGCATTTGTGCACCATAGTAAAATTTATTCTAGGCTTCTCTAGGATTTAGGCTTGTATTAAATGCTTTATTAAACTGAGATTGTAATTATGGCATAGGGAATTACTGCTGATTAATTGTTATATTGTTAAAATGGCATATTGGAAAGACACGATATTCTTGGAGTAGATGAGCTAGCACAGCCAATTTGATGAATGAAATGAAGGACCTATAATATCCTGAGCAACATACATGGTTTTGTGTAACTGGAACAGCAAATCCTTTGTCCTCAGTGCTAAGAAGCATATAAGGTCCTAGAAAATATTTGCATTTGATCAGCAAATCCCCAGTACGGGAGAACTGTGACTGTGAAATTCTTCTTTCTGCATATTTGGGCCATGGTTATCTGATCTTTACCAGATTGTTTTAGGGACAATTATGCAAGAATTTAATCGTTTTTTCCTTTGCCTAGTTTTGTTGTTCTTTGTTTGTTTGGTTTGGGTAGAAACATAACCTTTCAGTCCCCAAGCTAAGTAACTGCTACTTTCAACTATTTGTAAGTTAGTTTGACCTTGAGGTTTACTTACACCAAAGAGACAGAGAGAAAAAAATTGAAAAAGTGAATGAAGTAGTGAGTAAACTTCTGTTCCAGGAAAGCTATCTGTCATCATTTTTTAATTTAAACAGATTTGTCAAATGTGAACTTTACAGAATAGACATGGTGGATCAAATTAATTGGAGGAAGTAATATCCAGCCAAAAAGGGCAGTGCAGGCAGAAAAGTGACTTCTGCATGTGGATGGTGGGAGAGGTTGGACTATGTTTTCTAGTCCGAAAAGCAAAAATTAGCAAGAGAAGCAGGGAGAATGTCATGCCAGGGGCGTATAATGGTTAAAATAATACATAATTTCAATTACTGGCTTCTTCCGTTGAAAGTAACATGATTGTGGATATTCACTGGATAGACTTATGTGCAGCTCTTGAGAGAAGCAGTAACTTAATGGCTTGCTGCCTGCCTCATCAAGTTGTTTAGTCCTCAGGTGGTTGCGTAAGGTATCTCTAAGCAATCTAACCAGAGTAGAAGAGGAAAAGAATTCCAACTGTTACCTTCCATCTAACTTGTTCTCTTCCTTCGTGCTATGTATTCCTGGATAAGCACTGTGTTGCCTACCTCAGACGTTTTGTGATTTTTGTATGACATGAGGGTCAGTGAACACAGCAAAATCAGTGAAACAACCATCTTGTCTTAGAGCATACACATCGTCTCACAATTTTAAAATGTTTATTGAAAGGGTTTTTTCTCCAGCTAGTCTATTCTGCAGAGCTGCAGTGTGATACTAGTTCTCACGTGCGACTAAAAGCTGCATCTGGGACCTGTGGCACTTGTGGGTTGTCACGCTAGGCAGAGATGTGCTTTTGCCTCACAATGCATACGGATGCAGATGTAATGTGCCAGTTGCCCAGTTGTGTCATGACTGAGAACCCCAGCAGAAAATGGTATAATTCAAGAAGGAACTGATAAGGATGATAATTAAAGTGAGGTACTAAGCTAGTGTTTTGCTGTTGTAAAGGCTAGGGCGAATACAAAGACTGAGAAATGCCAGCTTCATGTATCTCTTACTTTAGCAAAGCTGAAACATGAGTATGCATTTGGAACCATTAGGTCCCAGGGAAATCTACAGACGTCAGTGCACTTGTCTCTCAGAGGTGTGTTCCTGAACATATGTAGAATGCACAACTGGTTCTTACTTGTGCAAGAGGACTAGAGAAATTTTAAATGCCGATCTTGATGATTTCGCCCCTGAACTTTTTATGCATATTTCATCAGTTGCTACAAGTCTCTGAACCTAACAGAACTGAATCATTTATAAAAATATAACTTGGGAAAAGCTGTTTATAAAATTTCCATTTTCTTGTCCATAAGGCATCTAAAATCAACACATCTGTAGAAATGCAAATAACTTACATGTGAAGACAAGCTGAAATTTAGCATTCTCAGGCAAATTGTTTTTATCCATCAACATCCACATACTGTCTCATCAACACATCTGGGCACTTCTATTTTTGAAAAACCTCTTTTATCACCTGTTGAATGTTTGAAACTCAACTACTTTTTTTTTCTCTCTCTCAAAAAGTGTTTCTTAGATTGGCAGATTTGGATTTGAAATAAAGCAAGCATAAAAACTCCTACCCTGCTGTTCATGCCATCTAAGGAGCCATATGTTTTTGTATGAAAACTTAGAACATACAAAAGTGAAGTTTTTAATTAGTTTGCATATGAACTTATATTAACTGATAGCTGTACATTTTTAACTCTTTGGAGCCATTTTGTGGCCATGACCTTTTGTCCCATATTACAGACAGCATTTAAGGTAGACAATGAATATGGATTTATATGTAGTATTGAATTAATCATAGCCAAAACTGTGCTCTGTCCGTTCTGGAATGACTGATGATCTGATGTAGGGTCTAGCCCTATTGAGCTTTGTTTTATTACCTTTCTGATAGAGAATTTGATCACCACAATTCAGTTATTGCCGTAGTCTGGCTCCAGCATGTATGGGGACTGCTCCAAAAGTAATGCCTCCTATTTTATTATGACTTCAGAGGTAGATTTTGGTAGTATGGCAGTAGAAGCTGAACCTTCCCACCAGTATTGCATTACATTTTGTTGTTGAATGTGTGACAGATGGCAGCAGGGGGGCAGTCTGACAAAATGGCACCTGACACAGAAGTGTGTATGAAGCAAAGGTGTGGAATCAAATTCCATGGGTCAATATGCCCAGTACTACCTGCCTGAAAATTGTCTAGAACAAGAAGAGCATGTGAGTCATAGGATTGGCACCTGAGTACTGAAGGATTACTAGATTTTCTGGTTGTTTAAGCTTCAATTTTCTTTATCGGTTTTTATTATTGTATTTATTTGACTGACAAGCATACTTTGAGATCACTAGAGTTCCATTGTTGAAAGCAAAATTGAATAGATCTGGGCTTTTTTATATTTTATTTTATTTTATTTTATTTTATTTTATTTTATTTTATTTTATTTTATTTTATTTTATTTTATTTTATTTTATTTTATCTTATTTTATCTTATTTTATTTTATTTTATTTTATTTTATTTGAGTTTGTTCTTTATTAATTCCTCACTTTGACATTACTCAGAACATCATTTTATTTCTNTTATTTTATTTTTTTACCTTTCTTAAGAAGAAACTGGTAAGTAAGAAGCAAAATGTAAAAAAAGGAAAGAAAAATGACCCGAACAACCTAACTAAACTTACCTGAAATTTAAGGGCAATTCAGATATGTAGTAGTACGTATGTATCACTACATACTGATGTTGCATATGAAATATGTTAGAAATTAATAATGAAGATTTCACATTTAGGAAAAATTATATAGTTATACAGTGTACACATTTCATTTCATATTGCTTTTATAATTAGCTGTTTTGTTCCTGATAATAACTTCATTTTCCTTTTTACAGACGTTCATATATCTTCTTTAATCAGCCAATGTACATATTTGTCTTAGAGACAAATGCATTTTATGTTATGTATTGCATCACTGAGTGGCTTACAAAATTAATTTCTGTATCTAGTCTTCATGGATCAACAGAACACCTCTATAAATCTCTATGCCCTAGATTTATTTATTTATTTTTTAATGGAGCTAAATTCTCATTCTGATGTTTTATAATCAGCTTTGTCAGAAACATTGCAGATATTTATTTCATTAAAATATCAACTTACTAAAAATTCAAACCACAGTTTATAAGCATGAGAAAGGGAATCTGCAAATTATATTTAAAATCATTACAAGATTGATGAGTGGAAAAACCTCGTTGGATTAATTTCTTTACAACAACCTATGCAATTAAGGTATGAATAAATACTTGTAAAAATATTATTCCTTACTCTCTTACACTAACAAGAGATGGATTTCAGCTTACAAAACTATATTTTCCTCTCCTTTAATGGCATATACATGTGGGTCAGTTATAAGAAACCACAAACAGGAGGCTTGAACAGTCAAACCAAGCTCATGATGACAGAATCTGATTTGTGTTTTCTGGCTGCCTTTTGTTGTAGCAGTGAATACAGTAGAAATAACCATACAGGGAGCAAATATTGTTTTTGTATGGGTGTGTGCACCTCTGCATTTGCCACAGTAAATCAGTCACCTGATAATGTTGAAGTAGATACCTGGAGAAAAATGAAAATCCTTTAATCAAAGGGAGACTAGGGGATGTCTCCCTTTGTCCATCTGCCAACAAAACTTCATTTTGGTTGGATATATCTGACTACTTAGCAGTAACTAATGTGAAGCAGGTAACTCACAAACTTTATTTTGTACCACTTGTAGCGTAACTCGATGCTTTGCTTGGTTAATTACTACCTCCATCACTACTCTGGTATTTTTCAAAATGTCAAACCTAATTTTGCCTCACTAGGATTTAAGTCCTTCTCTTTTTTTTTTTTTTATTTCTTTGTCAACCATAGACAAATGTAATTGTTTCCCTCTTTCTTTAGGTATGCCATTTATTTTCTTGTGTGTCATATTCCTTCCTCACCATTTACTAATCTGAATTAGAGGCTGGATAAGGCCCCAGGCAACCTGACCTGGATGTGGTGTCAGGGGTGTTAGACTAGGTGGCCTTCAGAAGTCCCTTCTCTGTTCTTTCTCTCTGTGAGAAATGTATAAAACACCCGTAGAAATCGACAGTTCTGAGAAAAACATGCAAAATGAAATGTAACTGTAAGATTGATGAGGCATGCCTACGCTCGCTTCTTTCCATAAGCTGGGAACACCGTATAGTATGCTGAAGAGACAGCATACTGCATATCATACACTAAAAACCTGGCTAAATTATCGTGATTGAAGAAGCACAAACTAAGCCTACATCTGTTAATTGCTTTTTTTTTTTTTTTAAATACAAAATCAGTTTTTCTTCTTATAGCATGGGATAAACTACAGACCTGAATATTTTGATGTTGTTTTATCGAATGTACAAGAAGAATGTATGTGCAGTAGACATTTCTCTCACTGTAGTAGTTAAGACATTTAAAAGTCAGTGTTAAAACAAATCGTGTTATTGTTTTCATCCAGAGATTACAGCATCTGTACAAAAGTAGGCATGCCTTTAGGCTTATTCTTGAAGTGTATTTATTGGTGTATGGAATAATAAAACAACATTTGATGGTTGACCAAAATAGGCTGTAAATGACAAACAAATTGGTGTAGGTACTTAACATCCAGAATGAGTCAAACTGTACTGAATTTAGACAGTAAATGCACAAAATTTTATCTGGCTGGGAACATCCCTCTGAGCTGGAAGTACCTGGAAGGTGAAATAGTACACTGGGGATGTATCATATGTTTGCTTTGTTCTTACTTGTCGTTTGATGGATGTCTTCTTGTACCTGCTGCTAGAGGAATACTTGAGATACTTGACCAGGTACTGTTTGGCATTTGTGTATTTTTAGCTTGCGTTCAAGGAAGCGTGCCACCCATTACCTTCCATCATTCCTCTCTTTGTTTTACTTCAGCAACTGTTTTGGAATAATGTAATGTCAGTTCTGGGTTAAATTAAATAGAAATATTTTAACTATCTGAAATTGCCATGCTCATTTCACCTCAGCGTTCTGAATGGTCTGTGGTACTTTTCTGCTTTTCCAAGCATGACTCGCACTTACTGAGCTCTGTTTAGCCTGGGAAACATATGAGTAGAATAGCTGAAGGTCATATGGCTACTACCCATGCATAGCTAATCCTTTATCAGAACAGAAGTGAATTGCAAAGAAGATCTTATGCTTAGAAAAGTTGTGATGGTAGCCAATCTGAAAACAACCAGAACTGAGTGAAATATCTGCAGTGAAATGAAGATGATTATCTCTTTGCTTACTTCACTCTGAACTGGTGGAAGTACTGTATGCTAAAAGCATTATTCAAATCAATGTTAATTTAATCTAATCTGATATCTAGGTGTGATCTGTCCTTTCTGTCTAGAGTCTATGGAGATTAATGAAACTTTTATGTCTAAAACTGATGCAGTCAGAACCAGGGTTATGATGGCTTACATTTTTCAGTAGTATAAATATCCAAGTGTCATGGGGTCCACCCTTAGTGCACTGTATCTTCTGAAGTGATATCCTGGTGACATTCTGTCCCTCAAATAAATTAGCTCATACTCATTTGGCTCTACATGGAATTAAAATTAAAGGAGGTACGTTTATTCTGGGAGAAAGTCTGAGTAGGTCAACCATGACAGCTGTAAAACAAGCAGCAAATGGTAGAATGGCCAACAGATTGTCCATCTTCTTAAAAAAAAAAAACAAAAAACACAATATATATATGTATATAACAAAAAATTAAAAAAAGGCCTCATCGTATAAAAAGCCTACATTTGAGGGAATTACAGCCTAGTCAGCCTCACTTTGGGTTCGAGGAAATCATGAAGTGAGTCATCTATGAACAAACTTCTGGGCATGTGAAAGAAATGGTGGCTGGAAAGATACAGCATGGATTTAGCAAGGGTAGATCTTGCCTGGCCTTGGTATTTCTATGACAAAATGACTGGATTAATAGGCAAAGGAGAGTAGTGAATGTAATTTACCTCAAATTTAGCAAAGCTAAACTGAACAATAGAGCCAGAAAGTAGCAAGAACTTGTTAAAAAAAAAAAAAAAAACTTTTAGTGCAGCTTGAAAATCTTTGCTAAGCCACTGTGGGAAAAAAAATCCAACAATACAGTCTAGGAATCCAAAAGCAAGTACAAAACCATCTCTCTTAATCTGAAAGAGAATCATTAATGTGATTTTTAAATTACCCTGTATAGCTCATGGCTGGATGAAGTCCTTCAATTTTGTCATTGTTACCATAATCATGACAGCTGCACAAATTCAGTGATGATCTAGAAAAATAGGAGTCAGCTCTATTTGCGTGTCTGTGTGTATAAGTATGTGCAATATGTAAATGTATATAGATCTGTGAATACTGTGTACACGTATTGTTCGGTAGTGAATATGTGTTACAAGCTATAAAAAACAGTACCGCCTAAGACCAATATAATAGTGTCTTTTGGAACTTTCAGCTACTGTATAAGAAAGAAATAAACATCATTTTCCTAAGCATAATTGATGATGGTGACAAGGATTAATTTGCTTTAGTAAGCCTGAAGAATTGAAGCCATGTAGCTAATATTAGAAAGAATTCTAACATTTCTTTCAATTTTCATGAAAGACTTACACTAACTGTACACGTCCATTTTGGTGGTGACTAGATGCTGTGGTGATAGATTCTTCAGAAGTGCTGAGAGAGAGATAAAGTTAGGCTAAACTGATGTATTTCATATTATGAGCAGCTGTATGAGTCCTAAATACCATACCCAAGTGATTAATTTCTGAATGGTGGTGAAAAGAGAGGGGGTGCTTAAATAAATCAATGGTGATTTTAATAAACTGGGAGCTTCTAGGTATTAAATCTGTCTGCATCTGATCTGAATTGCAATTACCTGTCAAAAATTCATCCATCATTGCAAGTTGCAGACAAACTTTCTGGCAGCAGATGTTTCAGGAAAGCTATTTCATATGGGAAATATATTGTTTGTTGTACTGCATTCCCAAGAACAAAAAGCAAAGTAGAAAACATTTCATGGATAACAGCAAAAACTTCTATGCCATATCTAAGTCTAATTTATTGGTGAATATAATATGTAAATGTGAATTTCCAATATAAATCAGTCAATGAAAGACTACTTAGAATTCAGATGATCTCAAATAGATGTAGTAATTAATTCAGTATTTGAGTACTTGTGAAAACCATGATATTTCTAATAATTTTAAATTCATTTTAAATGCCTTCTGTGAGTCTAGACTGGTACCTGCATTTCAGAAAAAAAGTGTTATGCTTCCATCAGCCTGCTATGGAAAGTGTTTGAAGAGCTAGATAGCCTAAAAAATGATATTCTACTCTCAGATATATGTTGGTTGCCCCTCCAAAGATAACATCTTCTATTTATGTCTGAGAAAACCACAACAAAAAGGATAACACTATTTGATAGAGCACAACCTCAACTACAGATCACAATTTTCAACATCATCACCACCATTAGCTATGCATTTTCACCAGCGATGAACAAGACCATGCATGTCATACTCATAAATATCTGCCCCAGCAGATGTGACCCACTGTCACACATATTTATCTCCCACTTACTGTGGTTTCATTGACTTCCTATCATAAGAGAAAGGGCTGAATGGATTGAAAGAAGGATTGAATTCAAAATACCTAGATTTCTGTTTCTCATTTACACCTGTTCTGTCATTTGATACATGACCAGTCCCTTCTCATGTGGCAAGAAGGCAGCATAACGAACATTTCTTCGCAGCCATCAGTGAAGTTGTCATATAACACTGCTATTTCTCAACTGAACATGCACCTTGAAAATGACCTCTGAAGACAAGCTGGACATACGATTAGAAGATTATGGTCCCAGCCAAATGACAGACCAAAAGCTGTTCTACTGTCAACTCTATCAAAATCCTTCATTCTGCTTGCCAATTATAATAGTAGAATCAATTGTTCTTTTCAATTTTCATTATATCAGGAATTTACTTTGTACAATTTCTTTTTCTCTATAATACTTTAAAAACACATTTCACTAAATGTTGTTTCTAACATAATTGAAAACAATCCACTTATAAAGTAACTGCTGATAGATGGATACATTTATATCTTATATATGATGCACTGGGCTTCTTATCTTGCCACCTGTGTCTGGTGTTTGAAAATTCATCTTTTATATTAGTTGCTCAGAAAGCCTCAGCTTGATACACTATATCAAATGTGTTAATTTGAGTTCTACTCTCATCATCCTATAAAACTGACAGCTACCAAACATTTGGAGAAAACATCTTGGTTTGTCGTTTATGCTGCAGTATATCATTTTTCTAAACTCCTCAAAGAGAATGAATACATAAATTCTTGTGTCTCCTTCCAAATCACTTTGAAAGTAATAGAGGGACTGTTAGCTCAACAAATTGTGTTAGTCTATGAATGCCTTGAAGAGACAAATAGCTTAATATATTATGGAGATTAGGTATTTTCACAATGCAGTCTGGTCAGAAACACATTTTATAGTTCTGCCAACTTCCATTTTTATCCCCGTAGTCCATATTTCTTTGTCAGTGCATAATGTCACTGCACTACATATTTTATGTAAAAAAATGCTATTAAGAATGTATTTACATACTGTATGTTCATTATTCTCCATTATTTCATTCTTACTTATTTATGCAGTATTAGCTGTGGGTACTTTGTGCAAAACCCTTCTCAGGCCTGTAACAAAAGACTGTGTCTTCTCCAAAGGGTTTACTGCCTTAGCATTGATCTTTGTTACCATCTGTTTGTTCCTCTCTGCCAAATACACAGAGGAAAACCAAAATATGGGAAAATACGGTCACCTGCATTTAACAGAGTAATACATGGGTGCTTGAACTGGCATTGTGCACTAATCAGAGGAGTCCATTTCTAGATAGTTAATGAGAATTAGTAAGTAGAGTGTAAATTACAGTGAACCTTGAAAGTAAAGACAAGTAACTTTTTTTTTTTTAATGCAGTAATGAAGCTAGAGACAGCAGGGGGATAAATAGAAAGGCAAATGGCATGGAAACTAATCCTGGCAAGAAGCTTCATAATGAGCAAATGAGGAAAGATAATTTATATCAAGCTCCTAGCCCAGCAATAGCTAAGACCAGAGGGTGTGAACCTAAAACTCATCCTTTTCCTCTCTCTGATTTAGGGGTCTGAAAAGGATAACTACCAATTTTAAGAGCAGCTGGAGGAGCGTTTAATTCTGAAGATGACAACCAGGTGACATGGAGTGTGTTGAAGCAGCCAGCAGCCATGTGTGGAAGTGCAGCACATTGTTGGTGCGAAAAGGTCAGTTGTGGGGACATGATTTTCTGGGGCTTCACGTGCACATGATGGTGTCACAGCATCACTGGATGGGCAGAGGAAACAACTTTGAGATGAAATGGTATGGTATGGTATACAAATGAGTTTTTTCTTCTTATTCTGATAGGTTACTTGCCTCCTTGTGCTAATGGTAAGGTCATAATAGGGCCTGTTTAGCTATTAGCCATACCTGTGTTGCTCTGGGCTGTTTAAAGAAATCTTGTGAGGTGACAGTGGACTCATTATTGTAGAAAAAACTAGGACTTACCCTGGAGAGGGCAAGGTGTCAGCACCAGTCAAACGATGCCTAGCTCCTTGATTAGAAGCACGCTGTTTGAAGGTTGAATTCATCCCAATTGGTGTTTTAATTTAATTTTGCAATGAAAAGATTAATGAGAAAGCTGTTACAGCTACTTTGATTATGCATTCCTACAGCTTTGAAAATTAAGCTTATTCTAAGTACAGACTGCACACATTTCAGGCCTGTATACATAGTGTATTTTAACACTGCTAAAACAGCTTTGATCTCGGCACAGAAATATCATGAGAGGGAATGATAGAAGCCCACTAGAAGGATAAGAGGTCTAAAATTTAACATAAATTCATTAAAGCTATTTTTTCTAAGTTTAACAAAATAGAGAGAAGTACCCCTTGGGCAATTTTCCTAAAGAAGTGACATGGTATTTTAGAGGCCATATTCATTTTTATTAATGACATTATATTAGAAGAATGCCAAATGTATCATGTAGTAACTGTGAAGGCATTCAGGGTCTTATTTGTTATGACCATGAATGTTTATCTGTGGGATAAAATTGCCCATGAACAGGAAAGTCTGTTGCTATCATGTATATATGCCTGGTTCTGTTAGCTGTTACTTTAACTATGACTACTATAATGCAATACTGACTCCAGGTGCAACAAATATAATCAAAATTATCATAGATCCAATGTCGTGTGACCACATTTCTGTCATTCTTCATTGTGTACTGTGGGCTTTCTTTTATTAAAGAGAACAAGTATGAAACTGGAGTCACCCGAAGGAATTGCAGCTACCTCCCTAAACTATCTGTTGATATCTAAAGAAAGCAGTTTAATCCAGAACTTCTCAACCCACTCAATAAAAAGATAAAAATTCCAGTTTGCACTATGCTAGTCTTGAAGTCAACTTAAAGATAAATAGTGTTCTTTGCTGGTTTACATTAGGGATCAAGTGTCTTTGTTCTCAATAACACGGTGAAGAAATGAGGTGAAAGGAAGCATGTATTGGGCCTTTTTCAGGGTCTTCAGATTGTAATTTTTATATAATGTGTTTGTTTAATCTACCCAGCACTAGGCTGCAATAATGATGTTTAAGTAGTGTTGAGGACAAAATATATATTTTTTTTTTTCAGGGAAACTTTTCTTTATGTTTTCCCTTCCCCTAATCTAAACATGGACATTTTTCTTAATGATGTCAGAATTTTGAGGCCCATGTTGAGACTCAAATTGAACTTTTTAGTAATTCATAGGAAGCCTATCATGTATCCTGTGATGAGAAATCTTATTCATTCAGATCAGTGTGTTATTGGTGCATGTAGAGCTCAATGAATGATTTTTACAATGCACAATCATCTCCTAACACCTTTATATACTTTAAAAGCTCTACATAACTCAATATTGTGAAAATGTCCCTAGTATACCGCTTAAAACTGTTGTACTAGATTCCAGTGCCAAATACACTGTGACCATTGTAAGCTCATCACAGCTATGATGCCTGAAACATTAAGCAAGTTCCTATTCTATATGCAGGACATAAAACCTTTTTTTTCTAAAACAAAGAAGTCAGAAAGTACAGTTAAAATTCTCTTTTTTTTTGTTTTTTCTCCAACACAGGAGATGAATAACTAATCAGGCAAAAAAATGGCATTTTGCTCTATGCAAGATGATAGTGTAACTTCTACTTGCAAAATGATTTTGCATAGTAAAGCATTATGTAGTCTTTCCATTTCTGCAAACTTTGTCACTTTATCAGTAGTTGACCAAAAATAAAAGTAAGCAAGTAAATATTACTTTTAGTACTGTTGAAATAAAGCAGACAGCATTTTTATATTGACACACATGACTTATTTTCTCTTATGTTCTTGAGACTTCTTGGAAAATTGAGAAGGCTAAGGGCACTTCCAAATCTTCCATACAAAGCTGACTCTGAGATAGTGGGTTTTTTTCCTAACTTTCTTTGTTTTTTCCTTTATACGTTTTTTTTTTTTGTTTGTTTTTTTTTTTGAATTATCTCTGTTGCTTCGCATTATGGCTTTTAATGTTAACACCTGAGCACAAAAAATCAAAAATTAAAATACTGTTCCACTTGAATTAAAGCATTACACTAGGCTGTCAGAGTTACCTCAGCTGTAGAAATTAGGTGAAGATAGTTTTGCATTGCATAAAAGATTTCAGAACTAATTGCATTTATTTTCAGTTATGGAACTGTAGTGTTTGGTACTTCCAGTTTCAATGAGCTTAAGCTGTTCTTAATAGGCATGAGTCATACAGAAAAGTCCAGCAGCTAAGAAAAAAACCCTAAGAAATAAAAGAAATAAAAGAAATACTTTGTGTGCTTTAACAGCCTACTTGGAAACAGAAAACAGAATATTGCTTAGTTTTATAGCAGACGAAGAGAGCTGGTTTCTTGGTCTCTGAATATATATAGCTATGATTTAGCATAGCAAGGCAATAACTAGCCATGACTGTAGAAAAGAATATTTATGAGACATATTTTTGTGGCTTTTTTAAAATTGAAACTGTGTCATTTCCACTGTAAACTTTTTCCTTATCTATCCAGCAGCCTGTCTTTTTTTTTGCACTATTCCAAGTCCACAGTTAAAACCCTTCAATGCTGAATCTTCCTTATTCCCGGAAAAGATTTATACTTGGAGGAAGGTAAATGGAGACTAATTCTGCTTCTGTTTTCATGTTCTGAGGCAACCAGTGCCAGACCAAGTGATGAAGGTCTCCAGGGTGACAACCAGGCCAGGAAACCCACTGGGAATTTGGCCAAAACCTGGTCAAAGTGACAGGACCCTTGGATGGATGAAAGACACTGTATTTGCAACTAGCAGACTCAGGCAGGGCATGACCTTAGAAAAGCACGGTACTGGCACTTGCATCTCCAAAATGCACACATAAGGTACACTGAGAGGTTTTGTTAGTTGCTTTTGTAAGTTAAAGGCACCCCTGGCAGGATATTTCTGCCTGGATGCACAGAGGAGGTCAATGTGAATTTCACAGATCTCTGTACTGATAGGGTTAATTTTACCCCCTTTTGAAATTATCTGTAAATATATCCAGAAAATTTTCTTATGAAATCTTCAAGGAAAAAAATAATAGCTTAGAGATCCAAATCTTAAATTGTGCTAAGAAGTTTCTGTCTGTTTGGATAAGATATTTTCATTTCTGTATCCAAGAAATTGCTGGCACTGGGCTTTTACCTACTACAGATTAAATCATATTCAGGTGCTTCCTCTCCAAATAAAACGTTTTACCTTAAAGAACTGTGGGCACATTCACAGATTCATCTGCAGTGAAAGGGCAGTGAGAAGCAGTAGGGGACTACTTTGTGGTTAACAGACATATGAGCCAGGAAAATGGACTTTTATGAAATGCAGTGTTGGCCAGCAGAGTATGGAACAAGCTACTATTGCTCTTACATGTCAGAATGTTTTCCTCATTGTTATGTGTTTTTTGTTGTTGTTGTTGTTTGTTTGTTTTTAATCTTCACAGAGTAACAGGTAAAGTTGTTCTCAAAATAAGGTATTTCCTCTTCTTTTTACTTGTTGTCTCTTCAGATACAACGATGTAATAAGAGATCAACTGCATAGGACTGGTAATTGCAACTGTCTAAAAATTTGTCTTCTTTCCACAAACAATTTTGTTTTTTTTCAAGATGCTAAAAGGGATTTTTCAATTTTGAGATGTTTATAATTAAAAAAAATAAAATAAAATAAAAGACATTTACAGAGGGTGAGGCAGATTCTTAAAAAAAAAAAGCAAACCCTGAAAACATGAATTTCTAAAATATATGTATACATATATTAAGATGAGAGAATCATACTGTACCCTGACAGATGCAGTCTTCTAGCAGTAATTTCCAACATCTGCATGATCTGATAGGCCACAGAAATAAAAATTTTGCAGAGAGCAAGATTTTTGTTCATTATAGTGAAAGTTCTAGAAAATTAAATGTGTGAGATTTAAATGGGGGTAGCACGGGACTGTCAGATGTCACCCCATAGATGGTGGTATGTCTTGGTGTTGCAGCTACATGATGATCTCTGATCTGTTCTCGTAACAATGAGCTGTGAAATAATATTGAAATAGCTTCAAAATTCCTACTGCAGTGCACTTATATAAAGATAAATGCCTTTGAATGCACCTTTAAGCAGTTGTGTAAATCTCTAAGCTAAGAAGTTATTCATATGAAATTGTGGTAAAGCTCTGAACATGAACAGAAATTTGAAAACTGCAGCTTTTGGCTGCCTTTCAAGAAAAGTATTTTATTTTCACCCTACATTTACTAATCCAAAATGAAAATACAAGTGAAATTGAAGGGTAACTGCTGGGTTCTGCATTGATTGTGTGAGTTATTTTACATAGTTCTGGGAACACACAAGATACTATAACTTTTTCATGCTTTTATTTATAAAATTATTGCACAATTAGGTGGCTGGAGTAGATACTAATAATAATATGAGAGACAGCACTTTAACTTGTACTTGCAAGAAAATACGCAGGAATGGCAAGACAGTTCCACATAAATAGTGCCCTTACATAATTTTATCACTTCCATTCTGTCTTCATTCCATCTCACTTCATTGCATTATTTTTATCTATGCTTTTTAATTTTAAAATCCTCAAGGTGAGTTCTTTATGTTCCTGCTCATCTAAAAAGCATCATGAAGCCTATAGGGATAAATACATATCATTTGTGATTAACAAGGCACCTTGCAGTTCTTAGCTTTAGTATTGACAGTTGGCTTACACATGCACCAGCCAAGAAGGTATCATTAAAAATCATTTTCTCTTAGACCCTAGTGTGGTACTGTATGTGATATGTGTAAAATAGAGGTCTGGGGTTATGGTTTTTTCAACCAAGGGTTCAGTCTTTGCTAGATTGTGGTAAAAAATAAATGAATCATTCTATGGCTTATTCACATTATAGAGATTATATTTTTCACCTGTAAAGGTCAGAAGCTTAACTTATTTCATGCAAAACTCAGACATCTTGAAGGATGTTTCCCCTATTTCTTTGTTTTCTTGCTTTTCTTGCAAGTTCTCTTAGTAGAGATGTAGGTCACACTGCTAGTCTTTGCCTCTTGTGCTTTCTGAAGTTTTGTTCTTTAACAAATGAATGTACTACTAAAATACATTCATTGTTAATCAATCATTTGTAATTATTAATAGTTTTTTCTTCTAAGCATCGTGAAGTACGTCACAGATAAAAGGTCCATCTCTTCATTTCTCATTTGCACTGATTGATTCCTCAGCATACAGATATTTCGAAGTTGAGTGTAATTTCTTGTTAATTTCCCTGTATAAAAGCTATTTATTTTACAGTAGCATTTTTTTAACTTCTTGCAAATTATAAATATGCTTGTCAAACATTTAGGGATTGAAATAAGGAAACAACAACAGCAGCAAAGAGAAAGAGCAAACAGCAACAAAAGCTACTATAAGTAAATAATGAAAATCTTCCCTTTTCTTTTTGGTATGAGTAATTTTTGGAGCTTGACTGACTTTGTATACAGTTTGAAATATGTGAAAAAAAACCATACAATTTTTAGTAGGTGATACTTAGCTTAGGTTTTGTGGGGTTTTTTGCTTTTTTTTTGGTGGTTTTTTTTTTTTTTTTTGGTCATAGGAGAGGCATAGTCCTTCTTGACATTGAGATCCAGACAAGATTTGCAGATATTGGACAAAACAGCATTTGGTATGCAAAGCATTGATGTAACCAGCTCCTGAACTTGTTCTGTTTAACAAATGCTTTTCTGGGATTTTTTTTTAAATCAGTTTAGCTTGTTAGCACATGTAAGTAATTCATGGAAACCACTAGTTTTTCATATTCCTCTTGTATGCAAGCAAGTTTTCATTCATTGTGCTTGTTGGGGTACTGCTAAAATGGATGATTCTTAAACATATTCATTTTTTCTCTAAAAAAAAAAAACATTGCTCCATTTTAATCCATTTCAAGGTACTAGAAGTCTAGGGGAAAGGGAACAACCAAGGAAATGTTTTATATTTTTATATTTGGGTTTATCTTTTCATATTTTTGGGGCAGATGAGTCAGATTTTTCAAAGCCTCCTTTTGAATTCACTATGTTATTTTGTCATTTATTTCTAAAAGAGTAACGGTACTGAATCTTTATCATATTGATCGTTTTACAAGTTTTCATCTGGGGTCCAAGATAATACATAGGATTGTTATTGCATTATTATTTTTCATTTGTATCCTATTGATTTGCTGCCAGCAACTTACAGGTCAATTTACAAAAAGATGAGATCTGATTTATTTTTTTTTCTAAAAGATTATGACACAAAGGTATGTTTTTATATGCTATAAGATCTCAGGGTTTGTTTTTTCTTCTCATGGGAATGTGAGACGTTCATAAATTAATAGTGAAGTTCTACCTGGATTTACACCCAGAGTATCCATGACTTCCATATAATTCATATAAGCAAGTGGCTAGGCACAAGCTTATGCTTAAATTGGAATTTTACTCCTGGGCATGGTTCTTTTCTCATTTCTTCCTCTATAACTCAGGAATAATACCATAATGTCAGGATAGTTATACACATATAAAAGAGATTAGAGAGACTTTATATATCTAATCACAACAAGCTGTCAAGGTTTAAGACATCCAAATGACAGATACTAAAATTATACATGAAAATTTATTTTTATCATTGGCCAGCTCAATATCAGCACTGAAAAGTGCCTTCTTACTAGGGTCATGCTCTTTCTCAAGGCAATGTAATTCCTCTACAAAGTATGGGTGTGGGTTTCTTCCATGGGACCAGCTTTTAGCCCAGCTCTGTTCTCAGACATTTATAACCCTTTATGGCTGACCTGTTTTGCCAGCATAGAAGGGCTGAAAAATCCCTGCATTCTCCATATCTGCACTGGTAAGGCTACCATTAGACCATGCATCTGCATTTACACCTATCCCTCCCTAAATAATGTACAGAGAGTACATTAGTGTTAGTATTCTGTCTGTATTTAGGTGGCCCACTTAAAAAGGAAAGGAAGAAAACAACCAAATTTCCTCACTATTTACTTTTATTGTCATTAGAATTTTGCTTCTTGGAAAGCAAGGATTAAAGCAGTATGTAAAATAGTACAAGTATAGATATATCTTTATTCCTTCAGTATAAATCTACCACATAATTTTCAAGGGCTTATATTTTAATTATTTAATGCAAAATGTGCTAAATGCAGTGAGTTTGTGTATATATACACCCTGATGTTGCTATTATTTTTCTCTGGAACCCATCCAGATATATCAAACCCACAGTGAGCGGCAAAGGGCCTTCCAGTTCATGCTGTGCTTACAGTGTATTGAATTTCTCTGGCACACTTTCAACAGGAGTAAGTTTGACAAGAGAATTTTTTATAGCACAGAATACCTTTTTCTACCAGTGAAAAATTTCAGTTTTGCAAATTATCTGACATTCCACACAAGCTTGTAGACTGAAATCAGATATTGACATTGCACCATACTTTTAGCAACACAGGACACTGAAATAATCTTCTCAGTTGACAACCTTTATTCTAAATTACAGATCATTCACTGACCTTGAAAGCAGAACAAAGTCCAAATCAATTTCTCTTTCTCAATGTGGCACAAAAATTATCAAGTAGCTGAAGGTAATGCCCATATGTTGTAGGAATATTTCAAAGCTGTTTTTTTTTTTGTTCCCTTATTTGTCTGTTTTGTTTCATATATTGACAAAAATTTGAACACAACTGTATAAGACAGGAGTGTTTAAAATAGAAATGTAAAATCTCAGAATGTGCTGTGGCAAATATTTCCCTGTGCTTCTACATTAACAATAGAGAGAAAAGATGACTATATTCCAGCACTTCTTGAAATTATTTTTGATCATTATTGAATGATATAGTGCTATTTATAGACAGGGAAGAAAATATAAATTTTACTTTCTTGATGGTATACATAAGTGTTTCATTTGAACTTAGATTTTAAAAATGTATTGAAAAGAGACTTCAGGAAAAATACCAAATCCTTTGATGTATTAATAAGATTTGATAAGATTTGTTTTTTACACTTTTTAATTTTAAAATTTTCTGAATATTATATTTGGTTGATAAAACATCTAAATAAGTTTTTCTTGCAAAACTGATCAAGAATCAAAGATTTTTAAAAATGATCAGAATCGATTATTTCAGTAGGCTACAGTCAACATATTTTTTTCTTTTATTTGTCTAATAGTTTCAGAAACATATAGAGAATAATGTTCTGCCTCAATGTTAGACACTGTTCTATAAATGAAATGAACTACTTTCTACCAAACCTGATTTCTGTGTATATTTCAGTCTTGCATAGGTAAATAATTAGAACTGAACAAGAACAAGAGGTCTAGCAAATGTTTCTAAGTTACAGTACTAAGACATTTAGGAAAGACGACAAGCACTTTCTTTACAACTCGCAGATGTAGAGATTGACTGGGATATTCTGAGTGCTGTAATAAACATCAGAAATAGGAGTACTCAGAGAGAATCAATAGGCAGAATGATGATTTGAAATTATTGATGGTATTCAGCCCACAATCTGTGAGTGAACACATACAAAAAAAAAAAAGAAAAAACATTTCAAGTTTCTTTTAAATCTGCGACAGAATTGTTTATAATAAGCTTTGCTGTACTTTTTAATTGTATAGAAATAAAATAAATAATGAAATACAAGTTACTTAAATGCACATTGCCAGATAGGAAGTGGGCAAGGAATAACTGTATCAATTGTATTTATTATATCTATTTTTAGCAATAAAATACAGTTCCTACATTAAAATATGGCTCTAATGCATTGATAATAAACACTTCTGGAAGTTCTGTAATGCACTTTTTATCATTTTATATAACCCTAGTCCTGGTCTTGTCTGCTGTCAAGGTAGAGTGGATCCTACCACAACCAGTAGGTCTTTGAAGGGTTACTGATGTACCATCTGCTAACTTGGCCCTTAGAATGTGAATAATTCATGGAAGGATCCCAAATAACAAGTTCAAATTTGCATTGAGGATAAATATATTTATATAGCTTTAATGCAATTACTTGTATTATTACCTAATATCAGCTATTTCAGATATTTTTATGTAAAGCCATCTATTTGGGTAAGTTATGAAAGCACATTATAGTGCTTTGGCAAACAATTCCATTTTACACAGTGCTATTACAGTGGAGCTGCCCAAGCAAATCAAGTTATCAGTCTGCATATCAGAGCCTTAATCATCTGAGTTTTGCTTTTGCATGCAGCGGCAAATAGGATAGCCATTCATATTATAATAACCTCTAATTTAAGTTCAGCCAGTGCTACTAAACCAACAAATTGTTTAGATCTTTTGTTTCTGATATGAACACTTATTAGTTCAGATTTCAGAAGACATTTGATGGCTAACCTTTGTCAATTTTGTAACTGTTTACTGCATAGAGCTATTGCATTTGTTTTGTGGGCATAGAGAAAACATTCCATAGATGTTATCAATGATCACTTAGCGGTCAATCAAAACATAACTTATTCCTGTGCAGTCTGGGTGAAACATATATCTATGAGCTGTTTTTCTGGGGTAAAGACGACAAGATTTCATGCTAGATCAAATCATGTAGATTAAATGTCAACAGCCATAAACTTCAAGTGGGACTTGGAGATTCAATTACTGGATTATGCTGGGTTCTTCTAATTCTTCATAAATCTTTTATATAAATCTTCTGATATCCTTACGTTATGTCTGCGATGATAAATTATTGTGTGATGACACAAAAATACAAAAACACCTAAAATTAAACTTCTTAATAAAACCTCTGTTAGAAAGCAAGTGCTTCATTAAAACCAAAAATTGTCATAATGGTTTGGATAGGACATTGTTTTGCAAAATAAACATGTTTTTCAATTTAAGGTTCATAAATTCTTTGAAGAGAATCAATTTCCTCAGTCAGTACGATGGTCAATTTTTGAGTGTTTTGTTGTGTTTCTGCTCATACAGAAATTGTACCATTCAGCATCAGGGCATTAGTAGATAGAGTATCCTCCTGCTATGCAATTCCAGAATTTAGATAATTGCACAGCTTTCTTTAAGAATAATTATCTTCTGGTAGTCTGGTAGTTGGTATTTCTCATTTCTCCTTCTTTCATGTTGACCTAGAATATATGTGTATGTATATTGCTGTTCTTTTGTCCTTACCAAGTTATAAGCTGAGTCAAAAGGCCATTTTGTTTATATTGAAAAGTGGAAGCAAATGTTCTGAGAGTTTCTTGATTTTTGTTAAAGCCCATTAAAGAGAGGAGTATTTCCACCAATTTCTGTGGTGTGACCATGTAATGTATTTCTGAACAAAAGCTGAAATATTGCTATGTGATGATTTTTTCCTTCAGCTGTCTTTTCTCTAACCATGCAGTGAGAGACCAATGAAGTGCACAGTTTATATTTCTGTGTATCACCACATCCCCATCTCCCAGGCTTCCAGTTCATGATAGTTTTCTCTTTTTCTTTTTTTGAAGTTCTGAAAGAATTTAACCATCACAGGAGTGAATCCAGTCATTATGTTTTTCAGTTGTGTTGTTGTTTTTTTTGTGTTTTTGTTTGTTTGTTTGTTATTATTTGTATTGTTTTACTATTTAATAATAATTTAAAGAAGCATTTTTTGGGGACTGTTAGTTAATTCTCTGAAAATTAAGCACACAGACACTGTAACTACCTCTCTTTTCCCCATGACATCTATCATCGTTATTAAATGATTCTAGAAACACCGCAGTCATTGGAAATCCTGTTGAGATTTAACAAGTGTCCATATGCTACTCTCGATTAGAGGAAGCAGAGGGGAGCAAGATGCACCTGAAAACCTGTCAAATGTAGGCAGAGCTGAGAGTTTACTACTTTCTCACTTGGGTATCCCAGAACATATTTTTGCCAGGGGAAGACTCATTAGCTGCAAGAGAGTAAGTAGCAATACTCTGTGAAAACTTGGGATACAAGGCATGTTTTCCATCAGGGAAGTATATATTACTGGCACTCGGCCCCTTAATACTTCCCATTATTCTCCCTGTAAATCTCCACAGGTTCAGAACAGAGCAATTCTATTTAGCTCATTATGTGTAACTTTTTCCTGGATAGAAGAAGGTGCAGCAACACAGAGTTGTTTTGTCTCCTCTGTATCTGGTTGCTCTCTGTGTGATCAGAGAGAAGGAATCCTCGTTGATGGTTAGGTAAACTAATAAAATACTGTGAAATTAGTTCTTTCAAAGATGTAGATTTTAATATAACCTTTGCTTTGTATGTTGTAAGTATTTGTGTTTGTGTTTTGTACATGCATTATTTTTAATGGCTTCCAAAGGTATTCCTTCATTTCTATTTTTTAAATTTTCCATATTTTATTTTCAATTTTATATGCTCCTGTAAGTAAATATGTATATAATTTAATGTATATTTAGTTATAGGCTATTTGATGATTTGTACAACTAATTTAATATTTTTTTCACATTGCAAAACATTTATCTTGGATTTTAAAATGAAGGACTTAGTATTATGGATAGAAAGCACCTTCATGTGATGATGCTGAAGGACATTGTGGATTCCAGTTGCAAGCCAATCCGTGGTTTGTGGTTCAGTGGGAAGTGGGTTCACATGCCACATCCAGTGGCCAAGAGATCTAAAACAGACATTTTTTCCCAATTGATTAATTTTTTGATTCCCTGACAAGATACCAGCCCCTATGTTAGAAAGTCTGTTTGCATGAAAAATCTAGAAAAAAAAAATACAAGACAACAATGAGCTCATGAAGAGGTATTTTGTTTTGTTATAAAATCCAATGAAATTTGGCATTTCTTCTCAGGTATTTACAAGATTCTATGAATCCTTCACTTCTCTGGTGTATAATCTGTGCTCCAGTTCTGACTTCTTTTAAGTAAAAGGTACTTCGGATAGGATAGGATGTTCTGCACATCCTGTATCTGCAATCACTTGCAGGAGCTTATTAACCACCTATACAGTAGAGCTGGCAATGTATTTTCTTCGTATGCTGTGGAAGCCATCAGTTTTCAGACTACTCTAAGACCAGAAGGGCACCTACTGTGGCAGTGTAGAAATACCAAAGGTCTGGACTGCCTACTTTGGAAGGTCAGTGCCCTCCATTTCTGTTGGTTCCCAGTCCTCTTTTGGTAAGGAGGTGTGAAGAATGTGTATGGCACTTCATTCAACCCATGCCAGATTTTTCACTCACTGGTAAACTAGGTTACCTGCTGTGGCAGGAATCATCTACAGATGATCCATGGCTATATTCACCTTGCAAGACAGTTCTTTTTGCTGGTCTAACTTCTGCTTTTTATTTTTTCTATGCAGTTCTGGAAACTGAACTGCTGAAAGTTGGAGTTAAACTTTGCAGCTGTTTGCTCTTCTAGTCTCCAGTCTATAGTGCATGATATTTCCTTTCTTGTTTGTTTTTCAGCCATCACAGTCCCTACTCTCTTATTATCCCCTTTAGGAATATATGGTCATGCTTTTCTTAAAACATCCATATCACTTAAAAATTCAAATTACTTCTATCAGTGCCAAAAAAAAAACCACACTTTTTTTTAACTTTTTTTTAACTTTTTTTTTTTCTGATCCGATGTCATTCCAGGGCTGAGTTGTCACCACTGAGAACTAAGCTCACGAAGGACAAACCAATTCTGAAGTGAGTACTATTGCTTCTTTTTAACCATTAGCATTGATATTTCCCATGGTAGATGCTTTTTAAGAAGGTTTTAACACGTGAAGTCATTCTGGCTTATTCCCTGAATTATTTAATCACCTGTGAACGGGCATGAGGATCTGCAGAAGTGTCTAAATTAGTTCAGAGTGAGACAACAATGCATGTATTTTACCACTGAAACATCATACCAGAGAAAATATTGGACTTTCTGTGCCTTCAGATTAAGACTTGGTGCTTTACTGGTTATATACAGCACAGGACACTTGGAAAGATTCCAGGACAACTGGGTGAGGTTATTTACTGTGTTATGCAGGTGGTGAGTCTTAATGATCTAACGGTCTTTATGCCCAGAAAAATCTCTTATTCTACATAATACTCTTGACCTTCTTCTTTGTCACTTATTTATGTACACTTAGAAAAGGTTGATGTGTGACTTTTTTACTGATGCCATGCTCTGTATCCCAGTATCGTTAATGTGATGTAATTCTTTATTCAGTCATTAAAGTACTATTAAAGACCTCAATATTGGTCTTCATGTGGCCACTGGAAGAGTTTAGAAGCAGGTTGTTCTTACTTTTAAACTATCTTGCACTATTCAGCATACTCTAAGCAGCGATTACAAAACTGGTTACTTACCATCAAATCTGTACACAGTAAGCTGGTGAAATATGTTTCAGAGGTATAATTCACCTATCCACCAGAGCACAATAAAACACCATCTGTAGTTCTGATTTTATTGGTTCTGTCTGCTTTCGTCTGGTGCCTGAACATTTTATCTGTTCATACTGTTTTTTGTTGTTGTTGTTGTTGTTTTTTTCTAATGCAATAAAAAGATCAGACAGGATTTTGCCCTTAATTTTAAGTGTTTGCTGCATTTAGAGGTAAATAGCAACCACTTTTTGTGTTGTATATTTTCAGACTTTTGAAGGAAGAAAATATTTGGAGAATAAGCATGCTCTACTGTATCCAAACCATGGTTTGATAGGAACAGCCTCTTCTTAATACCTTGTTTTCATTTTGTTCTTATAAGTACCTTTCCGTTTCTACTTCAAAAGCAAAGGAAGTGAAGTGGAGGAACTGATTTCCTTACATGTTGAATTAGTTGTTAGGTGTCCCTACCTTATAAAAATTTCCCCTTGTGCCATTTCAATTGAATTTCAGGGGGAAGTTCTTTACTATGAGTGGTGAGGTGCTGGAATGGGCTGCCCAGAGAGGTTATGGATGCTCCATCCCTGGATGTGTTCAAGGCCAGATTGAATGGGGCACTGGGCAGCTTGGTCTGGTGTTAAATAGAGAAGTTGGTGGCCCTGCCTGTGGCAAGAGGGTTGGAGATTCATGTTCCTTGAGGTCCCTTCCAAGTCAGGTCATTCTGTGAATCTGTGGATGAAGTGTGATAGTCCCTGATTATAGACCTCAGCCCACAAAAATAAGTTCAGATTGGAGCATGTAGTTTTTGGTATTGTGTCCTCTAGCTTAATAGGATACATCTCTTGTAGTTAGGAACCTATGTTTCTCCATGCATATTAAAAGCATAAGTGACACATGGGATGCATAAAAAATAAATTAGGGAAATACAAAATTTAACCAACCACAAATGTCCTTAGCCATTTCTGAAATGCTGCTGAGAGAAAGGTGCATTATGACACAAAAATTAGAGAATTTCAAAGTACAATTGTCTAATTTGAACTAATTTCTGACCAGAGGGATCAGTCAGGACTCTGAATCATATAATTTCCTATAAAACAAGAGATTGAATGCAGTTGAGGCCACCCTGTAACTTATTAAAACACTAAACAACTCTTCTAGCATATGGCAAGTTCCATGCCCAGCATGGTTTTAACTTGATGGTGGACAAAGTAGGGGTCCTCCATTTATTCCATCAAATCTATTGCCCTTTGCATGTACTAATTAAGAATTAATTCACTCAGAGAGACTTGGTAGCTTAGTCATTAAGGCTTCACTGGAAGAGGAAAGATTTGGATTCCAGTCCCAACAAAGATGGAGTTTAAATCATTTACATCAGGGGTGTGATGAGTGGATATCCTCGCTTACAAGCAGTTAAGTCTTTTCAGAAACGAGCTGACACTCTGAGCACCAAAACAGATCACAGGAACTACAATAAAAATCAGTGTTCTGCCAAAGCTAAAGGGATAGGAATCTGTCAGGGAGAATAATGGAGCAAGAGGAGTTCATAATAATAGGCGAAAGAAAAAAGGGAGTGAAAAGTTTAAGAAACTGGAAAAGACTTTAAGGGACAGAATGCTGTTTAATGGGGGAGAAACTGAGAGACGAGCAGATTACAAGCCAGAGTGATGATTAGCAATTTTTCAAGATAATTTGGAAAGGGTGACAAGCTGTAGGTTAAAGGCTTTGATTTGCCTTTTTCTCACTCTGATTATGTACTTATGTCACTCATTCAATACAAAAACCTCTCCTAAGCAGTTGTAGGAAGCAGCATTTTTTTGTTGGCTTTTATGAGATTTGAAGTATGCAGTTCTTTAATGGCTAAAGGGTAAAATAAAGAAGAATAGGTGAGTGAAATTTTTGCTTGTCATTTGATAAATAAGCATTCAACACAGGAAGTCCAAAGTGATTCAGTTTACATGATATCAATCTTTGTCTCAATTTTAAAGTTGTAACAAAATGAAAACATTTATTCCTGATTCTCATTCAGTGGAGCTTGGAAAATGCTAATTTTTCAGATATTCCCTTAATGGGAGCCATGAGTATTATTTTATCTGGGAGTCAGAAGTAGCTGAAATAAGAAACAGTAGCAGCTTTGGGGTTTCTTTCTTCCTTTTTTATTTTTTTATTCCTTTCTATTCAACCTGGAAGAAGTGCAATCTAGGTGAATAACAGCAAGGCAACCTACATTAAGTTAGCAAGTGAGGTTGAAAAGTCAATCTTACAGGCTTTAGAAGAGCTGATACTAGTAGAAAAACTGTGCCCGCAGTACAAAGCCAGAAGATATCAAACATCCTAAGATCTGCTTTCACAAATCAACAAAGTACATAAACTAGACAAAAAAAAATGCCTTCCTCTGGTTTGTTTCCCCAGAATGAGAAACTGCAAAAGCCTGTAAGTGAAGAGCAAATATGAGATGGTTGTCAGTGTAATGTCAGCTTCTAGCAGAACAGAAATAACTCACAAGTCTTGGAATAAGTTCTCTACTGCCTTGCACACTGTACAATCTTTTAATCAAAAGCCAAAATGAATAGTTTCCATCCAGCCCCAAAATACCACATCATATTATGCAGGAAGAGGACTATTGCAGAAATGCTGTTTTTCTCGTCTGTAAGATCTAAAACTAATTCTAGGCAGAGTTCAGCTTGAGTAATGACCTCAGTGGTATTCTTTTTTCCTTTTGAATAAAATATATTTTGGCTTGTGTTTTGTTTCAGCATACTTCTATATATCCTCATGGGACGCAGTATGGGAGCCCTTCTAGGATATGACCTTTAGATATTGACAGAGGAGGTGTATCTACATATATCCTCATATTGTAAGTTATGTATTGACCATAATGGCAATTTTCCCCAGTTCCCTTCTGAATAGTTTCAATTTTAGCTATTTGTTTGGCATCACAATATAGTTAGTCTTCCATAATATATAATCTTTGGGTCAGTTCTGTTTATCTAGAGTCTTAAATGCTGTATTGCATTCTGATAAAGACATTATACCATTTAATGCCTGTGTACTATAATGTCTTCCATCAAAAAGTGAAACGTAGGTAATAATCTATGATGTGAGGCTATTTACTTATCTATCATTGCAAAACTACAGCCACAGATAAACCAGCTCCTGTCTCTTATGGACAGAGATAATTCTTTTTACTTATTAGCTGTGTGATGGTTTTATGGACCTTGTCACTCGTACCACATTTTATGTGGTCAGTTTCTATTGAAGAGTATTCTGTAATGACGATTGCATGGCTACTACAAAAGTAATGTAAAACTGAATTCCAGTGGTGGTGACCAGTTTATTATCTACTTAATTGTTTAGTGCATGCAGAAATCGTCTCTGATTTCTTGACTCATAAAGTGTCATGGAGTGCCCTTAGGAGGTAACTTACTTGTCTTTTGGTCATGGCATATGGCTGTGTTTGAGACCATTGTTCTTGGCTGCAGGGACAAGGCCCTGTTTTGTGACAGTCAAAGAGGTGCTGCCACCAGCTGCGTTACAGGCCTGCAGCTGTAATCCACAATACTTGCGATGGGCATAGCAAGCCAACCAGCTGCATATCAAGATAAACAGCTACATCTCTCCCTGCCTGCAGCCCTCACTATATAGTAATTAATGTAGGCTTTCAGTACTCCTAGAGTTTATGCCTTGAGAATTAAAGAGGATATACATCTTCCTAATGATACTGTGCAGCACTGAGAAGGCATGGTTGTTTATGGTGAAACAAAACTATGATGTAAATAAGGAATTGGTTAAATTCAGTTAACTACAATAGTTTTGGATGGCAAAGTATCCAAGTTCATGAACCACAGGACTTAATGATAGCTTGATATGTCTTCTAGAAATTAAAATGTACTTAAATGCTGCATTATATAAGATATATAAGCATATAAGCGTTAACAAGCTTTTTTGTTTTGTACACTTTCCATTTGGTCTTCTAAACAAAACCCTAATCAACAAATCTTGCTATAGATTGTATTATGTATGTATAGATATTTTATACATTTGCTTAAAAATACACAGACAGATCTGAATATCCTGCTCTTAAGTTCGTCTAGGTTTAGCAAGCACTTAGGCTTACCACAGTATACACAAACATTTTTGATTAACTATACTAGTTTCTTTTTCAGATCAAATTAGGTTATTCTTTTGAAAATATATTTTCTTACATTGGAAATGCCTGCAAGTGTAACAGGAGTAAATTAATTGCATGGTAACAGTTACAGCACTTGCCCAGTTTAGAAGGATGCAAAGGGTCAACAAACAGTACAGTAAATGTGAACATGAAAACACAAAATTTCTCTGTATCTTTTTGCCAAGGATGTAAGTTGGCATTGTTGCCCTTGGAACAGCATCTTGGACTTCTGCTAGCTGTGTGACATCTCAAAACATTTTCTGGTTGTGTTTCCTGTCTTTGTAGCAATTGCTGAGTTTTGCTTGGAGATTTCAGCTTTTAATGAGTGAAAATCCATGTGAAGTCCTGATGAAGACTTTGTTTTCCTATAATAGCTTCAGTATTGAGAAATTAAATAGGGCAAAACTGATCTCCAGTCAAGTAAACTAGGGCTTTTCTGTTGACTGTGAAGTCAATATTCATGCAACACCCCTAAACTTTAAGGAAAAAGTTTCCCAAATGCTGATTAACTAATGCTGCAAAAATCTTCAGTCATGTAGTGCATGATCCCATTGAATCCATTTATAACATCTTACCTTCAAATTATACTTGAGGTGTATCATTAACAATGAAGCCAAACTGCAAATAATGATTGTAGAGAAAAAAAGCTAATGTACTGACTTCAGTAAGATCAAGATTTCATTTAGAATAATCTATTCTGTAGAAGATCATGGCCTGCATATGGAGATGGAGATGTAGAATTTCAGTGTATTAGGAGGACTTTTACTTGTATTTATTGTATTATTTATGCAGAGGTTTCACTTTCAGTTGGGATAAATATTTGCAGGTCAGAAATCCCATTAACTTTAATGAAACCATACTGATTTTCACTGCCTGAACATCCCGCTGATTATGAATGTTCATTGTATTATTTTGTTTACCATTTATCTATCAAACAGTTTTGTGCCTGTGCTATATCAAGCAAGTATGGATGGCTAGTCTGAAAGTACAATGGGGACAAAGAAACATGCTTATGCCAAAGAAGTATCAACAGGATATCAAAAAACTACTTAAAATGTTAAAAGAAAGGATCAGGAAAGATGCACTGGTGTGACAATGGCCACGTGGGGTGATTGCTTGCTTTCTTTCCCTCAGTGTTGCTGAACAAGGACATACCTTGCTTAATGTCACCTGAAGGTGGCAGAAGGCAGTTTATGGAGGGTTGTTACCTGTGTGCTGGAGTGTGCTAGATTTCTAGAGTTGCCAGAGAGGACATCTGTTTTCTGGAAGTGTGAAATGATATGAAGTTAAATTGCTGATACTGGTAAATGTCTGTGGATGACACTAGGCCTATTTTTACAGGCAGTTAGTCTGGGAACCAATGATGAGTTGCCTCTAGAGGGACATGATAGCCCTGCTCCATGAAAGGCTACACTTAGTCACATTGGTTTCACAGTCTGAATTTTCATAACAGGCAATGACAACAGCGTTTTTCTAATATATTCTTGATACAGGAACCAATGAATCTACAATTTATAAGTGGCCAAAAACATGCTCTCCATAGTAGGGTAGGGATTGGAGCGATTGTAGCAGTTAAGCCAAATAACAAAAGCAGAAAAAAAAGAAGCCAACTTTCCTTCTCTTACTGTGACCTTCAGAAGGCAGTTGTCAGATACTTTTTCCATTCAATTTATATCCAGGAATGTACAAGGTGGTTTAGATTTTTGTGAATAATTTGAACAGGCGAGTTAGCTTTGATGTACCACTCAGTGAGATGGAAAGGTGTATGCTGTAGTCTCACATCCGTGCCCCAGTGCTGCCTGTGCTCCAGCCTCAGCTAGGGAGGCTTTGTTGTGTTTGCCTCACAGAAGTGGAAAAGGGGATATAGCTTTCTTTTTTTTTTTTTTTTTTGTCTGTTTTCTGTTTCATTTTTCCCTTTAAATTAATATTTCCAAATTGAACCCATTAGGTAAAGATTCTTCAAATTACAAAAATTATAACTTCAACCACGGACAGAGTATGAGATGTAGATATTACGGTCATTTGAACTGAAGGGAAACTATTTCTGCAGACAGGTTTGGGCACAGGTGACTATGAGAACGTTCTGGGTGAAGGTTTGAAGGTCCTTCTGTTTCCTTTCCCTTCTGCCCTGTACCAAAATAAATGAAGGAAGGAAAAAAAAGGAAAAAAAGGGAAGAGAAAGAAAGGCATGAGAGACAGCGTTCATATGCAGCTGAAGGGGTAAGTGAAAAAAATAAAAGAAGAGTGAGAAGAGAGGAAGGTCACTGCCCCAAAGGACCATATCAGGTGAGTACAAGCATAGAATAGGAATTCTGCAGATATGAACTTAATGCTCATCGTTTGATTCTTTTTTTAGCATAATTCACTACTTTATTTTCATGCTTGTTGGTCAAGGGCCAGATGGCTCTAAAGGGCAACTATTTTATTGTGTACATATAGTGGGATATTTAGAGACATTGTTGACGTTAAACCTACTCAGATCAGTCATATCAACTGAGATGACAAGAACAAAAAAAATCACCTGAGGTTCACTTACAATTGATATGCAAAAATACCCTCTCATTTTCCTTGCATAATTATAATGCATGTGCCTAGGTCTCCTGGATTTTGAACACCCTTGATGCTTAAATTCAGCCAGGTTTCTGCACTGAATCAAAAATGTTCAGTGTTGAAATGAGGGTGCTTTGGCTTTGAATACGGACGGAAGGACGCATTTCTCAATCAGTGTGACTAGTCTTTTCATAAGTAAAATAAATGGTGGCTGCACAGCCATTTCTGACATGAATTTAAAACCAAACTAACAAAATAACTCACAACCAAAAAAAATGTTTTTAATTATGGTTAACAGGGAGTATATATATAAATGTACATTAGAAACATTTTCAATCGAATCACCAGAGAATACTTTTTCCTCCTACAGGAAAACTGAAGAGGCATAAATGTACTAAAGTAAACTGTCATTCATGTTTACATGAATTCTACACAATTCAACAATCAGGGCTTCAGATTTTGTTTACTTTAGAACCCTTTGAGTTTTTCTTCACTTTATGTGTTTATTTTCTGTATATATTTATTCTTGGTTTCAAAGGAGTTAAAAATAACAAAAGGAAGCCTAGGGTAGGACAGCAGTAAACAAATGTAACTGTCTATGAGAAATGACGCTCACATATTTTTCATTGATCCTTGAAAAATTAGACAAGCCTCAGACTTACTTTTGGATTTATCTGTCCTGGTTGTGCTAATGTGTTAGGGCATTCCCAAAGTACCCCGAAGGAATAAATTCCTTATTTTATCTCCTTTTTCTTGTAAGAACAAAGATGAACAAAGTGAAATATCGATTCAATTGCTTAATAAACTGATAAACCTGCAGGAGAAAAATGTTTTCTGCTGCATCATTTGTCATAAATGAAATTATTAAAATTAAAAAAACAAAACAAAAACAACCAAAGCTTAGTGGCCTTTGCCAGAAATTGGATAGACACAGTAATCTTAAAACAATTGTTCCTTCAGTCTTCCTAATCTCTGAAGACAACTAAATTAACGCAGAAATCAAAGATCTTTCATACACCCTGAAGCCAACTGTTCCTAAAACCATGAAAACTCTTATTGATACAATTTATTGCAAACTCTGTCCTGAAGCAGAAGTAACTTTGCACATATTTATTTAATACTTTTGACCTTTGACTAAAGCTTGCTTTTGACTTCCATGGTCCCACTGAAGAGCAATGACTGGCTGTAACATGACTTACTTAATACAGTCTCAGTGCATACTTCATCTGTTTATACCGAAGCATCATATTTGGGCTCACTGCTGAGAATAAAAAATAAATTTGACACACCAAAAGGAAAAACATCATTTATCAATTTTCACTTGTGCTCTACAAACAGTCCCCATAGAATGTAATGCATAGATCTGTCATTCATAGAAATGCAGACAAATAAGCGTGAAACAAAGTTGGAGACATTTTTCAAGATACCACTAAAATGCAAAGACAGGCTTTCTGAAAACATTTATCTAATAAATCAGTGTGATAGGGAATTCTATGAGACAAAAATAACCTGTAGAGAAGTAGTTCTCAAACGTGCTCAAGTTAGGAAATTGGACTCTGTAGTCCTCTGCAGACATCCAGAAAGAGCTTATGCCATTGAGACACATTCAAGCAGATAACACCTGTGAAATTATCCTCACTGAACCAACTTTTGCTCATCCTCTAGATGTTAAAGAGTATTCTGTGTCTGCCAAAGCTCTGGACTGGAAGCATTGTCCAAATGCTCCTTGAACTCAGTCATCTCAGGGTTGTGACCACTGCCCTGCTCCATGCCTATTACTCTCCGGTGAAGCATCTTTTCCTAACACCTGACCCGACCCTACCCTGATGTAGCTCCATACTGCTTCTTCACTGTAGGCTGCCATGAGGTCTTCCTTCAGCCTTTTCTGCTCTGGGCTGAGCAATCCAAGGTGCCTCAGTCACTCCTCATACATCTTCACTCCAGACTTTTCAACATCTTCAAAGCCTTCCCTTACACACTCTCTAATAGCTTCATGTCCTTCATATATTGTGGCCTCAAACCTACACACAGTGCTTGAGATGAGGCAACACAGTGCAGAGCAGAGAGGGACAATCCCTCCCTTTGCCTGGTGGCAGCGCTAGACCTGATGCACCCCAGAGTACATTGGTCCTTTTGGCTGTCAGGTCACACTGCTGACTCATATTCAACTTGCCATCAACCAGACCCCCCAGAGCTCTTCTCATGGGGCTGTTACTAGCCTGTTGTCTCTCAGTCTGTACATATTTTGAGGCTTGAAGCTCATAAACTAACATTTCTGGAATCAAGACTCTACAAAGTGTTTCTAACAGCATACTCCATCACTTCTTGTCACTTTTTATTCAGTGTAAGTAAGACAATTTCTGAGATCAACAATGAAAAGCAATACATAAAATCTAAGACAAATGATCCTAAATGGCCCTGCCAAGAAACTAGATCATATATAATTTAATGGATGTAGAAGGTCATTCTAAATGCATTACATTAAAACAAAACAAAACAAATTACACACAGCCAAAGCAGATCTTTATGTCGTTGTGATATTGAGATGGAGAGACAACACTATCAAGAATAATTTAAAAAAGAAAAAAAAAAAAACTTACAAGATATTTTGGAATGTATTTTTGTGCATTTCATCTAGGGTTGTCTTAAAAATTAAACAACAGCAGTGGTTATTTGGCACATATTTAAGCAGACAAATACTTGCAAAGTTTTTACGAAGTGTAAGTGCTCAAATAGAAAAAGACATCTTTCTACAACAGTGTCATATTAGGCACCACAATGTGAAGCACCACAGTCATCCATCACTATCAGGACTTCTGAATTCATCCTGTTTTGGAGCGTACAACAATAATTCAGATTGAGATTAAGGATAGCATTTATTAAGGGAAGGGGAATAGGTGCTATCATCTGTATTAAATATTGAAAGAGTAGATACAAGAGAGCACTGACTCTTTTATCTCCTTAAAGAGTTGAAAATGTGTGTTTTCCCACAGAATGTGTGTATCCATTTTCAATCACGTGGGATTTTTTTTAATGTATTTTTTTCTCATCAATATTTAAAAATGGCTCCTACGAATGAACTTGACATGCTTCTATGTTGGACTATTATTGTTATTTTGATTATGCAGAAAATTGAAGCTAATAGTGCTATTTTACATGGCAACAAGACACTGAAGTAAGCTATGTAGAATATAAACAAAATTGCAAGCACAGTGCCTTTTGCCTTGTCACTGCAGAAATAGAATTGAAATGGAAGTTTCCAAATGTACACCACTTAGCAGCAACTTGTGTCCTCTGCAAGTGGTTTTTTAAAAAGGCATAAAGAGCAGAGGGAGGCACGGTATTGGAGTGCTTCTATGGCAGATATGAAAATGCAGTAGCAACATGACAGTAGTAAATACCAATGTACAGCCTGTGCAGGTTTAAGAGCCAGACTCCACATGTAATGTCTGTGCTGCAGTGTGTGGTGTTTCTTGGAGAAAGCATTTAAAAAAAAATCAAAAACCCACAAGAGCATACGCTCTGCTGCCTTTTACTGCTCTGGAGCAGAGCTGAGTGTGAAGGACTCTTTCGGCATCTCTATCCCACATGTTTGTGATGTTTCCTTGCAGGTTTCTTTCCCCTGAGTTCAACAGACTTATCCCTGTAAACATCAAAAAACAGGCTTTTACCGGTGCTATTGACAGTCTAACTCTAAGAAGGAGTTGTACTTTTCCACCATAGTTGTTGCAGCAAATCTTACTGCAGATAAAAATATTCAGTAAAATTTCCCTATTTTCCTTTACTGTCACTGATTGCAGGCAGTCTCACTTACAGTAGTCTCCATCCACCTAAAAAGTGTTTCTCTTCTTTTGCACATGAACTGCATACTTGTATTTCTACCTTCTTTAGAAGGAAATATTGGTAGTAACTCAACTTCTGTAATGCATATATTTCTTACTGCACAATATGTTTTCATCTTTCCCTCCCATTTAGTTGTTTTCAGATCACTCTATTCCTCTGAATTGTCCCATGGCACTTGTAGTGAGTCTGTCTTGGAGCTATCCACTGAGACAGATGCTTTTAAACCTTGAAGAATCAGATGTCTTCCCGTTAGGGCAATTTCTGCTTGAGTTAACCAGTCTGCTATTTCCATGTTTTTCTCAGCTTAAGGGTCTGCCAAGTGCTAGGAGCCTACATTTCATTTAATTTTAGAATCTTCAAAATATTCAGCATGCACCAAAACTGAGGAGTAATTCAGATCTTATAGTTTTCATATAAGTGGAATGATGTACTAAAACTGAGGAACATTATTTGAAAGTGATAACATAAATTATTTCTACAGTTCACTAAGATATCTGTTAGTCCAAAACTGCACTCATCAAAGACTATAGATTGACTGTATTTTCTTTCCTCAGTGGGATTTATTTTTCCACAGCACATACTGTTTGTAACTGTGATATAAGTTCAAATTTTTGCAAGTTTCCAGATTAAAGTAAAATCTGAATGTGTTGCTTGTAGCTCAAGAACATCTCTAAAGTAAACATCGCTGTGTTGGTGTATAGTACTAAGAAAGCATGAGAGAGAATATTTAAATACATTTAATTAAATTTAAACAATATTACATTATGGTAGCTAATGTTTTTCTACATGTGAATGTCTCCCTTATGCAAATGGCACTGAGGTGAAAAATGATTGTTTCATTTGTGAATTTGGAGCTGGCAAGCTCTAATCATTCTAATTTTTTTTTTTTTTCTAGATTTTCTCACAATGTCACTTGCAATTTATTGTTTCCAATACTTTGGGAAGCATGAGACTTATGTGAGCCAGTGTAAGTTGAGGTGACAGAGAAAAAGTTCAGAATCATTCAGGTGGACCAACTTCTAAGATGGGCTGTGATTTTCCATATCTAAAAAGATAAATTGTTTACTGCTTGAAATCAACATTTGAATTTCTCTATGAAGCAGTGGGAAGGACTGCATTAAACTTATCATTAGTGCCCATAACTCAGAAAATTCTAAAACTTCTGGTAGTCCTTTGGAAACTTGAATAAATGTCCAAAAGCATACAATTTATACAGTTGCTGCTCTGTAAGTAATGCCTCCTGTTTTATTAGTTGGCCCATGACATCAGAGGTGGACGTTGGTGGCTTGGCAGCAGAGGTTGAACCTTCCCAACAGTACTCCATTACATGTTGTTTCCATGTGACGGATGGCAGCAGAGGAGCAGGCTGACAGAATAGCATCTGGAGCAAAGGTATGTCACTGAATTCCTCCATGCAGGAAAAAACGGCACCCATTGACTTTCATCAGTGCTTACTGAATGTTTCTGGAGACAACCAGTGGATGTGAGCACAGTGAGGTGGTGCGTGGTGCATTTCCGCAGTGGCAACAGTGACAGTGGGTCACCTCTGCTGATGCAGACTGTTGTAAGTGTGGCATGCAGGTTCTTGTTCATCACTGGTAAAAATGCACAGCACATGGTGAGGAAGATGTTTAAAAATAGTATTTTTTAGCTGAGAACTTGCTCTATCAAATAGTGTTACCATGCTCTTCGTATATGTTGTAGTTCCCATGGGCATAAATAGGAGGCATTACTTTTGGAGTGACCTGTAGATCCTGGTAGCCTCCTTCAGCTAAAAATAAATCTTTTAACATTAAAAAAAATAAAAAAATTCATCTTTAATGTTTTTAACAAAACTTTTAGAAATTAAAGGGAAGAATTAGAAGAAGCAATGTGATATTTCCCAGAGATCTGCTGAGCAATATTCCGTACTGTTTCTTTCTTCTAAGCTTTCAAGGAAAATAAAATAACATGGAGTAGATCCATTCTCCACAGAAACCTGCAAATAGGCTAGCCACTACTAAAATCCAGTTGAAAGAAACACAGTTTTCCATTTATGGGTAATTGTTCAAAAGGCAACTGACTGCATCATTTTTTCTCTCTCACAGTTCTGCCAGTAGTACTAAATATAACTACAAGAACCACTTGGGGTTTCCTTAATGTTTCTTTGACAAAGAACTAATTTTTAGTCAACACAGAATGTGAAATACACATAGGCAGTAGGTACATGGAGGAGTTTATCCTTATGTTATTTCTGATATAAGCACCAAGCTAGAAGAGGTTTGCAAGCTTTGTTTTCCAGATGTGATCAGTGAGGGTGATGGTGGTGGTGGCAACAGCAGCTCCTGACCTGCCAATCTCTCTCAGAGAGAGACAGCTGTTTCTCAAACAAACACATAATTTACTTGCACTGTACGTACATTATATAGTCAACTCCTCCAAAATACCTTACCCAGTTTGTCTGTGTGTGTCAGCAGATGCCCCGTGCGTGGAAAGCTGAGTGTAACTGGAAAGTTTTGTTTTCTATTATATAGCATGATAATATGTTTGTGCCTGTGAAAAGTGGGATAGAAACACAGCAGTCCTGTATATGATCCCTGAAGCTAAAATCCTAAGTTAGTACCACCTGCTTTAGTTCTCTTGGTGTTGTACTCTCAGCCAGTTCTGACCACCATTTACAGAGCATGCTCCAGTACCACAAGTGCACTCCAGAGCTAAGATTTCCTCAGGAGAAAGTGCACAATGATGGAATTTTAATTTCCAAGTGTGTGGATGATTTAGGACAGTTTGAAATATCTTCTATCAAAATTAGAAGATACTTCAAAGAGTGTAGAATCTGCTTCCGTAAGTTGCTCAGAAGTCCCTTTAGTTTAAAATAGAAACTCAAGCAGTAACAGCAGGAATGTACTGCTGGCCAGATGGAGTAGAGTAGCTGCTTGCCTGGTCTTCTCACTGACTCTACAAACACTCACTGCAGAAATTGTCTCTCTTCCTTTGGCCAAAGTCAGAGGAAGGATCAGGCAGAGGGCCAAAGCTCAGTGAAGCCGGCTTGTATTCACGTATGAAATTTATCTGATGGCAGCTTTCCTCTGCGGCAGGCTTTGGGATGAGGAGGAGACAGATGTGAGAGCACATGTGAAGGCTGGCACCGGCTGTGGAATGGGGAGCCACTGGCAGTCAGCGGTGCCACTGGTGAGTCTGGGAACTATGTGCTCTTTAAGCAGTAAAAAGTCACTGGATTTAGTATTCATTTTAGGTTTAAATACCGCAACAACTAATACCAACATGCATTATGCAAGATTGACACAATATCTGCAGGCTTCAAAACAAAGATAAACAATGCTGTTTTCCTTTACTTTTATATATATATATATATACAGTTATATAAAATAAGATTGATAATGGCTGCTGACATTTTCTTCCTTTGAGTTCTAGGCTAATATTGTGCTACTAACTAGATTTCAAAAGCAAGAGATGGAAATGATAAATTAATAGCAATGCCAGATCTTTGCATATTTAGCTTTCCATTTCAGAAATCCCTACATAGTCTTCTACTTTTATTATCTTTGTTTTGTCTCACTCTAATCTCATTATTACATCTTAACTCTAACCTGTTCTAAAGCTTGCTGTAATCTTTTCTGGTGACATTAGCATGGGAAACATTTTTATCAAATAGATAATAACAAAATAAAATATGTTTGTTCATTCTGCAATAAATAGTATGATCTAAAGTTCATGATGTTGGCAGCTGAGGCTGTAAAACAAGATGATAAAATTCATGATTAGCTTTCTAAATAATGAATCAGATGTAAGTCATAGCTCAAAAACTCATGAGTTTTCAGAATTCAGGATCAATAAAAAGCTGTATCCTTTAAGAAGATTGGTTTTGTCAGTAATTCTATTTATGAGCTAATGAGGGACAAAAAATAGCCTCTATATTTGCTGTGAGCCTGTATATATGCACTTAAATAAAAAGCTGAACTTGAATGTTCTTCTTGATAACCTCTCTTTTTGGATAAAACAACAGTTTTCTGTAGTTACTCATTTAGCATAAGGTTAATTTGGTTTCTGGGAGGTTCATGTCTATGGTATCTCACTTCTCTTCTTAATGAAAAATAAGATTAAACTAGGGAGATGAGGAAAAACAATTCTCTTTGCCAATGTAAAAATAATTCATTTATTAAATGTTATTTCTATTTCTAGAGTTTCATCTATCCATAAGTAATTGATTACTATTGCATCAGATATTCTGCATAATCCTAACAGAGTTATTCTCAGCTAACCTTAGAAGCTTTCTCCAATGCTCGGGTTTATCACAACTGACTACTTATCCAAGGGGCTGACTGCTAATTGTTTTGGTCTTCATCAGATTTCAAAATGGAGCTGTTATGCTGAGGTCTTCACCTGTAGAAAATGTATATTGCTGTAAAATACCACCAAAACAGAGATTACCACTTAAGCTTTCTTTACCCTTTCTTAGCACAAGAGGAAATAGCAATCCATCAGAAAGGGAATAGGGGGTTAAAGCATCTTATTCCTGCTTTTCACTGGTTTTGGATTAACCTGTTTGACATTTTAGGTCGTTCTGATATATCTGCTTATTTTAGTGGAATCCCAGCAATGTGAAGTTAAAGCTGTGCAGACTTGAACCAAACCCAGCAGTTTATATGATCTTTCAAACAGTTCATTGGGAATTGCCATCTGATGCCAAATCAGATGTGATTCAGAGGACATTTAAAAATTGATCCGGTGAGTTAGACATGTCCAGACAATCTTTTAACATGTGAAATGTGAAAATGTAAGTTTTGCCCACTTGTACAATATGCCATTGGCCTTGCAAGTGCTAGCCTGTATTTGAAGGCACTTCATTGAGTTTTCTTCCTTCCTTCCTTCCTTCCTTCCTTCCTTCCTTCCTTCCTTCCTTCCTTCCTTCCTTCCTTCCTTCCTTCCTTTCTTTCTTTCTGTTATTTTT
>VXAB01014073.1:0-19850 GCA_013399175.1 Odontophorus gujanensis
TATATATATATATTATATATATTGTATTATATATATTTGAGATACATATATCAAGATCTTCGTATAATGAATTCTTTTCCTTTAGGAATTATAGAACACTCTGATCTGTTATTTGCTTATAGAAGAAAAATAGCACTTACTAGGGAAGACACTGTGGTGTCAAAAGTTTCGAAATACACAGTATTAAACTTTTCTATTTGAACCATTGTATTGATGAATATTGCACCTGTGACAAGAAAGTGAATATAAACCTCACATTTCATGGGAAAACTGACTTTCATTTGCTTTATGAATTTTGGAAATGTATACAGATATATCATGGATAAATAGTATCAAAAAGTTTAAGGCATGAAAATTAGTTTTCTGTGTTTTTGGAAAAAAACATTAGTTATTGAATGTCTGGGGAAGTAAAGTATATGTATTTGCTGAGGTTGTTAACTGTGTATTTGTTTTTATAAGAGAGATAGTAAATTATTTACTGACTGAATGACACAGTTCTGGAGAGGTCTGTTACCTGCTCTTTTAGTTATTGGGAATCTATAGAACTGCTTGTCACTTGGGAAAAGCCAAGGAATAACAGAAAAGAATGGCTTTTTGATATCACTGATGTTGATGGTCAGTGATGTTAGCCAAGAATTACTATTCAGCCCTACACTCTTCAGGGCATCCCTATACAATGGGAATCCCAGAGTGGGGTGGGGGGAGGACACAAAAACACCTGGTTTCTGAATTGTCTTGTAAAGAGTGGTTTAAAACACTTAGAGCATGGGATTTAATTGTTCTTTCCATTTCATTACATGCATGTCTAAGCAACAAATTACTAATGTAAAAATGCTAATGATAGCCATGTGTGTGTTCTGCTGACACAAGTGCATTAAATTGGATCGATTCATTGACCGAACAAAGGGTCCTAGTCACATTTTTAGTGTATCTTGTAACATACTGAAAATGGGGTTTAGTATGAATCAAACCTTTTCCTATCTGTACTGGGAAATGTCGTAGTGGAAAGGGTACTGATTCTATTCAATTTGCTTGTGAAAACAAAGACAAATTATCTAATTACTAAACACGCACTTAGAGACAATACAAAGGAACATGCTTATTGATCTAAATATGTAGAGGGAAGTCTTTCTTTTCTTTAAGAGATCCTGAAACCAACAGCATATAGAAGTGAGCTAAATAAGAAAATTCAGGTTGAACACTGAGTATCAGTATAAAATGAATATTTTTTTCTAATTGAATAAAAAAGACAAAGCTCCCAACTACCAGATAAATTTCTTAATCGTTTTTGAGACATGCTTCTTTGTGGTAGTACTTTTTTATTTGTTAAATGAATTGTAATACCCTCCTCAGATACTTTTGTCCAAAGCGATGTTTATCAGTATTTCTTAGTAAGAATACAAATTCAGACACCAGTCTTAGGCCATTTCTGTAATGAAGATTTTGAATGATTTCTTATCTTTTGGCTGTTCTGAGAAAACGTGACTGAATCCCAGTCTAAAACAATTTTCTTAACTTTCTTTACTTCATTGCTAGCATATTTGCCAGCAGCTTGACTAGCTAATATGCAACCAGCTTTAATAAAGCGTAAAAAATGCATATTACACTCACATAGCAAATTCTTAAAGCAGAATTCCTAGTATGTTTCCAGTATGCCTTTTTTTTATGAGCATAGTAGATATGAATGCAGCTTTTGATACACAGAAGGGGAATATATTAAGTAATGATAGTGTTATATAGCACCAGTAACTTCTGAAAGTTCATGTTGAGTGTGAAGTATTCCTAGAGTTTGGGAATTGGCATATGTGCCCATCCTAGAGAAGGGTACAAGGAGGATACTCTTGGAAGATGTTTTCAAATCTGTAAAAGACAAGAATGTGACTGGAAATAGCTAGGAAGGGCAAATTATGCTTCACCAATTTGATAGTTTTTTGTTGTTGTTGTTTTGATTAGATGATTGGCTGGTGGATAATGAAAGAGTGATGAATTTCACTGACTTATCAGGGCTTTTGCCTTGGTATCCTATAACTATCCTATATGTCCTTTTAGTCAAATGGGAGAAAGAACTTGGAGGTCAACTACTCGGTGTTTTCACAAAGTGACACAAGTAACTGGTTGTTTTCTACTGGTGTTTTCTAGAGCTTTATACTGCAGCCAGTGTTAAGTATCTTCATAAATCTCCTAAAATTGAGATGATCCACCACCTCAGCAATGGTGACAACAAATTAGGGGACTTTCATTTGAACCAAGGTTCAGTAAACTAGAGAAGCGAACAGCTAAAACATGTTTGAAGTGATAGGTAAAAATGATAATCAGTCATATGGAATTAAATAATTATGTGAAACATAACTACCTGTGGTTGGATGGACAGGTTTGCAAAAGCAGACCGTGAGTATTCTGTTGGACATGCGAACCTAAGTCATCAGGGCACACTTGCAGTTAGCTGCACATTGATTTGCTTTTGGAGAGCGTAGCCATCATTTCAAAGGAAGAGATTATTCCCACCAATTCTGCATTTTTTGAGGCTGTACCTGGAGAAATGTGTGTGGATTTGGTCTACCAAATTTTTATAGGCGAAGTGTTGATGAGCTCAGTCCAACCAGTTGGAGATAATATTCCATGACTGATAATTTATTGAAAGTCATAATTGAAAGCTTGCAGGAAGAGAGACATTATTGATGAGGAGATTTAAATGAAAGTCTTTTACATTTTTTTATACGCTTTTGACTTAGAATTTAAATGCAGGAAAATACGCAGCTTTTAGAAAAATTACGTTATTTTTCTCACAATTTTGATACATCATTTCAAAAAAATAAAATGGAATCGATTAAGTAGAAATATTTTTAATATAATGCATTCCAAAGCAAACTTATAATTAATTTTTAATAAACGTGAATCCATAATCATGTTTCATAATGCCTTGCAGAAGTATCATGTAGCTAACAATGGAAAGTAGTTTTTAGTAGGAACAATAGTAAATGACTCTTTTAGAGAGATCTGAAAATCAAAGGACCAGCACTCCCTAGGAAGCCTCAGAGTGAGAAATAGAGAGAAATGCCACAAGCAGGTGGTGGATATGGTCAGAAAAAAATGCTAGATTTCATTTTGCTCATTTCATTGGGCTTGTTCTCCTTAACTTTTCTTAAAGGACTAAGGCTGTAGAGAACACAAGAATTTAAACTCAACATGTAAGTAGTTGTCCATACTCTTATATAAGCTTGCACCATGTCGGAACCTCAGTCATAGAACATTACGTTTAGGAACATATTTTAGTGCGACATCTTTTGTTATTGTTCTGTTGCTTCAATATGTATGACTGAGTTGTGTGAGGTATAAAAAATGTTCTTAATTGTCACAGACAAACCAGACTTCTAATTTCTTAGGATTTGATTTTTTTTTTTTTAACTAAATTAAATCATGTCTTACTGGTTTTTGCTCTTGGCAATTATGATAGTATGAAGATGAATGCTGTAACATGCTGCATTGCTGGCAATCTCTTTTCTCCTCAAAGATGGTTCTGATCAGAGCATTTTGGTAAAAGAGATTTCAAAACTAAATAGTTCTTACATAATTTAGTCCCTCACTCCTTAAAATATATATTGTGTAAAAGATACAGGAAGCTGTCCAGAACTGGAAGAACACACTTTAGACAGTATGCTTTGTATTTTTTCTGATATATATTAGAAAAAATAGAATAGAGAGAAAATTTCCTTATGCAAAATAACACTTGGAAGAGTATTAATTTTCATCATAGTTACAATTTTACAAATAGTGCTTCAGTTCAGATCACGGTAATGGTGACCTTCTGTGGAGTGATTTGATGATGAAACAGCATTTTTTTTTGTAATATATATGTGTAGTAGGATATGTCACAGGAATGTTAAATGCTTATTCATGCTGAATGAGTTATTTAATCTGAGGATATAGTCTTTCTTTGCTTTTATTAATGAGCTTTGGTGTGATCTTGTCACTTGGTTATCATTTTATTGTAGTTCTGCTTTCAGTCACTGAGAGCTGGCCTCTTTCATTATGCAGCATCAGCACATACTATCACAGAATTTTATGGGTTGGAAGGGACCTCTTGATATCAACTAGTCCAATTCCCCTGCCAAGGCAGGCTCCCTAGCCCAGGTTGCCTAAGTGGGCATCCAGGCAGGTCTTAAACATCTCCAGAGGAGACTCCACCACCTCTCTGTGCAGCCTGTGCCAGTGCTCCGTTCACCCTCACTGTGAAGAAGTTCCCATGCACATTTGAGCAGAACTTCCTATGCTTCAGTTTGTGGCTCTTTCCCCTCCTCCTAGTGGCACACGCTGCGGAGAAGAGACCAGCCTTGTGCCTTTGCCTCCCACTCCTTAGATACTTATAGATGTGGATCAGATCCCCTCTGGGTCGTCTTTTTTCAAGGCTGAACGGACCCAGGTCTCAGCCTTTCCTTGTAAGAGAGGTGTTCCATGCCCTTTACCATCATTGTGGCCCTCTGCTGGGCTCTTTCCAGAAAATCCCTGTCTTTTTTGTACTGGAGAGCCCAGAACTAGATACAGTATTCAAGGTGAGGGCAAAGTAGAGGGGGAGGATCACCTCCCTTGACCTTGTGGCCATGCTCTTTTTAATGCACCCCTGGATCCCATTGGCCTTCTTGGCCACCAGGGCACGCTGCTGGCTCATGGCCAGCCTGTCATCTACCAGATCACCCAAGTCCTTCTTCTCAGAGTTCCTCTCCAGCAGGTCATCCCCTAGCCTGTACTGTTGTATGTGGTTGTTCCTCCCTAGGTGCAGGGCTCTCCACTTGCTCTTGTTAAACCTCATCCAGTTTCTCTCTGCCCAACTTCCAACTATACAAGTCACTGAATGGCAGCACAGCCTTCTGGAGTGTCAGCCATTCCTCCCAGCTTTGTATCGTCAGCAAACTTGCTGAGAGTGGATTCTGTCCCCTCATCAAGGGCACTGATGAAGGTGTTGAACAGGACTGGACCCAGCACTGATCCCTGAGGAACTCCACTAAGTACAGGTTTCCAACTTGACTCTGTGCCACCATATGCCATTTGGAAAAATAAGTTAATTAAAGGAATCTAAACTGCAAAGATATACAGGAAAAGCTAAGAAATATTAAAGCATTAATTAAATCTGTAGTGTTTAGCATAGTTTCAGGCTGGCTTCTGTATACATAGTTAACAATAGATTTGAAAAGAAAGGATTTGTTATGAATTCTGTACAAATGTTTGCACAGTATATTAAACATGGAGTTTTCTGTGATAAAGTATCACAAACAATTCTTATTCTGTTAGTATATAGATACAAAACAAATATTTTTCTACTTGCATATTAATATTTATGAAATATGTGAAAAATTTTCAGTCAGATTTGTCTTGTATATATAGATGCCTTTAGTGTATCAAAGGTGTTACTTCATGGTTATATAGAGTACAAAAAAAAAATAAAGAGGAGAAAATGGTAATCTGTTTATACAAGGAAAATTTTGTTCTAGGCACATACATAAGTTTTCTGCTGTAAGGTTACTATAATTTCAGTGCCTGATTATTGCTGTTTTAACTGATTTTTATTCGTAGCTTTGAGTCTTCAGTATGGTTGTTCAAAATTGTGTGCAGTTTCATTTGAAAAATGCCTAGGGTACTGTTTTTGTACCACAAAAGTTTTAGAAACTATCACTTGGAATTTTTGGGTTACTAACTCTTTGTTTAACTGTCAAATTCTATAAGAACAATGTTAGAAATCATTGGAGAAAGGAATAGAGAACACACCACAAATCCACAGTGGATAGTGACAGTGCTGTATTTAACTGACTGCAAAGCTGCAATCACTGGCTTGGAGTGTTATACCGGTTCCTAGACTAGTTAATCACAGGGACTGTTTAGCATTGGTTGGTAGCACTGTCATACTCTGTATACAGGCAAAAGAATAGCTGTTCACTCTCTTCTAGTTAGTTTCAGATTGAAGGAGATGAGAAAAGCGGTAACTGTCACTGAAGTAAGTACTGTTCACGAGAGGATAAATGGTTCTGTGACACTTTAAACATTGAAAGTCATTTAAAGGGTGAAAAAAATTACGCAGACTCTTTAATTGTTTAGAGAAAATTATTGCTACTTAGCTAAGAAAAGAAAAAACCCACACACCGTAATGAATGATAATGACCTCAGTTGGGTGCAAACAGTAGTGTGTTCTAAAGTCTGCCACTTTCATCAATCTATGAGGCAATTTATTTCTAAGAGCATTAACTGTAGTATGTATAAAGCATAATAAGTGCTGTAAACTTTTTCAGTGTATTATGAGATTACATTTGCTTCAACACAACTAGAATCGTTCTAGTGTTACTAGGTTACCTAATATATGAGGAAAACCATTGCAGAAGTCTTTAGCAGTAAACTATTTCTTTATAAATGTTTTTTACTGAGAAGTCAAATTATTTCATGAAACATTTACTGAAATTGTGGTTTTGCTCCATTATTCTGAAATCATCTTAGCAAGGTTCTCTTATCTTGAAAGAACTTGAATAGATAAGGAGGAATGACATTAGAAAAGAGCACCAAACATCTGAACTTGAGTAATGCAGTTATATTGAAACTAAGGTTTCCTGTTCTATTTTAAAATCATGCCACGTTTAAGTCTTGCACAGTCTAAACATTATACTCTTTCACAAAACATTGAGTACATTACAGAAAAATTCTGATGTCCTGAGAAAACAATTTTTGCAAGTACAACCCTGAAAGGTTTTGAAGACATTACACAGTAATCTATATTAATATGGTATACCTTAAATAACTCACTGGGTACAAAATATACATGGAGAGTCTTGTGCTTTCTAAATGACATTCAGTAAAAAAAATAATTACCAATTATTTTCACATAGGCAAAATATTGGAACTTGGTATTAGAGGAAGTATTAAGTCTCAACAGTCCTTTTGAATAAAGAATACCAGTATTTTTCTTTCACATCGTAGCAAATGCTTCAGAAAAAGTTCTGAGAGGGAGTGGGAATGCTTATTCTCCACTACTTTGTTGTTTACATAAATTACTGTTTTAACAGGAATATCAAAACAGGCTGGCAGGGTAAAGAATTAAAGAAAATGAGGTCTTTCACACAATGATGGCTGCTGTTCCTTCTGGCCACATATGTTTGCACATTTCTAATTCATGATACATTCCATCCTAGAACATCTGTAAACTATATGAATGTTGGAAAAGAAGCAAAATAATTTTGCTGTATTAGCAGCGTTTCTCTTCCATCTGGATGCATACCAAAAGAGTCTGGTCATTTAAATCACGTGTCGAACTCATAGAGAAAAGTTCTAGAGCTTAACAAGAAAAACAAGATATCTAAGTGATGGTGGAGGTCCACAGCACAAACTTAAAGATTTCATAGCCCTGAGTGGTGTCTCAGAAAGAGCTGTGTCTGGGATAGAGGATTTGGTCTAGACATCATTGTTCATGATGTGTGTAAATGATCTTGTGCACATACGTCATATGCTGATGGAAATCTCAGGTTAGATTTTGAGAATCTCTGTAGGTGCAAACTGTGGGGATTGTTTTACAATCCTTCCTGGGACATAATTGAATTTCATGGATTTTTCAGCATAGGTAATGCTATAAAAACTTTCAGTCCTGTTTCCTTTTAGCTTCTCTGTGCTTGGTGCCTACATTAGTCATATGTGCTGCATCTTAGAGATTACTAATTCATTGCATGTAATTTATTCCCCGTGCTGAGTTCATTTTCACAAACTGCTTGGATTGTACTACTATAGTTCCTATCATAATATCAGCAGAATCCTTTGACTGGAATATGGACTTGATTTCATTTGAGGTCATGTATGATTTTGTATGCTTATTTGTTTCTATCTACTGCCCGTTATTAAAATTAACATTACTACAAATAAAACAATATCAGGTTTTAAGTATCTGACAAATATGATTATGAGTGTCATACACTCCAGCTCTCAAACTGTTTTCATCTGATCATCATGTGAGATTTTTGCATTATGGACACTTCTTCAAAGTTTTTCTCAAATATTAACAAGTTTTCTCATTCAGACTTAGAGTTTGCATATGTAAGAACTATGAAGAACTTGATGTGGTTGTTTAGAGCTTAATCCAAATTACATTGAGGTAATGTAATTTGTTGATAGCAGGTTTAGCTGAAGAATTTGCAACTAAATTAGAAAAATACTGTTTTTGAATACCTTTGTACGTGGAAGATGTATTTTCAGAACAGAATGTCAATAACTGTATTTTCTCAGCAGGTTAAAAAATTTAGCAGTATTTGGAGCTTAAGCCAGTTCATCATCCTTAGCCAATGAGATCAAATACCAGCTTATACTTTAGAGAAATGAAGTATGAATTTTTATGTAGCTTAATGTAGAAAAATCTAGGCGAAATTAATTTTACGTGTCACTATGAGTTAATTCTTTGTACATAGGTTTCGGGTCTGGGGAGGCTGAGATGGTAGTTCTATCATATTTTCAAATTTTGGTATAACACAGAATTGTTGAAAAATGATTTACTAATATGCGGTTAAGCTTTTTTGTAGAGAACAAATTTTCATGTGAGAATTTGAAGATTTAGTAGAGAAGTGTTATAATATATTATAAAGAACAAGTATTGACTGCGATCCTCCTTGCCATACATTTCTCTGTAATTATAGCAAAGTTTACATTAACTGCAGGAAAAAATGCAGCAAGTTGACAATATATATGAGGAAGCAAAACGTACATGTAATTTTTTTTATAAGTGTTGAAGGAAACATTCATCCACAGGATTTGTATTTAGTTTGCATACTCCCTGCTGTTGAACTGAAACAACCTGTTAAAGACACAGGCATTTTAATCTATCATAAAAATTTTTCTTAATGAAGAAGATTAGCATTTGTTTGGTTATTTAAGCCATTGTGCAGCTCTTTTTGTCATGTTTGTTTATATAAAAAATACAAATAACAAACAAAAAAAACCCAACAAACTGACCTTTCTATCCATACATCTTCAGGATTCTCCCTCGAATTTGCACATTTAGTTTTCTTTCCAGATGTTAATTCAGCATTTTAATAGGATTCAGTTAATTTTGATAGAAAACATTTACTTTATTTGATTTAGAACTACTATTCTCATGGTATAGAGAAGTCTCATTGCATAGATGAAATTAGACTGGAAATACTTATTTCTTCTTGAAAGAGTAACTTTCTCTTATGGTGCATTAAAACAGTGCTCAAAATTATAGAGCTGTATTTATGTTCTTTTAGTTTGCAGAGAGCATTTGCAAATAGCTATACATCTGTTGTACTCAGTCTTGTTTTTATTCCTACTGTGGTGAAAATGTTTCCTCAATTTTAGGTAATAAGCAATTCAACTTTGTGTGGTGATCTCTTCTGATCTTGAAGCTGACCAATGAGCTATGAGATTTATTGTTGGTTCAGATATTAGAGGTTATAATGCAGCTTTATCTTGCTTCCAATAACATGGAATGGAATCGAACAGTTCAACAAACAGAATCATAGGATAATTAGGGTTGGAGGGTGTCTTTAAAGGTCATCTAATCCAACTCCCCTGCAGTGAACAGGGCCATGCACAGCTCAATCAGGTTGCCTATGGCCTGATACACCCTGGCCTTGTTGAAAGTCTCCAGGGTTGGAGATCAACCATACTTCTGGACAACCTGTTTTCATTGCTTCGCTACCTTCACTGTAAAGACTTTCCTTATATCCAGCCTAAATCTATCGTCTTTAAGTTCAAAGCCATTTCCCCTTGTTCTACCACCACAGACCCTGTTAAAGAGTTCATCCTCCCCCCCTTCTTTTTTCTTTTTTTTCTGTAGCCCCCCTTTAGATATTGAATGGCTGCTATCAGGTCACCTTGGAGCCCTCTCTTCTCCAGGCTGAACAGCTCCAGCTCTTTCAGCCTGTACCTGTAGGTGTGATGTTCCATTCCTGGGATCATTTTTGTTATTTTTCTGGATGTGCTCCATCAGGTACATGTCTCTCTTGTACTGAGGACTGCACATCTGGAACAGTACCCCAGGTGAGGCCCTACCAGAGCAGAGTACTGGGGCAGGATCACCTCCCTTGACCTGTTGGCCATGCTTCTTTTGATGGAGCTCAGGGTATGGCTGGCTTTCTGAGCTTTGAGGACACATTGCTGGCTCATGTCCAGCTTCCTGTTCATCAGTACCCCAGGCCTTTTTTGACAGGACTGTCCTCAACTCATTCTTCTCCCTGCTTGTACTGGTAGTGGGGGATGCTGCAATCTAGGTGTTAAGATCTTGCATTTGGATTTGTTGAACCTCATGAGGCTCACCTGGATCCACTGCTTGAGTGTGTCTAGGTCCTATGAGTAGCATCTGGTCCCTCTGGTGTGTCAATCATACCCCACGTTTTGGCACCATTAGCAAACTTGTGGAGCGTGCGCTTGGGCTCACTTAGTGTCATTGGTAAAGACACTGAAGTGTATTGGTCCCAGCACTTACTCCTGTGGGACACTGCTCATTGCTGATCTTCATCCAGCATAGAGTCATTGACCACTACTCTCTGGACTTGGTTTTGCAGGCAGTTCTTTATCCATTGAGATGTACACCCATCAAATCCATATCTTTCTGATTTGAAGAGAAGAATATTATGGGGTTACTCACAGAGGCTTACTTTATTTGGGGCAGATAACATCAGTGGCTCTTCCCTTGTCCGTTTATGCAGTGACACCATCATAAAAGTCCATTGGGCTTGTCAAGCAAAATTTGCTCTTGGTGATACCATGCTGGTTCTCCCATATCAGCTCCCTGTCTTCCATGTGCCTTAGCATAACTTCTAGGAGGATCTGCTCTATAATCCTTCCCAGCACAGAAGTTAAACTAATAGATTGGTAGTTCCCAGGGTCGTCCTTTTTATCCTTATCAAAAATGGGTGTGATGTTGCCTATTTTCCAGTCACCAGGGACTTTACTTGATTGCCTCATTGCCAGTCTCTGCTTGATCAGGGGGCCTGTAGTAGATACCAGTCATAAGACTCTCTTTGTTGCCTCGATCTCTGTCACCCATAGGCTTTTGAGTCCCTCATTGACTATTCCTTAGGGACAGCTCTTCACATTCTATTCCTTTCCTGATGTAGTTATCAACACCTCCTCCCCTCATTCCTTGCTTGTCCCTTTTGAACAGCTTGTAGCTATCAATAGCCATACTCCAGTCATGGGAATCACCCCACCAGGTTTCAGTGATGGCAACTATATTATGGTTTTCTATTAGTACAGTGGTTTCCAGCTCCTCTGGCTTGTTACCCTAGCTGTATGCATTGGTGTAGGGGTGCTTCAGCTGGGCAGCTGGTCTTGATATGTCCTCAAAGGTTAACTCCTTAATTCCTTTCAAGTATTTCTCTTGAATTTCCTCACTGCCTTCTCCTATTGATCCCAGCAGTCACTGCCTCATCATCATAGGAGTTCATATGTGCTGCAGTATTGCCAGCACCTCTCGAGGCAGTGGGTTCTTCAGGACCCTTCTAACACCCTGTCATTCTGGTAAAGCTATGCCATCTGATACCATATTACTGAGAAGGCTCACTGTTCCTTGTTCCATATGTAAATGAAGAGAATATATAAAGTCTAGTGTGACACTCGTAACATGGATATATGCTTTTATCAAGTCAAAAGCTCAATTCTCTGTCTCTGTCAGTGAATTTCAGTAGGCCACATATCTACTCTCGAGTTCTTTGTTTATGTACTTTCCATTGATTCATATTTGTTTGCTATTTTCTTTTACCCATACGTTATCTGATACTAAATATAGGGAAAAAACTACAGTTTTTCATTACTTTTTATTACTTCCAATTCTTTATTTCAAGCACGAGAAAAACATAAGAGGGAAAATATTGTACAGTCGACATTGAAATCTATTTTCTACGTACTAAATTGCATCTGATTCCTTGAATCTTCCTGTCATTCATTTGGGGAGGAATGTAACCTTGGATTTGTCTGCTTGAATTGTAGTATTCTGTGATACACAGTTATTGAAATATTAAGCTGTAGTTTGCTGCTTCCTTTGTTGCTCTTTTTTGCAAGTTCTTTGGTTGGTTTGTTTGCTTGGTCTTTGATTTTTCATATGTTTGTGGCAAAACTGAAATTATATTATCTTTTATAAGTTTATTTCTTGGTGTTTATTTTTTTATTTTTTTATTTTTATTTTTTGTTGGAAGTAATGAAATGTCTCTCTTCCTGAATGAATTCTGGTGTAAAATTCTTTACTTTTGCCTAAAGCACAGTTTGTGTTACTAGTATATATCAATATGTTAGGGGAGGCTTTGAAGAGAGAAAGTACTACTTTATCTTTGTAGCTAAGTTCATCGTGAACAAGTAAATTTTTATTTATTTATTTCTTGAAGGAAACAAATTGATTTTGTAAAAACTTCTGGATGTAGCAGAATTCCTGTGGAAGAAATGAACACTGTTTGCACTTTGTTCAGTAGATCTCAAAGTATAGAGGATTGTTGTGCCACAGAATAGGACTATCATTATGCCAGGACAGCTGCCCAGTCTATGCAGTTATGCTTGAGTTCTTTTAACTTATTAATTGCATCTAATGAGTATCTTTGTCTTAAATCAGGAGGTATTGAAATCAGAAACTTCATTGGATGTTCTTATATTTTAATCCAAGTTAAGCTGGAACATGTATCATAAATGGATTTTGAAAACTCCTAGGAGGGATGTGTTTTTAAGAACAAATTTATGAGGCAAATAGTGTGCAACTTCACATTTTACATTGAAGAACGTGTGCTTTTGTATCACCTGAATGTGGATACATAAGACTTCTCTATTGAAAGTTATACTATGGAGTTATTCAGAGTTTGCTGACTTTAAAGCTGGCATGGAAGGAAGAACAGTAATTAAATCTGTTATCCTCTGGAGGAGGGTAAGAGGTACGGTATATGTAATCCTTTTATTGAATATGGAATGGAGAAATGTAGGCTTAAAGAAGATTAGTGAGTGAATAGTGAGTAAATGGAATAACTGAAAGCATCAACTACTGTACTATAAGCGATATTTGAATTTTTGAACAGAAACTACATTTGCATTTTGATGTTGAGCTTGAAACTCTTACAAGAACTTTTTTTTTGAGCATTCACACAGATGGAACTTTAAAAAAACCATAAACATTTATTCATTTTATTTACATAGGAGGGTATAGTTCCGTTTTAACCACAATTATATACGTGCTCATTCATCATCATATTATTCATGTATTCTTTAAACATGATAATTTTGATTCACAGAATTGTTTTAATTGACGGTTTATTATGCTCTTTTTCAAAATGTTTATTGTTGCTTAAAGAAAAACTTCATGGTTTTGTTCATAAACCAAAATAGCTTATATAGCTCTATGGCTTGTTATGTAAACTAGTCACTTTTTTGTCTGTGCATGAACAAGGAAGGTAATACTAGACTTGGCAAGGAATTGATGCAATTTGTGGATGCTAGATAATATCAATTTCCAAATTTTCAAAGAAATTCTTGAAAGTTGCATCTCCAGTGAACGAGAGAAAAACTGTAGGTCTATTCTACACATTTATACACATTATAGATGTACAGTTTAAGTAATTGAATAGTATTTTTTGGGTCCTTTTCATTTCAGTAAAAATTGCAGCAAGCTAATTTTGTGTGCCAGTGGCTCAGCTTAATCTTTGAAAGTGAGGAGATTTTCATTACAGGTACATTGCAAGTGAGAGTAGTTACCTAAGGTTTCCCTGCATGGGTATACATAAAAGGCATACAAGCTCTGTCCTGGCTGATGGAGAAGCTTCTAATTGGATCATGGATTGGCAGGCTGGGACACATCAGTGGAGAACTGTAGGATCCTACAGTTTGCCCATTGCCAAACCAAGTTTAAGTGTCAGATTGAAATTTCTATGCTGAATGAATCTCATTGAATTTACTGTATTTCATTGTAGAATTTTTGAGAAGTACAAAGCATGAGAATTCTAGAACTGCAACATGTTTGCGCACCATTGATTTATCCTGTGTGTCTGAAACATTTGCCATGGAGAGGAACTGTTCATTAGCTGCAGTGCAAAGTGAACAACCATAAAGTTGCAACAAGTCATTTTTGACATGTCCTAATGGTGCTAAAACTGTTCTGGCACTGAAGAGAAGTGACTCACAAATGCCAAAGCAGGCTTTCAAAATCTGACATGCATTGTCTTGTTTTAGGAATGGCATACGGTAAACAAAACACACTTGGTTTTTCTTCCGAATTTTTTAAAAATGCACTTTAATCCACTCTGGAGTGTAAAGTGTTAGTTATTGTGCACAATTTACCGAAACTGCACTGATGTGATTGTGTCCTGAGTCTTTACTTTCAGACACTCCGGAAGATCCTTCCTAACCTGTCATACTGTGAAACAGTTTTCTTTTACAGAAAGTACTCATTAAGTTTAATAACAAAATGTTTATTTTGACATCCGTGTATGTTACCATGTGTACTTTATAGAGAATGTTAATAATGAAAATGTAATAAAGCTTTTCTCCCCTTCATGGAGTGGATGCCCTCCTTATCCTAAAACTTAATGCCAATGAAGTAAGGGTTGTTCATTATTGTAGCCAAAAATACCCTGTTCTAAATTTTTGTTCTTGAAGATTCTCTGCTTGTAAAGTTAATTGCAACATAATTTCTGTAATTTTCTATTTACCTGGGTAACTTAATTACATAAAGTTGTTTCCTTATTGCATTTCATAAAGATCTTCTCCTGTGTTTAACTGACGTTTAATCAACAGTATTGCCACCACTTTTCGCAACACAAATAGTTTTTTCTACCTGTTTTCCCTTTTTATGTCCTTAATACATGTGGATAGGCTGTATTCTCTTAAATACTTGTGTATCACGTAAGTCACTTTTTTCCTTTTTTTCCACTCTGATCAACTGCATTGTTAGTCATGTGTGTTCACTTCTTTGTTATTACACAAGATAGGTATTGCTGCTGAAAACTTCTTTGCTCTTCAGGCATACAGTATGCTCTGGATAGTTGTTTTTTTTTTTTCCTAATGCTTTATCTATAATGATAAATTTTTAAAAATTGTTATCTATAATGATAATGATTTTTTTCATTGAATTTTTGTTCTTGAGAATGATTTCTTCAGAATGCACCCTCATCTGTGAGTTATTCACAGTTGGTTATGCACAGCTTATATTCTCTATTTGTCAATTATTAGATCTTTTTTTTTTTTTTTTGCACAACAACTTCTCAAGCTGCCTCATTTCCAAAAGTCTTCTCTCTTTTCTTTTACACAACTGTTTTATTTCTCAAGAAGCTTATTGCCAGTATTCTTCATAAAAGCAAGCTTGTTTCCAAGTTGTAGATCATTTACTTCATCCAGTTTAATTTGCTGCTCTTTTTATTCCAGCATCTATTGGTATTGTGTTCCTTGAATATGTTTAAACAAAAACAACGCTTCATAGTTCATTTAACCTGTTAGATAAATCCTGCTTTGCATTTGATTTCAGTGAACAAAGATCTACATAAAACACAGTCAGTTAAAGAAGTTCAAATATTTGCGGACTTGTAAAACATACTTGATTCTCATTGTGGCTCAATACACATGCTTACATGGATTCACAGAATGCAACAGATTCTATGTGCTTGAGTTACTCCTGGTATCTCTATTTGAAAAACAAGAGCAATTACATCCTTTAATGTAATGCCAAATCTGTAACAAAATGACTGCAAGTGTAGAGTCTATCTTTTTCGATCAGGATAGAGAAGATATTTTATTTTATTTTATTTTATTTTATTTTATTTTATTTTATTTTTCCCCTTGAACAACTGATTCTCTGTTCTTTGTCTCTAACCTAACCTTTTCTCCTAGGAGCAGGGAAAGAAAATAAATAGCTTTAGAATAGAGCAGCTTCTGAAAGGAGGTCTGGGCTAGGTCAGCTAGCTCCTTGAATCATTGTTACAGTGTAGCATTCACTTTTTCCTGCCTTGGATTTAGGAACACCAATGGGCATTTTATCATACTTCTGCTAAACTTCTCAAATTATAATAGTGAGGAAGTTAGGTCTTCATTCAGCTACCTCACTTCTTGTAGAATATTACATAAATGACAAATCCAATAACTGTTTCGTAATTGGAAGTAGACATCTCTTCTAAGGTACTTGAATTAATAACCAGTTGTCTTACTGCTGCTATGCATCTATGTTTTAATTTATTTGTGACTCCCATAAATTTCACCACTCAGTGACACTGGAATACAGCATTGTAGGTTGCAGGTGATATGTAGGGTGGACTATGAGCAGCTGGATGGCAATAAACTGCACTCAAGAGCAGGTTCCTTTTTTTCTGTTGGAGGGAGCATAGTAATTGAAGGAATGTGTAGCCAAAGTCAGATTGTATCCAGGAGAACAGGCAGAAATATGAATAGTAGTAAAAAAGTTGTCATATTTAGATGTTTTCATGAGCTGTGATGCATTGAGTGTTTTCTAAATGCAGTTTTCTTAATCTGAGTCTATTTTGATGTTTTCTGAAAGCCATTGTTTTGAGAACCTTTAGAAGTTTGTTACTGTCCATATGAAGAAGCACTTCTGCAGAAATAATTTAATGTAGTTTTATTTTGTGAGGTGATATTATATGTTTTAGTGTCTTTTTCATCTTATTTGCAAATGTACAGGTACTATTTGTTGTCTGTACTGTAGAATACAACTGGATTGTGTTTCTGCTGAAATAAAATCTGAATTCTGCTGTGAAGATCAGATGTTTAACAGACAATGTTTAAATGTAAAACTTGATCTATAATTTATACATGTAGTTATGGGAACAAAGATTTTACAGAAATGACAGTATATAAACACAGATTTCTATAAAGAAGAGTAGACTTTTCTCTGCTATAGAGTTTGCATAACTTAAATATTCATGAAGGGCGGTAGTTTCACAACAAATCAAATTTAATTAAATGATGCATTTCCACCACTTACCAAAGGTTTATTAAAGGTTTATTTGTTCATGCAAATTAAAGTGTTAGAGTAAAAATCACATGAAACTTGGCACCAACAATTAAAAAAAAATTACTGGAAGATTTCTCACCTCACTGAAATACCTTGCCATGTTTAAACCACTCAGCTTGTCATTTAGAATCTTTAATGAAACCAGGGAGGAGGCTATTTATTTGCATAATAGGACATAATTTGCTGTGGTGAAGTTTTAATTATTTATAGACTGTCTAAAATATTTAAAATGGCATCACTAAGGAGCATGAAATGCTGGATAATGCCTTCATTTCAGGTTTCCTGCCGATTCCTTTATGGGTCAAGTATTTTACTTCTAATTAGCATATAAGCACAGGAGCTTTGGAAACATAAGGAAAACAAATTCGTTTCAGTACATTTGCAACTTGAGCAATTCAAAACTGCCAGAGGTCATTGGGAGCTATCAAAAGTGCAGAATGTGCCAGAGTGTACAGCCAAAAGGAGAAAGATAAAGCAGAGGTGTGCAGAAAATCTACCCTGTGTGTAATTCTCCTCAAGTCCGTCATTATCTTTCCCCTTCCTTCTTTAAATACAACTTCTTGTGGTGTTAGCCAGTGTTTCCTCATTATTAAAATGCAGTACATTATTCCTTTAATGAGTATAATAAAGGAATACTGTTGGAAAAATTGCAGGTTCTTTGTTTGTGTTTGTAGCTTGTTTTAAATCACTCTAATATTGCTGAATTTTGAGAGATTTCACTAATACAAGTACAGCAGACTACCTGCTTTTGGAATCCCCATTATTGCGTGTTGACAGCAAGAACAGGAGGGACAAATAGGGCTTTTTTCAAAGAAATTAAATACTGAGTTTATTTTCCTTGTGATTTGAACATTGATACAGATTTATATAGACTATCACATGAAATTGGATCAATTTAGGGAAAAAAAGTAACTACCTATTGTGTTACAGCAGACAGTGCAGTCCAACGTGAACTGGAAAGCAATCACAATGAAGTTGTATTATAAGTTAGGTTTTTTCTTTCTCTCATGCATCCATGCTTTTTGACTCTGAATATCTATACATTCTATACAAAGAATCATGTTAGAAAAATGCAGTTCTGCATATGTGAGTTTTAAGGAAAAATGTTGTCTTTTGTGCATCTGGGAAGTCTGGAAGGTCATGAAGGCAGATCATGGCAAGAAATTGTATGGCTTGGAATGGCTCAGATTATTCTACAGGAGAAGTCTGTAATCTGTAATGTTGCAGTTGGCCCTTTGTTGTAACCTGTGTCAATTCCTCAAGCTAGACTGGTTTGGTTGGGAGCCTTCAGAGCAGGCACTCTGCTGCTCCTCCAGTTCTTTAATGAGATGTTAGCCAGCACAGGGCCTGCAATAACACAAATAAGATGACCTATACTAGTGTTGTAATGACCTGGTTTTCCAACCATCCTGGTTGTGGTGCTGAAGTTTGAATACAAGAACAAAGTTGCAACCTACTATAGGCAACTTTAGCCGGTGGATTGAACTTGATGAGCTCTTGAGGTCCCTTCCAACCTCTGCCATTCTCTGATTCTGTGAACTTAATCCCACATAGTTTAACCTAACTTAATTATTCTACTTGGTAAACTAAGTCTGTAGGAAATTCTAACTACAATTTAAACAATAATAGCGAAAGTTTCTACTTCAGAAGAGCTTCTAGAAAAAATACTCAATACTTTCAATCTAGTATATGACTATATGGGATGAGAAAACTGTAAGGACAGGTACTCATTGTATGAAACTGCTGAATATTTGATTTAACCCACAAATTAAGTTCAATATCATAGTAGCCACGAAAGAAAATCTATTACTAAAAAATTACTTTCAAAACATCTGTATTTCCACTGTTGCAGTCTTCAGCCATCTTTACATTTTAAAAATGTGTAAAAAGAAGCAAATAAAAAAGAAGCAACAGCAACAGGAAAACCCCACTTCTGCAGCTATTTTCTGCTCTTATCTCTGAAGCCTTGCAATGTAGCTTCCTGAGTGTGACAAGTGATCTTTACTTTTTCTACCTGAAACTATTTTGTTTTGGTCTTTCTGGCTTGATTTACTCAGTTTCATAATGAATTAAATTAGATCCATACAGTCTTCAGTAATTCACTTTGTTTTAATACTATTTAGCTTCAAATGAAAATTTAAAACACTTTTTATATTAAAAAAACTCTGTTCTCATCTGTTCTCTCCTGTTAACAGCTATCAGCTTCCAGCTGCCTTCTGGTGTTTCTTCAATCTTATTTGTCAAAGCAGAGCAGAAAAACATCCTTGATATGTCAGTTAGCATCAATTTTATGTGAAGCTTTTCAAGGTTCACTTAAACTTGTTACATATTTAACAGACACCTCAGCAATTTTTGTAAGGGCTTCTGAACTTTCTTGAATTGACTTGTTTTCTACATTACAGTTCCTTGAATAGTTTCAGGTATCAAAATTTGTGAGAATGGATGAGTCTGAGGTTTTTTGCGTTTTTTTCTGTAGGAAAACATTAGGTTATTTTCTTGTGTTGTTTCCCCACAACTCCCCTTTAAAAATAAAGCTGTTGCCAAAGTAACTTACATGGAGTTCACTTTGACTATTTTTGCACAGGATGTCATCTGTTATTTCTGTAATTTCAAGGAAGTTTCAGTATCTCCACTCCAGTGAGATTCCTTGAAACAGGTGAATGTTCCATTTGTTTTCAGTATAAAGCTGTAAAAATTCATTCTCACTATCAAGCTTTTAAAAGGAATTTTGCCCGTTTATTCTTAACGCATTGATCCTTCAAAGTTAGATTTTAGAGTTACAGTGACTACTGTTGTGCAGTTTTGGCTGTCTTGATTTTGCTTGTTTGTTTCTTGTAGTGAGTTTTGTCTCAAGTAGGTCTAAGAATTTTTTTTTTTT